>ML787850.1:262186-284923 GCA_009831015.1 Picea engelmannii | reverse complement strand
TTAAACCTTGAACCGATGGATGTGAAACGATTTGGTGGTTCGATTTATATGCTCAATTAAGAGGCTTTGGTGGGAAGGGTTCGACCTAAGGGCCATTGACGTAATTGAGAGTTTCAATTGTGGATTTCACGGCGATAAGCCTAGAAAAACCTCGAAGTTCATGACGAAATATGAGCTTGCTAGAATATTAGGAACTCGATCATTGTGAATCAGGTATGTGCCAATAGAATATTTAGGAACTCGAAGTTCATGATGAAATATGAACGTGCTAGAATATTAGGCACTCGAGCATTACAAATCAGGTAATCAAGTATGTGTCAAATAAGAACCTATAGGCACAAAGGTAATAGTTTTTTGGTTGCTATCTTAAGATTTAAATGGTTTTGATCTTATTTACCTCATATTAAAGAGTTTATGCTAGTGTCACACCATCTCTATCATCTACACACTTAAAGAGGGAAAGTCAATGCCTAAATAGGGGTAACGACCTGCAAATATCAACACCAAATGGTGTTGAATGTCTAGGGTTTTAAATATTTATTCTTAGATTTCATTTGCCAGATTATTAACATTGATAACGAGAGTTTTGGGTCTGCATAAAGGGAGATTTCAAACTGGTTACTTTAATGCAACAATTGAGGCTTTTCATGACCATAAAACTTTGAGCAAGTGAATTTAAAAGGTCCCAGGAACATCTTCTTCGCTACACACCAAATTTGCACATTGGAGTGAGGTGCTATAATACCTTAATTTTCAACAATGTAGAGGATTAACTTAAGATATTGATGGGATGTTCTTGGTTTTGGAGCAACGTTGAACTCACCCTTTTTAGATGGCATGAAAGATTTGATCCAATAGGAGAACATATCCACATGATGACTCCCTAGGTGAAGATGGTCTATCTCCTTATCGAATTTTGGGAACCAAAACTTTTCAAAAGTATTGGTGGCACACTAGGAACTTACCGCAAGACTGACCTTGAAATGGCAACGAAGAAAAACTCATTGGTGGCCATTATCTATTGTTGATATGCACATCTCATAGGCCCCTCTAATTTCATCATGATTGAAACTAGGGAAATCCATTTCATGCAAACTTTAGATTATAAGAATGTTCCTTTCAGACACACCCATTATCACTCCCATGGACACTTAAATGTAGCATATCCTTACAATGAGCACTCAAAATTTGGAGGAAGAACACATCTAGTTATGATCCCTTTATACTTTGGGGATGAAATGATAGAAAATAATGGAAAAGGTAAGAGAAAGCTAGTAGAGGTGGAGAAAGGGATGAAAGAACTAAACAAAAAAATATCTTTGCTAAGGATGGAATTGTCAAGGTGAAAAAGCAACTACAACACCGTATATCCAAATTGGAAAGTAGGCTAAGAGACTAAAAAAGAATCAACCTAAATCCAACCCCATCCACCAATGCACCATGGAAGATAACTTATAAGATATTAGAGAAGGAAGTCTCTCAAAGGATAAAAGTTTTTATCATAGAAAGAGAAGATACAAAGGTAGGATCATGCCACTCACTTCCCCTAAAAAGGGTGTTAATGGCCCTATGTCCTCTCCCTCATCATCAAGAAAATATCTCACTAGTTCTAAGGCTAAACAATTAGTCACACTCATGGGGGACTAGAGCTAGTGGTTTCAAGAAACCCCCATGGTAATAAGAGGAAGGAAGATCCATTTAACTCATGAAAAATAGGAGGTGGAGAGAGAAGTTCTATATGGATGAAAAATCACAATCCCTAGACCCTTAGTAGAGAAATGTTAGATTTCGTAGCTTAGAGGTACTTTTGCATTGGCGATGCCCAACATGCAGAAGTGACCAAACATATTTCTCCCTAGTGATTTTATAAAATATTTTTATAAAGTGAATTTATAAAGTGATTTTATAAAGTCAAGTTGAGATTTTTAATTTTTCTAATGTGTAAAGGTGACTTTATGAGGCTATGGGTCACTTAAGTGACTTAACCGACCTCAACGAAATATTAAATCACGTCCGTCGATCTTGATGATCAAGATTGAATCTCAACCCTTGAGATTTAGGGTTTTGGGCAGTTATACATTAAATCTTGCATAAAGGAGGCACTAGTGGAGAGGGGGGCACACTTTTTGAGGAGAACTTGGAGGGAAGCTAAAAATGCACAATTTCCAAGAGAGTTTCTGAGCTAAGGGAAAGAGAAAAAACTAAAGGAATTGGCATGCATCCAGAGGAGGGGATATGCATACATTCCAAGGAGAAAAGTACAACATTTAATACTGTACATACAACTTCTATAGAAGGGCCCGTACAACAGTTATAGATGTCTGTGCAACAAGAGGAAGGCACAAAATTCGAGGCAGTCGTCCAACAACAGTTTGGCATGATTTCCAAGGTGTTTTGTTGAGAGAAATATATATAACAAGGTACTGTACCATACAACAACTCTCAGGCACGATTTCCAAGGTGGTTTGGAGTTGTTGCTGACTGTACAAGGCCGCACAGGTTGTACAACCAAGGAACTTTTTTCAAGACTGATTTTTGGCACTATGTTCAAGAAAAATATTGTTGGTTATTAATCTTTCTATCTACTTCTTCGGCTGACCCAGGTTTAGATCCGAACATGTTTCCAACAAAACCCTCTAAAACTATCGACCCTCCTGGTAAACCAGAAGGCAACAAAACACACAAAATGTACTGCGCAGTCTCACCTGAGATAGTTCTATGGGTGACTGCAATGCTCAAGTTCTTTCAATCTAGGAAAGAGTGGGGATCTGAGATTATAATTGATCGTATTGAGGCCTTGATCTGATTATTCTCTCTATTATTCCTAAGTTTCATTCATTAGTTAAGCTTATGCATAAATTCTAATGGATCCAACATAAATATTCATTCATCCATTCATAATATAACTACTAATAGAAGATAAATATGCAATCAAATCACACATAACACAGGTTTTACCGTGGTTCACCCCCTCCTGGGCTACGTCCACAAAGATATAGATTCTTAGGCTCTCTTATTTTGATTTCTGCAATATATGGTGCTGCACACACTACAATTCCGATCATACAATCATGAAAAAGGTTCCACAACCTATGTGAGGCAGACTAGATCACACCAGGATCCTTGGCCTGTGATCTAACCCTCAATATCTAACTACATTACTCTTCTACAACTCAACAAATTACAAAAAGGTATCACACCAACTTCTTACAATTTCAGACTGACCACTTGGAACCAAAAACATGAACTCTGACCTAGACCTCCTAGGTTCTTATTTATACTAATTTACAACTTCTTATATGTTACGATCTCTTACCAAAACCATAACCCTAACATGGTTAGATTTTCCTGCTTGCACGCCTTGCATGATTTCCTCCTTTGCATGCAGATTTACCCCGCACGTGTTTCTTTTCCTGCTAGTTGTTCTTCTCCAAAATTGGGTTTTACCCTCCAAAATTAGGTATTTCCTCAAAATAGGCATGCCCCCAACACACCCCCAACACTGACATGTGGCTCGTCTCGAGCCACCTAGGCAGTGCGTGTTCCCTGAACAACCTTTTCCAGGCGGTGGAACTTGTCTACAATGTTCCTTCCTCTTTCTTGGACCTGCGCGGATTTTCCTGTGAGTGCCTCCACTATTTGCGTTGTGATCTCTTCCTGGATCAGTGTTGCGCACTCTATTTGTGCTTGAGTCATTCTTTGTATTTTCCTCCTCCAACTGCGCGATCATCTGCATTTCTTTCTCTTGAAAAGGTTCCACTTGCACTTTTCTGTTCTGCTTCTGCATCTCCACTGCTTTCAACTCTGACTACAACTTCTTCATATCTTGAGTACCTTTTAGGCGCTTTGTGATGCTCATTGACTTCTACCTTTGTTTGAGGTCTTGTATGGCTGTGCTGAGTCTTTCTTCTTCTTAGTCCCACTCTTGGACCTATTCATCCTCTTCCAGCGTCGTCCAGAGCTGCGCAACTCTGTCGAACAATTATGCTGTTGCGCTCACTTGTTTCTCCATTTCTGCCATTTGGAGTGCATCTTCTTCTTTCCTATGCTCTCAGACCTCAGAAGGAGTTGTGTGATTGAGATTTTCCTTTAGTTCCTCGATCTCCTGCCTGTACTGATCGATTTTCTGTCCAATGAGGTTGATCTTATCCTCTGAGCTTCTCTTTGCTGCCTGTGCGCTATTGGGGATGCGGTTGTACGTCACAGTCAATACCTGCTCCACTTTGTATGCATGTTCTTTCTCTTCCTCCTTCTTTGCAGTCAATAGGTCACATGTTATTTGGATCATCTCTGTGAACCCTCTACCCACCTCTAAATTCGTGACATCCATGCGGGCACTCGAATGCACTTCTTGCATGAAATTGGCCTATAGCTCGTATAAGGCCTTTGTAGGTATTTGTGCCATGAACATATAGACCTGTTCCACCTCTTCCATGGGTTTATGTGTTGTCTCCTAATCGAACCTGATCATTTGGTGTGTTACCAAAACAATTTCCCTACCCTAGACAAAAAACTGCATAGTCTCTTCGCCTTCTTTCTGCATAGGTGGCCGCTGTGTATTCTCTTGTGGCTACGCAATGGCCTATGATTCTTCCTGGATCCGTAGTTGTTAGATGTTTTCATGAATATATAGGAGCTTAGCCATAATTTGTTCCCTCTGCACCTCTGTCGTTCTGACCACCTCTTTGCTCCTATCTTGGACTTTGTCCGTGATGAGCTCTGCATCATCCCATGTCAAGGTGATGTCTGGGTCTTCTATCTCATACTTTTGCTTCTTGCGTGCATAATTTACTTTCTCATGCTTCCTTGCTATCTGTGAGGGATGTGCCTCACTTGTTGTTTCCTGGGTTTTTCCTTTTGCAGCTTGTGAGGTATCCTTCTTCCTAGTCTGTGGTTGGCTTTCTGTTCTTGCCGCTATTGGTGTCCTCCTCGACCATTTCGCTATTGCGCTGCTCCCACTTGGTAGGGTTCGCGCTGTGGCTGTCCTGGTATTGTCAGCTGGGATACATGTTTGAGTTGATGAGACTGCTTCAGTTGTATCTTTGGGCTTGGAGGAATGCATCGTGCCTATCCTCGTGGCTGGTTTTGCTACTGGTGACTACCACTGCACAAGCCAATCTTTGATGATCCAATCCACTTTGTCCCTCGTGACGCAATACTACATATTCAACCATGCTTTCTTGGGATCCCTTGCAGCTTGGATCCATACATGATGTCGAGATGCCTTGAATGTGGCTATTCCCTCTGTCTCCTGCGCTACCTCCATAGGTATGCGCCACACATTTTATGTTGGATTTCTTCTAGTAGCATGGAAAACATTGTGTTATTGTCTTACTGTGTCTTGTTGTCCTTTTCTTGCCAGAGGGACTCATACCTGGCCACATAGCACTTGCCCATCCTGTCCAAGAATGTCGAAAACTTGGGCTCCTACCACCCTGCCAAGGCTATCAAAATTATCAACCAGGAATAATGGAACTCAATCACATTATATTGTGCATCTCGACACTCTATTAGGAATTGGTTCAACAAGTACGATGCTTAGGTGAACATAACTCCCTCAACGCACTGCACTGCCACTGCAATGATGCCTACTGGTGCTTCCTCTCTATGACACTTCCTCAATAGTTTACATGCCATCAGTTTGCTGGTGAACCTTGTCTCATTGTCATTAATATATTTTATGACCATGCATCTGTTTCCTTGAGTGGTGCCGAACTGTGCTTTAACCTGTTCTTCTAGTTCTTTCTTGTGCACCTTGTTTTCTAAGTATTCTTCGGGCTGCACGTTGACTGTGGCAACTCCTATGATCTTGGAAATCAGTGCCACATCGATATGCATTGGTATATCCATCCAAAGGATGCGTCCATGGATGCGGGAGACTAATTGTTTGATACATAAGATGACATTCTTGCTGCGCCCAAAATGTGGTATGTCTAACAGATTCATAATACCTGAGTTGTAAAGCCTCGTGATCCACTGTGTGGGATCCAACACGGGTCGACTTAGGGGTCCAATTTCCCTTGTGTTTATCAAGTATCTCTCCTCGGACAACTCTGGAAACTTGCCTGCGTCATGGACGTTGTGGTTAGAGTACCTTAGCTTGGGTACTTTTCCAAGCATGTCATCGACAATGATGACTGCGTCTGGGAGAAAATGGAGGGTAATCTCCAAGGAGTCTGGTGTTTTTATTTTCTGTCCCGCTGTATATGTGCCTACCTCTGTTGCTCCTATGCCCTCTTCTTCCCCTGCGGAATATGGTTGGTTGATGATTTCCTCCATCAATACCTCTTCATGCTCCTGGGACTGTCGTGGTCCCATTGTTTCGTCGGGCTTTGCGGGTGTCTCAGGGTTAGGTTTTGAAATTCCATTCCAAGTCCTGGAGCTCTGCCCTATTTCACCTTGCTGTGCTATAGGGAGCTCTTCCTCGACTTGCATTGGGCTAATATATTCTGGGTACGAGGTGGTGACATCCTCCAACTCGACCACATGATCTGGTTGTTGCATTATCTCCTTGCGCCTTTGGCCATGGTGGGTAATTTTGACGAACTTTCCCGGCGAACTAAACTTTGGTGGGGTCATCCTTTCCAACTTTCACAACATGTCTTGCTCTTTCGTAAACTGATAACTAGGGAACGTAATATTTTTCTCGCTCTGAGCTCCAAATTTGCTAAGTGTTGAATAACTATGTGCTTTTTTCCTTTTATAGACTCGGTCATATTTACTTTTTTAGTTTTTGCGTGCATTCGCGCCGAATCCAATTTTTACTGCGCACTGTCTTCTGATGTTCGTCGCGGTAACGACTACGCACGACTTTTTCCAGTGTTTTTGTATTTTCTTTCTTTTATATTTTTGTATTTATTTTTCCTTCTTTTTCTCCTTTTTATGTCTTTTTGTCATTTTTTTGTCCTAGCTTCTACTATACTACATTATGTACATGTTCTTCTTACCGTGTTGTAAATTTTAACTATTGGTGGGTCGATTGTCCTTGTACAATTTCAGTCGATTCCCGTTGATTATTCCCTTCAGTTATGTTCCTGCCAGATCCTTTAACTGCATAGATCCCCCATCTATGACAATCTTTACTTCATAGGGCCCTATCCAATGCATTCTAAAGTTACCAGGGTGTTGAAAATATTTACTGTCATAGAGTAAGATTAGGTATCCTTCCTTGAAACTCTTCCTCTTGATATGTCTATCATGCCAAGATTTGTCTCTTGCTTTTTGAACTTCTTGGTGAAATCCTTCCAGAATCCTATCCTCTTCCATATCCATTAGTTGGTTTAACCTTTCCTTTACTACGCCTCTTTCTGTCATGTTGTTGATTGTTGCTACATGCAAACTGGGTACCATGAATTCTAATGGCACTACTGCTTCCTACCCATATACTAACCTGAATGGTGTCTGCTCTGTCAATTTATTACATGTAGTCCTTTATGCCCATAATACTGCTGGTATTTTTAAGTCCCAATCATCCCTGTTGACATTGCAAATCTTTGTTAGAGCATTCTCCAAGATCTTATTGAAGTATTCTACTATTCCATTTGCCTGAGGATGGTATGGTGTACTCTTCTGGTGATAGAATTCAAACTTCTCAGTCATAGCTCTGATAGTACTTCTTATAAAGTGAGTGCCTTAATCACTCATCAAAATTATTGGATAACCAAACCTGGTGATCACTTGCTCAAACAAGAACTGTGCTGCTGTATCTGCGCTGCAATCTTTGATTGGTGTTGCTTCTACCCATCTTGTTAAATATTCTGTCGCAGTGATGATATATCTCGCTCCTGACCTTCTCGCTGGTGGATTGATTGGTCCAACAAAGTCTATTGCCCATTTGTCAAATACTTGCAAAGTTACTTGTTGTCTTAGGGGTATCTCATCCCTTCGGTTGGGTTTTCCCACTCTTTGACAGACATCACATGTATGACAATATTCCTTAGCATCTCTATGGACTGTTGGCCACCATAGTCTTACGTGCAATACCTTCTACGCAATATCTTTTCCTGCATAATGTTCTCCAGCTATTCCCTCATGGGATTCTTCCAAAGTTATAGGTCTTTCATGTTCTAGAACACACCTTCTCAAAATGTTGTTGGCACCCATTTTATATAAGTGTCCTGCAATCAATTGATAGTCTACAAATATAACTACCATATTTTTCTTCTGTGTAGTGCTAAATTATTGTGGCACAATCCCTATACTTAAGTATTCAATAATACCAACAAAATATTCATCATCTATTTGTACTGAAAACAACTACGCATTAGGGAAGTTGTCTTCCAAGTTGGCGAGATACTCTCCATTAGTGACCCTTGATAGATGATCAGGTCCTGCATTCAACTTCCCTAGTTTGACTATTACTTCAAAATAAAATTCTTGAAATAACAACGACCATCTACAGATCCTCCCCCCCAACACTGGCTTGTTGACTAAATATTTTAGGGCATAATGATCTATGAACATATTAAAGTGCTTTCCCAACAAATAATGCCTAAAATTCTTAAGTGCATATACCATGGATAGGTCTTCTCTTTCTATGGTGTTATAATTCTTCTATGATTCTGACAATTTTCTCTTTGCAAAGGCTATAGGATGGTCTAAATCCCCTGCTCCTGGTTGCGCTAGAATTTCTCTAAGTGCTATGGTTGATGCATCTACATGCACATGAAATGTATTTTCCCAAGCCATGAATACTAGGATAGGTGATGTGACCATATTTTATTTTAAGGTGTCCAACCCTTGTTGACAGTCTTCATTCCATTGGAATATAATATCCTTCTTTAACAATTTTTCCATTGGCACAGTAATCTGCGCATACCCTTTGATAAATTTTCTGTAATAGCATGTATGTCCCAGTGTTTCTCTCAACTGTCGCACTAATTTTGGTGGTGGTAAGTTGACAATGGCTGCAATATTAGCAATATTCACTAGTAACCCTTGTTTATAGACTCTATGTCCCAACAATATCCCAAAAGGTGTCCCAAAAATGCATTTCTTAATATTCAATGATATATGACATTGCCTGCATATCTCCAACATTAACCTTAACACTTCTACATGGTCCTTTAACAAACTATATACAGTCCAATCATCCAGATATACTTCTAATAATTGATGTATAAACTTTTTAAAAGAAGCTATGACTACTCTTGAAAATATGGCTGGTGCATTCTTCAGTCCAAATGGCATGACTGTGTACTGGTAGGATCCCCATTATGTGGAAAAAGTAGTCTTATACCTATCTTCTAGAGCTATCTTGATCTGATGGTAACCTGAGAATCCATCTGTAAATGAGTATGCTTCGTGGCCTCCCACATTCTCTAATAATTCATCTGTGAAAGGGGCACGGAAATGGATTCATGTAGGAAAACATCATTCAAATTTCTCAAATCTACACAAATCCTTATCCCTCATTTATTTTCTTGCACTACCATAAGACTTATCCACTCAGATTCCTCTGTTGGTTCTATGTATACTAGGTTCAATCTATAAGGTCTTTGTCTGACAGGTCTTGCTTCGGGTTTGAGAGGTATATTGATCTCTCCTAGCTCTCCTGCTATTCCTTTCATCTCTGTAAAGGTTGTTGGGAACATGTCACTGTATTCACACATTAACTCTGTTATTCTTTCTACTATTTGTTCATCCCAATAGTCTCCAATACTCGCCATTTTAGGGTTATCAGTTGTGCCAATGTTCACTTTATTCACCTTGATAGGTGCAACAAATACTTATGACTCCAAAGATGGACCTTCCACCTCTATTTCTCCTTCAATTTTTGTAATCTGAATATTGCGTGGGTCATCTTCATCCAGTGCCTCTTCTTCAAAATGATAGCATGACAATAGTTCTTTGACTATATGTCTATTCTGTTGTTGATACTCTGTCATGAGTTCAACTTCTGGTTCATCAATAAATATTAAACCTTTTATCTACTTCAATGCTGAATCAATGTTGGGGTTCTCATGTTAAAATGAGAAAGTTACTACAAAATTCTGTTGTAATGCTGTCCATTCAGTAGTACCTCTGCGCATATCTTGGTCTACATACCCGTTTTCTGGGATTCCTTCCAATGTGTGGATGAAATGATGAGGCCATTCTTCTGGTGGTGTCATATTCCAATGCATTCTGCACTTCTCCAAGTGTTCTATTGGTGTCCCTTTCCCATCATACCTCTGCATTTTAGTGCTTCCCTGTTTTGCGCCAAATCTAATATGTAGTAATCATTTGCATTGGTACCGGTCCTTGACTGTTTCTTTGTGTGCACCCCACCATATTACATGTGTTTCCTTGAGTTCAATATTGAGAGCTAAGAGTCTCTGATTTTCCAATACTTCTTCTTCATACTTTGTCAGGAATTCTTCTAAATCATTTATCCCATGAAAACTGGGAGGTTCTCTTATCTCTGTACCAACCCATATTACTGCGCGGTCTATTCTTGCACACCTTCTCGTGGAGACTTCATGTAATCTCTATTGCCGATTCTCTAGATCTGTATCTGAGTCAGAAGCACATGATGTGATGCTTCTCCAACTGAGTATCCCATCTGCAGTTGGGTTAACACAATATTCTTCGCGCGTGGTGGTTCTGTACAATTGGTTGATTTCCTCCAGATCTAAAAAGGTGGGTTCTACAAACCTTTATCCTTCTAAAGGATCTAATGGTGCAATGACTCTGTATTCTCCTGATTGAAATGTCATTTTGCTTGTCTTCAATTTTATTATGGCCTGGTTATCAAATTCCCAATCTTGGCCAAGCAATGCTGGATATGGTGTTGTGCCATCTACAATCTCTATTACTTCAAAGTCTACCTTAGTGCACACTCCATCTAGATCTATTGTTACACATTTAAGCCTTCCAATTGGTAGAACTTTGTGTTGATTTTATAATTTCAACTGGAAAGGTGAATAACGTAGTGTGGGCTCTCCCATGCACTGCCATGTCTTCTTAGGTAAAACATTTACCTCAGAGCCTAAGTCCAGTATAATATCCCCCATATTGAAATCTCCAATATTAGCATTCAGTTTGAATTCCCTACTTGTCCTCCTTCTTGTATGGAGGTGATTTACTGTTTTTTTCTCTAACTTACCTTCTACCTCTGTGTTACATCTTTCTAACATATTTTGAAAAACTTTAACAGATGATGGATCATTCAGTATCTTAACACATGATTGCAGAAATGTCTTTATGGTACTTACTTTCCCTAAAAGTTGTGCTTCACTGGTGTGGCCCATTGATGAAGACATTTCATACATTGGTACGTTCTGAGTATGCTGCACAGCTGTTGTAGACGCAACATCTTGTTTGAGGAACTCCTGTATGGACTCCTTGAATGTTTCTTTTTCTTTCTCTACATCAATCTGCTTCTGTGGTTCAATATTCTTCTTCACCCATTGGTGTTGTGTTGGGTCCTGTCTCACTACGTCATGTCTTGTCTTAGCTCCTCCGCATGTAACTATCTTGATATTTCTTCCATCATCCTTGGCTTATGCAAAGATCCAATGAACATTCTGGTTGTTCTAGTTCCTCTTTTATTGGATCTTTCCCAAAAGTTTTGGACATTCTTCTGTGTCATGGTCTGGTGCACGACAATACATATGTGTCGTAGGTGGAAGTGGACATTCCCTTACATAATGGCATGAATTTTGGTAATTGTGGCACACTACTTGACCTCTACCTCTTCCAAATCCTCCTCTACCTCATCCTCCACCTCTATAAGCAGTTCAATATCCTCATGGGTACTGAGGCACCCGATTATACCGTGCGTGGCAATACTGTGGCTGCGCGTTGTTATATTGTGGCTGTGCAGTGGTATACTGCTGCTGCACAATATTGTATGGAGGTGGTACCTAGTTAAACTGAGGTGCAACTTTCCCTATCATCACTTCTTCCTGCACCCTATAGGTATATGAAGTTCTTTCCCTCATAAACTCCATTGTCCTACAATCTTTATCATCAAGTCCTACTGACTTGCAAAAATTGGAGTATGAACTCTTAGGTATTGTCCAATACTTCTGTATCATGGGAAAATGATATGGATCATGTCCATGTGTCTTACAGATCTCACACCATGGTCCTCCTATTGGAAAAGGGTTTGGTACTCTTGTTTCCATGTACTGTACAAAAGTTGGACATTCATTCTTATGGTGTCCTTCTGTCCTGCATGTGGTACACCAAACAACTTATCTTTTCTCTTTTCCCTTATTCTAGTTAAGATGAAAAGTTAGATTCTTTAGATCCTCCTTTAGCTCCTCTATTGCTGGATCTATCTTCTGATACTAGTTCTTTTCCAGTTGTAAGGCTTCCTGCAGAGCCTCTGCTTGAGTTTGAAACTTTTGCTGTCTCAATGGATATTTAAAATTTGGTAACGATGAATTCACAAAGAGATGTCTATGGTGCATGTCAGTCATGGCATATTTCAACTTACCCTTCAACTGTTTGAACCTCTGATCAATATCCCAAATAGAATCACCTAGTTTTTGTTTGATTTTAATCATCTCATTCATGTAGTGATATTCTAAGCTAGGCTTCTAGAATTCATTGATCAATAGCTTCTTCACATCTGCAATAGTCCTTATTACTCCTGGCAGACTCTTTACAACTAAGCTCATATACCAATCCAGTGTGCGGTCTCTTAGCGTAATAGCTAATTGCACAAATTTTGTATACTCATTTGTGATTTGCTTTGCTTCCCACATCTTCTCACAAATAAATAAGTGCTTCTCAGGGTCCTCCGATGCCTCTCCTTGAAATTATGGTAACTTGATCGTAGGATCATGTCTTGCCATTGTGAACTATGTTGAACTACTACCTCCGCGCGGTGTAGATATTTGACTGCTACTTCCTAAAATGGCTCCTCCAGTTGCTGCTCCTTGTTTAGATACGTTTCCTACTATCTTTCTTCCACTAAAATTCAGTTTCCTGAATGGTGGTGTTCTTTCTGGTGTACTAGTCGAACATGGGGTTATGGGTTCCACACTGACACTGACATGGATGAGAGTTATGCCTTATGTTCTTTCCCTTGGACTGCCTCGTGCATGATTTCCTCAATCTGCTCCACAGCCTGAAGATCCTCTTCCTCTTCCTCATCACTTGCCAAGCCCTCTTTATCAGCTATGGCTCTCTTCTTATTATTCATCTTGTATTGGTATGGTGCTCCACTGCGCATCTTTCCAGCTGTTTCCATTATATGCTTTATATGATATTCCTCCATCATGATTGGGTCCATGGCCTCCTTCTTCTTTCCCTTATCCATATCCCCTCCATTTCTTCACCTCTTGTCAGTTCTTCCCCCCTTCCCCCATGCACGCAGGGAAGTTTAACTGTCTGATTCCATGGTCATCACACCATTGTTATACAATAACATCTTGATTGAAGTATACAATGATCTGATATACCTACCTCTAGGTCCTTTTAGAAACTCCTTCTCTACTGCATTGTAAGACTTCGCAATATCTACTACAAATTCTGTTATAAACCCTACAACAATACTATCTAACCAAAAATCTACTATGCGTGTGAATTTGTTGTTAACTTGTTGTAACTGCACGATCTCAACAGGATTCCACTCATGCTGTCTAATTCGATTTGTAGGGTGGTTGTCTTTTGACCTCAATAGCCACTCTTACAACACATGTGGGAAATCATAGAAAAATATCTCGTGTAGGTTGCTAACACATACTTGTATAGATATTTGGGTGGTGTTAACTTAGGGTTTCTGTTATCTTTCTGCACAAACTCAAGCTCCTTTGTTTTCAACCATTTTTCAATCTCCGCCTTTGTTGGATTCCACGGTCTGGACATTCCCTTTTTATACCTTCATTCTACATATGCTTCTTCTACACATCCCATTCACTCAATCCCATGCAATTCCATCCATCAACATAACAATTTGTTGGTTATTAATATTTCTATCTACTTCTTGGGCTTACCCAGGTTCAGATCTGAACAGGTTTCCAACAAATTCCTCTAAAACTATCGACCCTCTTGGTAAACCAGAAGGCAACACAACACACATAATGTATTGCACAGTCTCACCCAAGATAGTTCTATGGGTGACTGTAATGCTCAAGTGGTCACAGTCTAGGAAAGAGTGGGGATATAATATTATAATTGATCTTCTTTAGGCCTTGATTTGATTATTCTCTCTATTATTCCTAAGATTCATTCATCTTTTGAACTTATGCATGCATTCTAATAGATCCAAAAAAAATATTCATTCATTCATTCATAATCTAACTACTGATAGAAGATAAATATGCAATCACATCACACATAACACAAGTTTTACCATGGTTCACCCCCTCCCGAGCTATGCCCACAAATATCTGGCTTCTTAGGCTCTCTTATTTAGATTTTTGCAATATATGGCGATATGCGCACTACAATTATGATCATACAATCATGAAAAATGTTCCACAACCTCTGTGAGGTGGACGAGATCACACCAAGATCCTCCGCCTGTGATCTAACCCTCAATATCTAACTACCTTACTCTTCTACAACTCAACAACTTACAAAAAGGTATCACAACAACTTCTTACAATTTCAGACTGACCACTTGGAACCAAAAACCTGAACTCCGACCTAGACCTCCTAGGTTCTTATTTATACTAATTTACAACTTCTTAGCCGTTACATTCTCTTACCAAAAACCTAAACCTAAAATGGTTAGGTTTCCCTGCTTGTGCACCTTGCATGATTTCCTCCTTTGCATGTAGCTTTCCCTCGCACGTGCTGCTTTTCCTGCCAGCTGTTTTTCTCCAAAATTGGGTTTTACCCTCCAAAATTAGGTATTTCCTCAAAATAGGCATGCACCCAACAAATATTGTGATGGGAGAGTGATATAAGTACCACTTATTTAATGTTGATCTAAATGATGTTGTAAACTTATAATTTTCCCTAGAATATCAATAAGAAGAAATCTCCTCGACTGGTTTTCCCCTTGTGGGTTTTTCCAAGGGCATTGCCCATAAAATACTAGTGTCAAAAGTGGTGATTTGTCTCCTGTTCATGATTATTCCGTTGCTATTTTATTTTCAGATTTCTTAGTTAATGTATTTATGCTCATAAACTACTATAGAATGCTTGTATTTTACTGCATTACAATTTAGTATTTTTGGAGGTTGAAATCATAATTTAACTAAGTGTTTGAGGTATAAGTTTTACGTGGTATCAAAGATAGGGCTATGAGGTTCAGTGGATAGAGTTTGGCACTTGGATAACAATGACTTGCAAGGTATTTTTCTTGGAACAAGGAGGGGAGACAAATATTCTTTGTTAGTTGGACAAAGATGACTTCCTGTCTTAGATGTGAGGATAGGTTGGAGGGGATATCCAACTACTTGCAATCGAAGGTGAGGATTACAAATTTTCTCAAGGAGAACAAGTTGTGGATGTTTGCGAATACCATCGTCCCAGTACCTTCGTAATATCCCATTACTTTGGATGTCCATGAAGTGAAATAAGCAAGGGATATGATAATAATATTGAATGGATTTAGAGACCACCTTATTTCACATTTGGCTGAGAAGAAAACAACCAAAGAGATGTGGGATGCACTAAAAAATTTATATGAGGCAAAGAACGAGAGCCAAAAAATGGATCTCAAGGACAAGCTCCACCGTACTAGGATGGCCAAGGGAGAGAGTGTGGCCTCTATTGTAGGAAAATCCCCCTGCGGACAGGTGAATTCCCTCTTGGATCTTAGACCCTTATGACCAAGATAGAAAAGTGATAACGTTGACTACTGAATTTCCTTTAAACATAGCTAAGTTCATCAATAGAGAAGAGGAAGGAAGTAAGAGTACCTTTTTACGAAGTTTGTCCTCGCTCAGTCCAAGTTGGGCTTGATCTCCAAGTCCTTTAACGAGTCCTGCAATCCCATAAACAACCAAGACAAAGCATACTTCCTATTCTACCATGATTAGTTCAAAGCTAGATTTATCCAAAAGAGACAAGTTCATGCAAATGTACACAATCTTGAAGGAAACAGGCCAAGCACATGTATTAATGAGAACAAAATAAGGTGCTTACAAAGTGTAGATGCAGATGTAGCATCCTCACCAAGCTCTCCTTGTCCAACCTTTGCTTGGATGATCCACAATCAAAATGACAATACTTTTCACTGATTGTTCTCCCCCTTTCACCATGAAGATGCCTCCTTATATAGGCTTTGAGAGGCTTAACCACCTTAGAGATTCTTGGGATAGGTTGAGGATATTTCTCCATCAGTTATGGATCTTCCCTAAGATTCATCCTTGACCTCAAATTCGAATCAAACTGACTTCAGAGATAAGGGGCTTCTTCCCCTAATTTCCTCAATGGTTCAACACTCCCTCAGAATGGTGTACAGAGCATTGCAACACTCCCCCAAAGGACGACAAGGAGTGCTAGCGCTCCCTACAAATGGGTAGGGAAGCGCTGCCCTTCAAAAATTATTTTAAAGTGGTCTTTTCTCAAGGCAAAAGTTTATACTCTTCGCCAAATGACATATCCTTCTTTTTAACAGTCTCAGAGGATGTCTCAAGTGTTCCTGTGATGTCGTTTGGTATATGACATGAGCAAGATGACAGTATGATATCTGCGACACTTGTGACACTTGCGACATTTGCAAAAATTGTGGCAAAAGTGTGACACTTGCAATAATGATAGTAAGTCATCATTGAAGTGAGTAATTTTGATGTGTAACAGATTGCCCCCCAAAGTGCGAAGTTAGAAGACAGAAAATGATGACTGAATTACTTTGTAGACTTTTCGAAGCAAGGGTATGGACTCGGAGAACCTGATAGAAGCTGCATACAACCATCAGACAAATGTTATGATATGTTTCAAACCAAAGGCAGACATTCCTATGCTTGAGTGATAAAGACTTTCAAGGTATGGCCGCCATAAAATACATTGCGGATCCATTATCATATTGATGAAAAAGGTATAGCCACCAAAGATACAATGTGGATCTATACTTCCATGACATGAACTGATCATATCCACGAAAAATACATAGTGGATCTACGAGATGATAAAACATAGCCACAGACCAATACAATGTGGATCTATGTGACAATATATACATCAATATCCTCAAAAGAAACTCCATCACAACCTGCTTAAAGTATGTATTAGAGTTAACACTCAACCCAGGGTCTTCTTATCGATCCCGATGCGGTGCGAATCTAACCATGTGAATAGATGTTATGAAGTCGAACATGGTAGAGACCACTTGATTAGCGGTTAATGAGGTAAACCGTTAACAAGTGTGAGGGAAATCACCATTGATGTCAATGATTCCCAAGGTACCCTAATACATTCCAGCGAATGTGAATAAATGAGATGAATTTGAACATTTGTGGAATCATCCAATCATAGGTCAATGATGTAAACCCACTATCGGAAGTGAGGAGGCATGCCATTGAGGCATGCAGGTCCCAAGGTACTAACTGGTTTCTAAGTCTAGTTCCCGGATAATGTGTTGAAGTTGTCAGGAACAGACTCGTCGAAGGAGGGCCTTGATGTATCCCCCATCAATGACATGAAACTGACATAGAGATATAAGGTGGTGGATCAAATGAGAATGAACTGACACAAGTGTTGAAAAAGGAAATTTGTGATGGTTGACTCTCGAGGCAGATACTTCCTTTGAACATTGAGGCACAACAACATAAACATGACATGGACCAAAACATGATGATGCAATGGATACTGTGACTTTCGTCCGGTGACCCAAAGGAGTAAAGAAACTCAGAGGATTGGTTCAGTGCTAAGGTTCAACGGATTAAAGTGTAGGCAAAGACAAAGTTTTGTGTTCAAGGGTGACAATAAGAGTGACTTGTGATGTTTTAAAAAATTGCTTGGCTTCCTTCCTTCAAATACCCCCCCATACAGATAGATGAGTACCTCTTTTTAATTTAACGAGCTCAAGGAGGGTAACACATGCTCGATATAACTCACCTTCTGTAAGTCCCTCTTCCTTTGTTTAACGAACTGGAAGAATTAAGGGTTTGGTCCCATATGGGCCCTTCAATGTATAATTTTTTAACGAGTCCAAAGAAGGCAAACTCGATGGTTTTTCAAGTTTAGAGAGTATAAAAAGAACTTAAAGGAGACTATAGGGTTGTCCTTTTTCGTAATTTTAGTCTCGCGAGGCCAAAAAAGAGATAAACTTCCAGTCGAAAGACACTCTTTCAAACCTTTTAACGAGTGTGAAAGGAAGCAAGATCACTCAACAATATTTTCATGTTTAGAGAGTCTGGAAAGAGCTTAAAGGAGACTCCAAGGGGTTCCTTTTTCTTATAACCTTTACGAGTCTAAAAAAGTGATAAAAGTCTACTCGGTTACATTCTCATGTTTTTTTGAACACGAGAAAGAACAAAGACTAATCTTGGTATTGGTTTCATTTTTACACAAGCTTGAAACAAAATTAAACAATGCTTGTAAATTCCCAACGTAAATTCCAAAGGTTGGGATACCCATGGATGGTTGGTACTCTGCCCCCATCTTGAAAAGATAGTGGAATAACTCCATAATGATAATCAAAGGCTGGAGACATGCCCCCCCCAAGCTTCAATTCATTCATCGACTTCAAGGTTGTCACCAATTTCTGTACTAGATATTGAAAAAGGATACAGGTGGATGAAATGAAGGTTCAAAATACGAGACCTAACGAAAGACTCGACTCGAAATCTACGAGATCTAGCGAAATACTCGACCTGACAGGAGAGGTGACTATTTCAATTTTTAACGAGCCTGACATAGGAAAAGAACTATGCTCAAGGCTCCGGGTTCAATTCCCATATTTTTGTTTCATTTTTTAATGAGCTTGCTACAGAGAGGAAAACTATGCTCATGACCTCTATTTCATTTTTTAACGAGCTTTCCACAGAGAAGAAAAACTATGCTCGTAGCTTCTGTTTCATTTTTTAATGAGCTTGCTACATAGAGGAAAACTATGCTTGTATCTTCTGTTTCATTTTTTAACGAGATTTCCACAGAGAAGCGAAACTATGCTTGTAGCTTCTGTTTCATTTTTTAACGAGCTTTCCATAGAGAAGCAAAACTATTCTCGTTACCTCCTTGATCATGGCTTCCAAGAGGATAATGCTCTGGAAGGAATACATGTCAAGGGACAAATGCCAATCATGGCTTCCAAGAGATATTCACTAGATGGAAGAGAAGCACTTTGGAAGGAATACATGTCGATGACCTTGATAGGAGTAAGGTGATCATGCTCTACTAGTCCTATCGAAGAGATCACCATGTCCACTACCAGATCTAAGTAAAAAAAGGATGAGCTTATAGTGAGAGGCTCATCTTCATCGGTAGCTGAAGGCATGGGAGATAACGCCACAAATTGACCTGTGGTGGGGGCGATATCGTCTGCATATAAGAACCATTTAGGGAGGTCATTGGGTCGGTAATCAAATTAGGACCAACGCATGAAAGTTGATCAATAGCCACAATTCTTCCATCGTGAGGGAAAGATATAAGACGAAAAAAAGTGGACACAATAGCTTTCATGGCATAAACATAATCTCGCCCAAGGAGTAAATCTAAATCCAAGGGGTCCTGGACTACCATAACATCAATGAAGACAGTTTTCCCTCCCAAAGTTATGGGAAACTGAGGAAGGACTCCTAAAGGGTGATTGGTTCTTCTGTTAAAAGCTAACAGATTCTGTGTAACTGGTACAAGATGAGGATAACCCAAAGCTTTCCAAGCAATAGAGGATCAAATACTAACAAATGCACTTTCATCTATCAGTGTCTGAGGAATGACCCGACCATAAACCTGTACTGTAATCTTGAAAGGAATGTGAGAGGGAAGACGAGGTCCAATTAGCACACCCCAATAAAAAAGGATGGCCTCATTACTTGGAGGGGTTTTCGCGGGAGAAGGAGGAATGCCCCCCAGTACGGTAGATTCTGTATCAACGAGAAAAACATGGGTATTATCGGGTTTACTCTCTAGAGGGAGAGTAGGATCGACTGATGTTGGTATCAGATCGACCACTTGGGTTTTATTCTCCAAAGGGAGAATGGGGTCAACAGATGGTGTAACCAGAGAGACCACTTAGGCACTCTTCAAAGGAGGAGTGGGATTGACCGATGATATAACCAGAGCAACCACTTTGGCAGTCCTCAAGGGAGGAGTGGGATCGACCGATGGCGAAATCAGATCGACCACATTGACACTCTTTAGAGGAGGAGTGGGATCGATCTATGGAACTGGATCGACCACTTTGGGTTCACTCTTTAGATGAAGAGTGGGGCTGACCGATGATGGAACTGGATCGACTACTTTGGTTAGTGGTTCAACCGAGGATGAAACCAGATTGACCACTTGATCAACCAGATTGACCGGGGATGGAACCAGATTGACCAGTCCATCAACTAATGATGGGTTGGGGGAAATATTACGATAACCAATTGGAAGTTGAATATTTTCCAAAAGAGAAGAAGCCTTGTCCATACGAGGACAAAGGTGAGAATAATGATCACCTTCACATAACATGCAAGGAAATTTGACATTTGTCTTCTTCTTACCAACCTTAATGTCACTAGTTGACGGGGTTTCACCAACATGTCTAGCAGGGGCCGATGACACGGAAGACCACATTTCTAAGACCTTGGGAAGACCAGGGAAATCCATTAGAAAGTGGTCACCCTTACAAATACTGCAAGGGAATTTGGGTTTCAGATTCTTCATTTTAATCTTGTCGACCTCATCAACACTCCCAGTACAATTAACAGAAGCCGGTTGCTTGGATCCAACATCTGATGTGGTTGGAGGTTTGTTCCTTTTTAGGTTCTTCTTATTCTTCTATTTCCATTTCTTCTTCTTCTTATCAACCTGGCTAGTTGCTTTAGAGCTTTCACTAGGTGAAGAAGGAGAAAGTGAAAGAGACTTGAAGGGTGAAGAAGGAGAAAGGTCGACATGAGGTTGATGTGTGGGTGGGGTGCTTACATCTGAAACACTTGTTGCATTCGAGATTACCAGAGTGGAAAACAACCATACTGGTAACCCAATTGTGAGACCTAGAAGGCTCAAAGTAGTGATGTAAGGAGGACCAATGTTTTCGGAAGAAGGAAAAACAAAAGGTTTTCCCAGAGTAGGGGTTGCTCCATTGGTAGTTTCGGGAACTGACGCCATTAAACAAATATCCAACCTAGATTCTGCTAGGGAAAATAAACAACACATGCTAAAAATCTAGGAAGCAAGCAAGCAAACAAAACCTTCTCACAATGAACACACTAGTTGGTGATGAAATCCAACGTCGTGGGAACAATGTAAAAAGGGGATGAGATAGAGCGGGTGGAAAAGTTACATTGACGACCTGCTTAACGGACTTACACCCTGGTGAAAGCTCCCACACATAATCGTGGGTATACTCTCCAAGGAGCCCGAGCGAGTTTGACCAACGTCGATTCCAGGTACCGTGAAGACTTGCCCCTCCATAGTCACCTCGTGTAAAGACCCTAAAGAGATAGGCTACTAAGGTCACCGACTACAACAATGATGCCTGGGGAAATAGTTGACAGTCCGATCCATGCCCAAAGGCAGGGTATATATCCTGAAATCAAATCGAGAGGATCCCACACATAATCATTGGTATACCCTCAAGTGACCCCCAATAATACACACAATCTCTACACCAAGACCAACAAAGCAGGGTGAGTAACTCTGTCGGCCCTAATGCGACCTCGTGATTGACCCTTGTGTTAGAAGGGCTTCCCATGAAAAAATGTAGTAAATGGATTTCACCGCTCTCTAACTCAAGATTCTATGTTTGTTTACAGCTCTGGGAAGTTATCTTTCACACCTATTCCAAAGCCCTACACCCTAAGCTAATGTAGGTTTGCTACTAGAAAATATAAAAATGTCTAATAAATTTTAGTTTAGCGCTTGATTTTTAAGGCCGTTGTTTACTCAAGAGAAAATGGCATGGAATAAATGATGTTTTGACCGACTCTAAACAATGAAAAGAAATGAGAATGCAAATATTTCACTTCGATGAAATCTATATTATGAGAAGGAGAAAATGTTTATCATTCCCAGATGCGCAATGTCCCAAAATGCCAAAACCATACAATTTCGCTACCTCAAATGCAAGATAGTTTCACAACCCAAAAGAAAGAATGCAACTATATTCTTTGTTTGATTCTAATGTATAAATAAATTAAATCCAAATCCTTCAATGCTCCACAACTTTCAATCAGAAGAAAGAGTCATACGCAGATGCAAAAGACACGAAGTGACAAAGGTTTCAAACAAAGCATGCACTCAAAGCAATGAGAACTGAAAGAAAACAAGTAGAAACTTGTTCTAACAAGAACTCAATCAAGGGTTCAAAAACTGACAAACATTCAAGGAGTACAAGAAGATGCAGAGAAGAATCCAAGAAAAAATAGGGAGAAAGAGAAATCACTCAAATTGTCCCGACAAAACAAGCAGCTAGAAAGGGCAATTTCACATTTCTGAAAATTTTTCAAGATCCAATCAATACAATAGGGAGTAATAAGCACCAAATATCAACCTAAATAAATTCACAAACAACATATAGATTCTGGGTAAATACTTCCACAAAACAGGCTGAAAAAAATCTGAGCAGAAGAGGGCAAAAATCCTCTAAAAAGGAGACCAACGCTCCTTGTCTCAAGGGTACAGAGTGCTGCAACGCTCCCTAAATCACTATAGGGGAGATCTTATTAGATATCAGCACTCTAATATGGCTGGGGGGGGGGG
>ML787850.1:232071-252853 GCA_009831015.1 Picea engelmannii | reverse complement strand
CCCCCCCCCCCCCCCCCCTTAATTGGTCATATGGAAACTATAAATGGCCAAGTGCCAACACATAGGGCTGTGTGCTAGCCCTCTTATCCCGAACTTTGGTCACATGTCATTAAAACATAAGACCGTGCCCTTAAAACGTGCCAACAAACAAGTGGTTAAGGCCCGAGTCCTAAGCATTGGTAGAAGGGTGGTAACTCCGCACGCTGGTAGAAGGGTGGTAACTCCGCACGGTGGTGGTTAAAGGAAAGGCGCCCATGCCCCTGTGGTTATATGCAACAACAATTAAACCGTGGGCTGGGGCTTATCCCCAACCCCTTTTCAGCCCCACACAATATACATACACTTTATAAAGTTTTAAGTGGGTTTAAAACCCAAACAAATGAGTGGGCGCATTGGCTAAACAACCTTTTCCAATGCATTGCTCAGCTAATAGGTCATGAGGTCGAACCCCACGAGCTTCAAATAAACTTTGCCATTCACTAATGATGGGGTGCCACGTGGCAGCCCATGTATGGGCCACGTGGCACCCTTTCATTGGTTCTCAATTGCCACTTGTCAACACTGCATTGGTCCCTGTCACTGCCCAATCACCCTGCTGCCACATATCAGCATGATGACGTCAACAAGATGTCATGCTGACATCATCATTGACTTTTGCCAGTTGACTTGTTGACTTTTTAACTGTTTGGGAAAACGATCAGAGTGCGATAACTCTCACATACAACATCCATTTGAGAAAGTAAATATATGGTCGGAATCAACGCAACGCACTGGTCGCAATGGAATTGGTTTCATCCTATTCCAAGAAATGTCATTTTTGAGCCTTTTTTGGACCTGGAAGCCTCCTAAATCCAATTCTGGATCAATAGTTATTAAGGGCTATAAAGAAAACATTATGTGGAAACTTGATACAATGAAAAAGGAGAAGACTAGACTCTTATCTTTGTAGGAGGAAAAGTGGAAATTGAAGAGGTGGGATACATGACTTGCTAAGGGGGATGATAGCACAAAAATAATAATCTCCAAGCGATGTATCACAAATCTATCGATGTAGTTTGGAAGGTAAGGGGCAATCCTAGAGTAGAGTGTGTGGATTTTCATTCAATTGCCAAAGTTGTTTTAAACAAATGTACATGAAACCCCCAAGAGAGAATATACGAGACCTATTTTTCATGAGGAATTATGCAAAGTTTTAAGGTCATTCAAAGGAGGGAAATATTCGAGACCAGATGGGTGGACTGTCAAGTTCTTCATGAGTTTTTTGGAACTACTAGCTCAAGACCTCTTGGCTAATGTTGAGGAATCCAAATCCTCAGGTAATATTCAAACACGTTCAATACAATCATTGTAAATGTTATTCACACACATTCAATTAAACTTTCATTGTAAGATGCTCCACCTCTTGGACAAGACGTTTCACACTTTGGTACCTTTTTTCAGTTGAAGGATGATGTCTGATTTCTAAAGAGTATTTCTAAGTTTGTCTATGATGAATATTGTAGTTTCAATAGTATTAGAACATTTCTGTCTACCAAAACAATGAAAAGACACATGAAAGCACAAGATCTCTCAGTTTCTTTCTCTAGTGCTAATAGCAAAGGTTTACAGTCAATGACAGTGGCTGAATTTATGTCCAGATACCACATTTCTAGGTGGAGATTTAACTCACCTAAAACCTTGAGAAATACCTTAATCAAATTGATGAGCAGTATTGTTGAACGATTTGGCCCATACATAAACAATGTGGCCCTTTAATTATGGTTTTACTTATAATTTGGTTATCTGGAACTTTGGAATTTCTTTGACATGGTTTTATGCCCCTCACCTGAAGCAAGTTGGATATAAGATGACAACTTTGTGTCATGTTATAAATACTGTTGATCTGAGATGTGCATAAGGTTCATGTTGCCTCATCATCATTGCAATGTTTGAGCTATTCAGTGATTTAGTTTCTCTTAAAGCACACCGAGGTACATGATAATCCAACAACCTCATTAACAATGCAAACATAACTCTTTCCCTAAGGGTTTTTCATCACTATTTTAGTTGCAACAAATAGTAGTTTCTTCCATGGGACATAAACCAAGATTAAATGATAGGGCCCTCGACAATGACCCATAATATTCTTCAATAGTCATCTAAAGTTGCAGTCAAGCCAATTTTTCCAAATTCAAAGCTTATAGATTAAATCCAACATTGCCTCAATAAGACAAACCAACTCAAAGCATAATTATTTCTTTTCTCGACACACATAAGTACCCTTCATTTGACCATTTCTGGTGTATATGTATCCTTTTTGTGTTGTTTATATGTTTCAACTTCATTGGGGCTGAACGTGCCCATTCCATTACTGACACAAATCCCTAACCAATAGTCTAAATCCATATTGTCCTGTGGTGGGAATAATTGTGGAGTACTTTGCATGGAAATTTGTGGTGCACACATGATAATTTTATTTCACATTTGGTTGTGTAGGATTGGAGTTTGGTTGTGACATTTTCCCGTGTCACATTTCACCATTAGTATCTTATGAAGAAATTGTATTGTTACTTGGAATCTCATGTAGGCTACCCATTCAAGTAACTTGCCTATTTTCTGTTCGAACAAGAAGAAATATATGGAGGTAGTCCAATCAGTCCATTTGTTTTTTTTGAATTACCAATGGTTTTTTCTACAGGAGATCACTGCATCTGTTTGAAGGTAGTGTTTAATTTTTCTCGGTAATTAAGAATGGGGTTATTTCTAGCTGCTTTCAATGGGAAAATAATACCCTAGATTCTCTTCTTTGGTCCTATAGTATTATCTGCATAAATAATTGCGGTACTAAGCATAAATAATTGCAGTACCGAGTCATCTAAACAACTTAACGTCCTCGTTTTATATTATTCTAAAAAGCATATTGGTGAATTTCAATAGTTTAGTAAATTAATTCTAGTTGGATCCATATATGAGGGAATTTTTATTCCATTCCTATTTTCTCTCAGGGATTTTAAACCACCGTTGATGCACCTTTTAATCCTTTCAACACAGGTTCAAATTTTATCACAAAAAACAAACAAGGACATATAGTGTAATTTTGCCATATGTTTGATGTGATCATGGACAATTGATAATTGATAGAGGAGTGTCACCCAGCTGTAACTATCCTTCAATGCTTTGTTAGTTGTTTGAAAAAGCAACGACTAGAAACATTTAGGAAGATATACTAGTTTACACTTTGCACATTTCGTATATTGACATATAATGTTTTGTTTACAAAAATTGCAATAAAATGTCAATGTGGATTGGTAGTGGTATTTTTTTTGTTGTTATTATTATTATTATTATTACATACATGGACTTTTGCAAGACAAAGTAGATGGTATTCTTTTTTGTTGTTATTATTATTACTACATACATGGACTTTTGCAAGACAAAGTAGATTTTGAATAACAAAAATAAGAATCCATTTATATTAATATTACAGAACTATATAAACAGATCTTGGCAAATGTTCCATTTGAAACAAATAAATGGATTAAATGGCATGCCACTCAAGGCTGAATTCCTTTTGAAGGATGTAGACTAAGATTTCTTGGGATTTGAAGATGAATTTTAAAAAATAAATAAAGGTTAATTGTATCATCCAATTTCATTGTGGCCCAACCCATACAACTTTCATTACATTCAACAAAGTGGTGATATTTAGATTCAAAGAAACCGATAGTAAATGTACAAAACTATTGTGCATGTAAAGCCAAGCCCATTTGCTCAAAAACTTGTGGGGAAATTTTCTTACATATTAATTAAAAAGTAATATATTCCAGATTGTTTTTATTTAGTTATTACAATGCCACAGTAACTGTTTTGTATTTTTTTTTGAAATTTCAGATTGTATGTCAAGATTTCTACTTTTGATTTTTTAGCTTTAGCTAAAATTCATGGACTGCTTACTTCTTTATTAAGATTAATATAGGTTTCTGACATTTTGCATCTTATTCCTTTCTTGTATCTATTTGTTCCCTGCTCATTTTGTTATTAATGTCCATTTATCATACTTGCATTGACCCTAGATTCCTTTCTTGTATCTATTTGTTCTCTGCTCATTTCGTTATTAATGTCCATTTATCATACTTGCATCGACCCTATAATTGAATGTGTGTGAAACTCAAAATAAATAAATATTCAGACCTCATAATAGAGGAGTACTAACATTAATCATATGGTTCACAAATTTGTTGTTTCCTTCCCATGCAACTATATTGTTTTTTATTTTGTATAAAAAAGATGTTATCTATCCTCGTTTCAACTACATTGATGTTCTAGTTTTCAACATGCCACCTACAAAATTAACATGAAAGGTGTTTGATGGTGCTCAATTCATTAAGCTTTGATTTAAATGAAAAAATTTAATTCATTGGCATGCATTCATGGCTTTGTGTAATCCTAGACACTAATTAAGTCCTGTCTTGATCAATGTAAAAGTTGATGAAGAGGAACCTTTATAAAGAATGGTGGTCTCCCAGTTCTTATTGCACAGTCAACAGGCCATGCATTGCATGTCTTCATAAATGGCGATCTTGCAGGTATTTTCTTATTTAGCATAAAACCTTGGCTATAATTACACTTCTCAACTTTTTGTCGTGTTGAGGTTCACGCCATCAAATAAATGGAAATTCTAGTTTATGATAATGATGCTTTTTTCTAGAATAAAACAAGAGTATAGAGGATTTAGAGCTATACTTCTTCCAGGTTTCTGCAAATTAGGTTTAAGGTTTCCTTGGATGCTTGCAGGGAGTCAATATGGAAGAAAGAAGGTTGGTTTTCAACTGGTGTTGGGTTAAATGTTGGAACAAACAAAATTTCTCTTGAGTATGACTATTGGTCTACATGTTGGTTTCAAAACCTTTTACGCTGTTGCTTATGTTCCCTACCTTTTATTTTTCCTTTGGAAGATATCAAACAAGTGAGAAAAACCTATGTGTATAGCTTAAGGTTGAACTGTTTGATAGTTAGATTTTACTTCTTGGTTTTTTAATAGGGAAATTGACAAATGGATTGTGGATATTACTTATTACTGTTACGCCTCTCCTTTGAAGTTATTCTAAGAGTTTCTTTGTTTGTGGTTAAAGAATATTGAGCCCCATTTTGAGATGGAAATTGTAGGAATCCTGTGTCCAATAACCCTGAGTGGTTTCAAGGATGGAACATGGGACTCGTCCTTGAAAAGGTGGTCATATCAGGTTAGGGCCACTTTAACTTGAAGCTTTACTTTTCTAATATTTTCTTATATTTTAGATGGTGCTTTTTTGAACTGAAACAGACATATAGTTATTGTAGGAATACATGGATATACAAATCGTGATTCAAGAAAATAAAAATAATTTTTTGTTGTTCAGGTGTCTGGAAAATTGAGGAAAAACTATTTTTAAGTAGAATTTGCACTT
Organism: Picea engelmannii; assembly: GCA_009831015.1. Taxonomy (NCBI): domain Eukaryota; kingdom Viridiplantae; phylum Streptophyta; class Pinopsida; order Pinales; family Pinaceae; genus Picea; species Picea engelmannii. The sequence goes on along the minus strand of ML787850.1, from coordinate 247,427 downwards.
AGACGATGTCATTCAATGTTTTTTGTTTCAAGTATTCTGATATATTTTATTGCCAAAATTATGTCTCTATTTCTCCTACCAATCCCTATTTGTTTTCTGCATTTGCATATTTTGAAATGACATTTCAGGAGAATTATAGAAACAAAAAAGATCAGTCATCAAAGGTGAAACCGTGTTGGAATGTTTAGGGCCATAATTTGCTAATAGTAGATAACTATCCAATGTTACATTAATATCTGATTGCCTGCTATTTATTTTTAAGACATTGAACATAGGAAAGGTGTTTTTTTGTTCTCTCATTGAGATTATGCAGTAATCAAGTCTACATTCTTGATATTTAAGAAAATGAAAATTATTTAAGTGACTTTGGGGATGACTTATTGGACCTTAGAGCTCTAAAATATTATATAATTAATGTGATTCTAAATAACTATTTTAAATTCTCCAAAAAATAATCTCATCTTTGGTTTCATCATGCCTAACATATGATTTTTAATTCTTTTTATTTTATGCATGCAGATTGGATTGAAAAATAAATCAATGAATCTCCACATTAGTGGAGATAACATTGTTGAATGGATGAAATAAGTAGATGTTCCTCAAAGAAATGTGTTTTGATTTGGCATTATCATTACAAAGTTAGGTTGTTTGAGTGTGATCTTGCATAAGAGAAATGTAATAAGTTTAAACTGTAGCATGTCTTGGAAAATGATTATTTCATGAGTTAAACATTTGAATTGGAGTAATGAGTTCATTGCATTAAATTACTACAAGTTAATGAAAAATCTATCTTGAAAAACACAGGTTCTTTGTTTTTGGAAATCAAGTTAATGTCAGCCTCGAAAAAACAGGTTCTTTGTTTTAGGAATTGTTGGAATTTTTTTTGTGTAACTGAGGTTATTAAGTATATAGTTAGTTTTATCATAATTTTTTTTGGTTAAAAATAACATATAATCCATAATGTTCTAACAATTTATTAATTTCCATGTTTTTTAGAACATGCTATCAAGTTTGATCCTCCAAGAGGGTATCTTTCAAGAAGATTCACTTTGGAAGAAGCCATATATTCCATATTGTTTTGCATGCTTATAGTTCACAACCTTTCCTAGAAGGCTATGACTACAACGACGGAGAAGGATAATCCACCTATTGAAATTCCCCAACCTATGGTTACCATCATGGGGAGGTATGAAGGAAGGAAGTTTAAGTCATGAGTAGCTGTTGAAATCTTTAGAAAATTCATTGATGTAGATGATTTTCATGTACTTGTCCCAAAGCTTGATGTTGTTGAGAGTGTAATGGATACATTTTTTTGTCATGGACTAGATGATCAATGATCATAATGTATTAGTGGACATTCAACTGGAAACTCAAATGTATTGTGATAGTACTTGAATTTTCATATTATATATATATATATATATATATATATATATATATATATATATATATATATATATATATATATATATATATATATATGTGGTTCAATATACAATTTGTTTCATTGATATTAGATCAACATCAACATTGTATGACATTTTTTAAATTATTCACATCAAATTAATTTATATTGAATAATAATGAATAAAATGAATATAAGACTACTGAATTAGTAATAAATATAATGAACATGAAACTACTAAACCAGAGACACTACTATTAATTTAGTCGCGTTATAAGGGACTAGGATTATACTATTTGCATAGTGCTTTATAATGCGACTAAATATACAAGTAAATACTGACTAAATAAACTAATAAATATGCTATAAGATTACAACAATTAATGACTAATTAAACTAGTAAATATACTACAAATTGGTGACAATGAATGACCAAATAAATGAGTAAATGTACTACAAAATTGTGACAATTAATGACCAAATAAATAAGTAAATGTACTACAAAATGGTGACAATTAATGACCAAATAAATGAGTAAATGTACTACAAAATGGTGACAATTAATGACCAAATAAACAATTAAATATATTAGAGGGTGATGAATCAAGTCAACCAATTAGTGACTAAGTGAAATACGACTAAATGTTAGTTGGGGAAAAAAAACTGCAAATTTACTACTATTAGATGCTGACTCAAAAACAATCACAAATATCCAAATTTTAGTTGTTTTTGAAATAACAAATTACTCATTTTGTACTAGTGTTAGAACGCTGAGTCAAAGGATATTACATCTAAAGGATCATAATTTGGATCAATACATAAATAATTTTCATAAATTGATATGAAGAAGTACCTATTTTCTAATTAATGAAAAGTTTTCCAATATGCGTAAATTCTAACAGTAATTGTTGTATGCACATTTTTGCAGAATTAGGGGTACACGAAGAATAGATTAGGTTTAAAAATGAGGACTAGAGATATGGATGATGCAAAAAGTTATTACATCCATGGAGATGAAATGATGCACAAGGTTATTACATCCACATGGATGAAATCAAATGATTAAATATTCACCTGGGAAATGCAAAATATATTCTAATGGGAATAGAAGAAGGGTAGAGACAATAGAGTTGGTTGAGACAACAAAAATCATAAAGAGGGAAGTGCAAAGATTTAGAGAAGATAATGAAAAGTTGTTTAGAGCTAAGGAGGAGTATAACCAAATTAATACTTAGATACTACAGAGTCCGAATAACTTGCAAACTCAATTCAATAAGGATTCCAACAAAAAACATGAAACCAGTGAAATACATGCAACAACAACCAAATATCATGATGGGAGGGATGATCACAAGGGATATAGGCACTCAAGAAGTGTTACTAGACATCATCATTCACCTAGACATTCAACCATAAGAGCACATGCATTTTTTAGAATCAGAGAGTAGCCCAAGTATGTCTCATGTCAAACATTAGAGGAGAAGGACTAAGATAGATAGTTTGCAAGGAGACTCTAGGAAGCTCAAGACACCACCATTTTATGAAGAGGATAGGAAGGGTGAATATGTTGAAGCTTGGTTGTTGGGCATGAAAAAATATTTTTAGTTGCACAATTATTCATCAAATCTGGAAGCAAGGATTGCCATATATCATCTTCAGGGGAATGCTTCTATGTGGTGGGACCAACTAAAATAGGTCAAGCATATTGATGAGAAGAGAATTTATTGGAAGCAGTTCAAGAAATACTTCCAACAATAGTACTTTTTATAACATTTTTATGACAAGAAAATACAAGAGTTCTTTGTGCTTAAATTAGGAAGCATGATTATGGAGGAATATGAAAATAAATTCTTGGATCTTTTGAGGTAAGTTGGTTTCATCAAGGAGGAGAAGGTTAAAATTCACAAATTTTTGAGTGGATTGCCATCATTCTATAAGGATACAATTCAATTTGATGAGCCCAATACTTTGGGGGAATCCATTATGAAAGATAAATATTTGTATGAGTAGAATAAGGGAAGGCCAACTTTTCAAAAAGCTTGGGATGACAAAAATAAAAGAAAGATGGATCAGAGGAAGAAAGGGTTCAAGCCACCTTTCTTTGGAATAGTTCATAGTCATATCAACAATGGAAGAAAGAACAAAGTGAACTTGGGATGACATATTCCTTAGGGAAGAGGCCAAGATTACAACCCATAAACTGATGGGGATGTGAGGGAAACCACATGTACAAATATTGTCCTCATAAGGGAGATAGGATGATGACTATGCATAACATTCGACAACTTGCTACATTAGAGAAAATGAGCAAAATCATGCCAATGATTTATGCAACTTTGTACAATAGAAAAATATACTATCAACCACACATGATTGAGGTGGAGGGTAAGATTGAAATTCAACCCATATAAATTTTGATTGATTTTGGAGCTATTCATACCTATATAGATCCTAATTTGGTTGAAAGATTTAAATTGAAGAGATGTAATTAGCATGAAAGTCTTAGTTCGTTCAACTAGCCACTAGAACTAAGAGAAAAATCAATGAGCTTGTCGAGGATTTCCTAGTGAGCATGAATGAAGTCGACACTACGGTAGATTTAAATATCATACTACTTAGGTCATATGATTGTTTGATTGGTATGAATTTGTTAGACAAGCATCATGCTGTCGTAGATTGCTACAACAATGATTTCACATGCCTTGACAAGGAAGGGGATTTAAGGATAGCTCAAGGTATTACAAGGCCTATATCAATCAAAGAAATTTTAACATTGCAGTGAAAAATAAGTTTTAGAAAAGGGTCCTTTTGATGAGAGGAATGGAAAAATCCCCACTCAAGCATTTTCTAATCTCCTAAGGCTAGGTGAGATATATGATATTATAACCCTAGGTTTATAGCCTGTCAAAAATCTCAATCAGACCTCAAGAAATGGATTCTTGGATTTGATGCTATTTTATGAGTATTTAAATTTCATATCTTTTATGTGAAATAAACTAAAAAAATAGAAAATGTACTTGCAAAATTAATTTATAAAATATCTGAATAAGAAAATGCAAGAAAGCATAAATCTACAAATCAATATACAACAAGTGTCATAAATGAAAAAAAATCAACAAGTAAATTTATTAATCTTAACCTAAGTTACAACTTAGTTGATCTTTTCAAACCCCTGCGAGGGTTTGGATCCGAATTACACTTAGAACTATAAGATTTTATTTGACTCATACATAGACAATTGATGTCAAAAAGATGAATACTAGAACTGGAAATTGAACTGAATCAATCCAAGCTACAAGTGCACACCAAGTGCATCATTGTTTTGAACTACACAAAACTAGCATTAATCAACACTGAAATAAATTCAAAACTTCCAACTAAAACCAAATAGACTTTCAAGAAGAATGGAACGCCAATAATCAATGATTCCTGGTCCTTTCTTCGTCACCTTCATAATAACCCTTCTATTGTCAAGATAACTCAACTCTAAAGAAACTGAATGAATAGATAAAATTCTCACTTGAGGCAAGAGAAAACCTTATCAAAAGTTTTAATTCTTTTGTTTCTCACCCCTTCTTTTGTTTTTCTCTCATTCTTTTATTGTCTTCAAAAAATAGTTTGAGTAGTTCAACTACCTTTTTCTTTAGAAAGTTAAATAACTTTAATTAGGAGAGGAAAACTTTTATTTATAATAAGGGTAATAAATATTAAATAATAGGTGGGGTCTCACTAGGCCTTGATTCCATTATTTCCAACATTTCCCTTGTAACTCTAGAATATGATTAAATACTATGAATATATTAGCATAATGAAATATATAAAAAAGTAACCTATATAAAACATACCAAATAAACAAACACTTGTACCTCCCAAAAATATAAAAATGGCACTATATTTAAAGTTCTCAAAAACAATATCATGTGTTTGCTATCCATCCAAAATGTGCATCAAGTGTCTAAGTTGTAATGTCATAATACAAATTGAAATAAATTAGAAATAATATTTCTTTTTAAATGATTATTTTCTTTTCATACCTCCTTATGAGACATCAGGCTCGAGTTTAAGTAAGTCTTTATCATAAGACTTATTTTCTTCCAATTTCTCTATCTTAGGATGCATGCCATTGAAAGTGACTTCTCTCTTATTACTGTCTGCTTTAGATAAAGGATGTTTGGAATGTATGGAAGAGGATTGATATGTGTTTGAGCTAGGTGAGTTGGTAGGTTGTTTTCCTTTGTCAACTTGGGGTTCAATGGGTAGCACTTTGTAATTTCTAGGAACTTGAACTAGTTGGGCCATGGAGGTAACATATGAAACATGTGGAATTGATTGCAAAGGAGGAGGTGGAGGCAAAGGGTTATCAAGCCAATGAGATATGCCAGAGGGAGGATTTGTGGGGTTATTTTCCCAACCGTGATTAGCTAGCTGGACAAGAGGTTCAGGGAAATCTGCAATACTGGGATGTGGCTGTAGGGGAGGATTAGGAGGATCTTGAGGCTGTGGCAATGATGGATTCCCACTAGGTTCAGATAGCCAATTTGTACTAGCTGGTTAAACTTGTTAGAATCAACCTCAAAATGTATGGAAAACCTCATTTTCTTGTGTCTCCCTTGTTGCTAAAATACATTTGGCAATCTTCCTCTTCTGCCTCTGTTTCCTCTATTTCCACTCCTATTACTTCACCGACTAAGAAATATCATCTATTGCATCCTCATTCCAATTAGTATATAATTCTTAAAGTAAAATACAAGATATAGTTTAGTAAACACACATTACAATTTTGTTCAAAATGACTTAGATATGGCTCTGAAAATGACAAAGTAATTCAAGCATGAAAGGGAACAATGAGTAGGAATAAGTGTAATTAGGGAAGAAAATACACATTTTTATAGACAACTTTCTTATTATTTTTCTTTTCAAAATCTGAGTTGTACTCTTTTTTGCAAAATTTATCTTCATATGAACAATCTATTATCTCTTTGAACAAGGGAAATGAATGAAAAATGAATAAATAAATGACAAGGATACGTGAGAAAATGAGTGTAATTAGCGAAAAATGATATGAAATGACATGAATATATGAGAAACGCATGTTCAATGTTCATACACAATCAATCATTTATGTTCATAAAAATGTATAATTTTCCATTGTACAAGTAATAATTTGTAAGTAATTCTTTTTAGAATATTCCTAAAAAATTCCCCAAAACAATCCATGTGTTCCCATATTATTCCTTTTGTCCAAACTACATTCTCAAATTGCATAGTAATCTGAGTTTACAACATACAGATCAAAATGAAAAACTGCCCATTAATCATCCTTTGACCGGAAAATAATTTCAATGCCATATACAAGTCTTCCATAATGAACAAATCATAAATAGACCCTCCTTAAAGGCTTCTCTTAATCAATATTTTAAACTACATAAATAGGGGGGAAATGACATGGAATCAAAATGAAATATGATTGGGAACATATAGGAATAATGCATGGAAAATGATAAAATAATGAGGGGTTAAATATCCAATTTATGTAATCAAAATAAAATATAACTTTCACTTGCATCTCATGCCTTTTATTCATTTTTCCATAATCCATTTTTCCAAACAAATCATTCTTTTCAAGCGAATCTTCAGGAAAATGAAAAAATGATAATATGAATTCGGGAGGAGTAATGCAAACAAAAGAGGGTAGCAAAACATTTTTTTCTTTTGTAAGTGAAAAAACCTTGAACAACATTCAAACAATTCCATTCCTCATGAGTGAAAAGAAAGGAACAAAGATATTTCCACACTCATTACCAATCAATCCAGAGCCATTTCTACTTCATTAGCTTACAAAACTTTTGCAAAAGATGTTTATAGATTGGTGAGTACATACCTTTTCTAGGAAGCATTTTTATACCAGCTATGAAGTTCGCGATGGTTGCAACAAAAAACATGAGAAGGGTTTCCAAAGTCTAGCTATAACTCTCCCTCCACCGACAAAAACTGAATAAAATGACAATAACCCTAGCCAACAAGAGGCGGTAAAGCCCCGACATGTGGGAATTAATGCCCACATCCTCTTTCATTCAATAAATTTCCAACTCACTCATCAAGTCATTATTCCAACAATGGACTATATCATATGCATATGTTAGGATGAATGCATTCCAACTTGTATACATCGACTTTATATCATATCATCCTCTAAACTTATGACAATTGCAATTTAAACATTATCACCAACATATCACTTCAACCTTATGCACTATGATATCCATTTTATGTAGTGCGCATATCCATGTGAATGGGTCAGATATTGTATTCATAACCTTTGTGTATAGTATGAACATAAATATCATATGCATTAAAATATGATTTCCATATATGTCTTAACATAATTCTAATCTAACTTATATAAATAGAGTTTGAAAAAAATTATACCTTGCCATGCTTTGATAGTATTGCTATCATTGTTCATTTCCATATGGAAAATTCCAAATCCACAAACACACACACACACATAGACCAAAATCAAACTATATAAACTCTTAAAAGTTTATATCACTCAAACCTTTTAGCTTAATATGCCTTGAATGCCAAAGTATGGGCAACAAATTTCGAGTTCACTAGGCATGTAATCACATAGGAACACAACATACCTTTCCCTTTGCAAATAATTTTGTGAGTGACATGTTTTATGCCACCATTATGCCGAGGAGAGAACTGAGTTATGTTTGCAACTTATCCAATATCATTTGATCATAGTTTTGTGTCTTCACAAATTGCTATACATCACACTTGCCATGTTTAATGCAAACCAAATATTTTGCATCACATCATCCACACATATGCATTCATAAACATTACATGGAACTTAGAATCATTAAACCATTGCTCTTAACACCATAACTGGAACTGATGGTATGCCAACATGCCGAGGGAAATGTTATGTTTGGAAATAATCACTTCAATGTGTTTTCTCCTAGGAGACCCCACCTATTAGACATATTAATGTTTTTTTAATATATATATATATATATATATATATATATATATATATATATATATATATATATATATATATATATAGGATTCACAATTCTTTGTGAGATTTTATAGTAGGTGATGAATTATGAGTTAACGAGTCCTAGATATATGCAACCCATATGGAATAATTTGTTAGAAAAATGGCATTCACACTAGACCAACCAGGAAAGAGAAGACATAATTAAACATGCAATAATCAATGACAATCACATAGTACATAGAGATTTTACCTTGGAAACCCTTTACCAGGAAAACCAACATTCATTGAGTGACTCTCTCTTTCTTGTTGTCTCATTCATTTATATAATAAACATTTACATGACTAACCTTGATCCACACCTAAGACACAATCTTTATACTACTCTCTTGCTTTTACACAAGAACAACTCTACAACCAATTCGACTTACATCTACATGGAAATTACACAACTCTCATTTGAGAGTTTCAAATCACCTATTACAGTATTACATCACACCATATTTATAATATTTACAACATGCAAAACCCTAGTTCATGGCACCTAAAAATGGTTACAGATCCATGCACATGATTGGCTACAATCCTGCAAATCAAGGGATTTTGTTACAGCCGACTACCCATCGAAATTTAGTCGGATACAAACTAGATGAACTTCATCCAGTCTTCCAGTTAGATTCCACTTGACCTCCTATCAGTCGACCTTTTGATGTTCAACTTAACCATTGACTTGAATTATACATCCAGTAAAAAATTCACCCAGTTGATCCACCTCGACTAGCTAGTTGATTAGATTGAATTTTCATTGCAAAGAATATAACAACCCAAAATTATCCCAATTGTTTTCTTCTTTGTTGAAATGGGAGAACCCAAAATTTTGTTCACTGACCCAGGGAATCAATGTACATTTCCTCTCTACACCAAGAGAACTTCACCTCATTCACAGACTTGGTCAAAGAGTCTATGATGTTTTAAAAAATGTCTACTTTCTCCAGCAATACCTTATTTTTTCCACCATGTCTCTCACAAAATGGTATTGTACATCAATATGATTCATCCTGGAATTGTAAGATGGGTTCTTTACCAAGAAAATTACACTTTGACTGTCACATTTTATCTTCATAGATTGTTGTGCAAATCCAATCCCTGAAAACAATCTATGTAGTCATACAACTTATTTACTTGCATGGGTGGTTGCCATGTATTCAACTTCTATTGTCGAAAATGATACTAGAACCTGTCTCTTACTCATCCAACTGATTTCCCCACTAAACATATTGAACACATATCCATTGGTATACCTTCTTTGATTAATATCTTCAACAAAATCGACATCGACAAAGCCATCTACATTCACTTTCATGTTAGTTTTTGGTTTCCCTTGGTAACATATAACATATTCTATTCTGCCACACAAGTACCTAAACACTCTCTTGAAATTTTTTTAGTTCTCTTTCCCAAGTGTCAACATGTACCTTCTCAATACTCCCATATCATGAGCAATGTCTGGTTGAGTGCAGACCATATCATACACCACACTACCAACAAAACTAGCATAGGGAACATGTGCCATGTCCTCTATTTCTTCCTGTATCTTTGGACACTGTTCAATAGTTAGTTTCCCCCCCATAGGAATTGGTACCTTAACTGGTTTTCAATCCTTCATGTTGAAATGTTTTAATATAATTTCTATGATTTAACCAAAGTTTTTTAACTACCCAATCTCTCTTGGTCTCCATTCCCAGAATGAAGTTTGTAGAACCGAGATTCTTCATGTTGAACTTGGAGGATGGCTGCATTTTCACCTCCTTTATAGAATCCATGTTATTTCTGATCAACAACATATCATCGACATACAAAGATACATATATGAAACAACTGTCTTTTTCCTTAGAGTATACATAGTGATCATCCTTTCTTCTCACAAATCCCAAACTAAGGATGTACGTGTCAAAATTTTGGTACCACATCCTTGGTGATTAATTTAGAGCTAAAGGGATATTTTCAACTTACACACAAGCTCTTTCTTTCCATTTACTGCAAATCCTTTAGGTTTTTTCATGTAGATTTATTCTTCCAGGTCCTCATGTAGGAACGGTTTTTTCACATCCATTTTCTCCATCTCAAGATCAAATGCTACAACTAGAGACATCAATACTCTAATGGAAGTTTATTTTGCAACATGAGATAAAATTTCACCAAAGTTTACTCCCTCAACTTGGGAATACCCTTTTGCTGAGAGTCAAGATTTTAAATTATTGACTTCACCTGTTGCATTCAAAGTTTTCTTGAGAAGCCACTTGCTACTGATGGGGTTCCTTTCATTAGGTAGCTCGACAAAATCCCATGTCTCATTCTTGTGCAAGGATTCCATTTCTTCAAACATGGCCTCCTTTCAGAGTTTACCCTCTGTTAAGTTGACTACCTCCTTGACCAACTTGGGCTCATGATCATTAGTGGAATATAACATAAATACATAATGGAAATCAAGTGGAGTATACCTTTTAGCTAGTTTCCTTTCTCATTTCGACCTCCTTACAACCAAAGTCAGTTGTTCCACACCTTCATTTGATTTAGTCGACTCATCTTAATCATGTTCTTCATTTCTCAACTCAAATACCAACATCTCTGGTTATTTATTCATTTGAGCCTCTTCAATCCTGAAAGTTCCTCTGACTTCCCTGAAGACCACATCTCAACTATAAACTATTTTCCTCAATACCAGATCGACAACTTATATCCTTTCATTCCATCCTTATCCTTGATGAAAATACACTTGACTTCCTTATTGTCCAGCTTGTTCCTTTTTTCCTTAGGAACATGCACAAATGCATCACAACAAAAAAATATGAGATGTGAAAGTGAAGGTTTCTTACCAAACCATACTTCATGTGGAGTTGAGTCAACTAGAGTTGATGAAAGAGACCTATTTATGAAATATTGTGTTGTGTTGACTGTCTCTACCTAGAAATCTTGTGCAAGATTAAAACTACTGAGCATGCTCATTGCCTTTTCCATCAACGTTCTGTTCAGTCTCTCAACAAATCCATGATTCTATTGTGGGATATATGGTGTAGTATTTTGGAGTGGTATTACACATTGCTTGTAGAACTACTCAAAATATTTACCATAGAATCCACCTCCATTATCAATTCTCAACACCTTGATATTTTTCTCTATCTGGATTTTCACAAGAGATTTAAACTCTTTGAACTTACTGAAAACCTTATATTTATTTCTCAGGAAATATAGCCATGTCTTCCTAGAGAAATCATTTATAAAGGAAACACAATATAAATATCCACCTTGTGATGGGACTGACACATTCCCAAACTTGTCATTATGTATCAATTCCAGGATCCATTTTTCCCTTGTGGCTCCAGATAGGAATCTCACATGATTTTGTTTTCCATATATGCAATGTTCAAAAAAACCAACTTCTAAATTACAATATGGAAAACCTTCGACTATACCTTTGGTGTGCATAGCCTGAAGTCCTTTCCCCCCAATATGTCCCATCCTCTGGTGCCATAACATGGTCGGGTCGACTAGACGATGAACAATCAAGTCAGTTGGAGTCGAGTTGAGCTGAGTTGCAGTCGAGTCAACTTTAGAGATAGTAACATTGTTGCATCTGGTCGAGTCAACACTCCCCAAAAACTTGTAAAGGGTTCCAATTCGAACTCCTCTCATTAATACCATCGCTCCCCTGACCATTTTGTGTGAATCCTTCTGAAATAAAGTTTTCACATCTGCATCACTCATTTTTCTAAAAAAATTATATTTATTGCCGAACCTAGAATATGTAGCACACTTGGAAGAGTTCTACCCCTCCCATATTGTAGCATCAATCATACTCCTTGTCATCCAACAATTTTGGTTTTCGAGTCATCCCCCAAGAATACATCTTCTCCTTCATATATCTCATGCTCACAAAACCAGTCCCTATAAGGTGTCATATGAAAATATGCACCTTAGTTGATCAACCAAACATCATGCTCTGACTGTGTACTAGTCGATTCCAGATACACATCTCTTCCTTTTTTTGGAGAAGTATTTCCTTTAGTCGATTGATTACCATTAGATCCAAAATTTTTCTCACCAACCTTCAACTTGCAGTCCCTTTTGTAATGCCAAACTTTACCACAATTCTAACATCTTCTTGTTGACTGAACCATGGATTTATATCTACCCTTCGACTTAGACCATTGAATGAAGAATTTACCTTTACCTCTGTCGACCAATTGACCTCTCACCATCAAGGCATCCTCGAACGATCCTTCCATGTTCTTCCACCTCATTTCCCCTGATAGTAGAGATGCAACCACATATTCAAGTGTTAATGTGATTACATTACTCCCAATAGCCACAATTGGACTATCCCATGAATTTGGAAAATAATACAATAGACTGATACATTTCTCCTCTGCAGTGATTTTAATATCCACAGACAATAACTAACTTATCAAAGTATTGGATGCTTTCAATTTCTCTGTTATTGAGCTAGCATCACTCATTCTTATAAGATACAATTTATTCTGAAGGAAAAAATTGTTTACCTAACATTTATATTGGTACAAGCTTCCCAAATTATCCCGTAGTTTCTTTATATTGTCTTCAATTGAGACCGTCAGTAGTACCGAACCTCCAAGACAAAGTCAGATTGAACTCCTTTCCCTTCTTTCGAGTTTCTCCCTTTCTTCCTTTGACATACCCATCATAATTTTTTCGAAACTCACAATTAACCATTACTCTCAATCTACAAGGGGATCTTCCATTTTGATCTTTTATAGCTCAAAATTTCGGCCATTAAATTTTTTGATCTCTATCCTCAAACTTCTTTCCATTCTTTCAATCACAAATTAAAGATCAATGGCTTACAACTCCCACTGGACCTAGGTTTTAGCTTACATCCAAGATCTTCTTAACCTTGCTTTGATATGAATTGTACAAAGAAACAAAATGATCTCTAATACCACTTTTTATAAAAATAATATTGACACTAAACCAACTAGGAAATATAATACATAATTAAATAGAAAATAATCAATGACAATCACACAATAACAAATATTTTACCCCAGAAACCCTTAATTGGGAAAACAAACATTCCTTGAGTGACTCCCACTCTCTTGTTGACTAAACTTGGTCCACAACTAAGACATAATCGTCATGCTAATCTCTTTCTTTTACACAATAACAAACCTGTAGCTAATTTGACTTACATCTACATGGCCATTACACACCTCTCGTTCGAGAGTTTCAAATCACCTCTTATAATATTATATCACGCCATATTTATAGGATTTAAAACATGAAAAACCATAATTCATGGTGCCCCAAAATGATTACAGATCCATGTATATGATTGTATGCAATCCCACGAATCCCAGGATTCGGTTACAGTCGACTGCCCATCAAAATTCAGTTGGATATGAACCAGTCGACCTTGAGTCGATATTATAGTCAGGTACCACTCAAATTCCTATCGATTGACCTTTCGATGTTTGACTTAACCGTCGACTTGAATTATCTGTCTAGTCGAACATTCACCGAGTCAATCCATCTCGACTAGCTAGTTGATTAGACTGAGTTTCCACTGCAAAGAATATAACAACACAACAAAATTGACCAACGATGAGGTGAAAAATATTGAATATTATCCAATATTGAAAGAATGTAACATCCCGCTTTGGCGCACTGAGAAAACTTATTCTTTGAGGACACTTGCTCGCAAGTGATCTGGACTGTTATGATATTAAAACTCCTGTCCTTGATTATGATGCATTATGATAGATGACATGATGATTCACTGTGTGGACATAGATAGGTGCTATTGACTCAGTTTTATTGAGTTTGCAGGGTTTTGGACCTTGAGGATGCAGAGGCATCGATGGAACCCCTTGGACTCCAGATTGAGTCAGGGAGTGTGCTATTTGGGTTGATTTATTTACTGTGATATTTCATTGAATTGATGATATGATGTGGACATATTCTGACACGATTGTTGATGATGCAGGCTGACGATATCTTACCGACCAGACTCACATAAGGAGTAAAGGGGCCACACACGATTTCCAGAGGGGTTGAGGGAGAGGCGTGGACAACAACCCTGCCACAACCTACTAGCACTCCCGTCGTGGCTCGAACTGTAGGTTAACGATTACCTAGTTCGAGAGGATCCACGATGCCGCGAGGGAAGACTGCGACAGTCGCTCACGATGACTCTAAGGGGTGCGCAATAAGGCGGGGGCCTTATTCCTTAGAAGCCCTTAGTCTCCCACAAGTTCACCTGGCGGAGTGTTAACTCCAGGGGTTATTGATGTATACCAATCAGTCAAGTTGGCGAGTGGCACCCTTGGAGCACGCGGTGCATCCTGAAGGGCACGTCGTGCAAAATAAACACAAGTTGGTGAGTGGCACCCTTGGAGTGCGTGGTGCATCCTGAAGGGCACGTCGCGCAAAAGAAACACAAAAAGGAAGTGGCACCCTTGGAGCACGTGGTGCATCCTGAAGGGCACGTCGCGCAAAAGAAACGAACAAGGCGAGTGGAACCCTTGGAGCACGTCGTGCATCCTGAAGGGCACGTCGCATTAATGTTGATGAAGGAACACACCTAGATGGCCCTAAGACTTTTAACACATTAAGAAATTCTTAAACAACTTCCCTAGATAACTGTCGCCCCGTTCAGAATCTAAATCTAAGTCTAAAAATTCTCTAGGGTAAAATTTTGTTTAACCTTAAGAAAAGACCCTATAAAAATAAAAATAAAAATTTAAACTAAAACCCCCTTAAATAATAGTTTAGTCTTCATAAAATTCTTGGGGTAAATGAAGAGAGTAAGAATTTAATTAAAACTAGTGGATTTAAAAATTGCAAAGAAGAAATTAATTCTTAACTTGGGAAAGTATAAAAAGATATTAAATTAAAAATAAAAGG
>ML787850.1:206782-222621 GCA_009831015.1 Picea engelmannii | reverse complement strand
TTTAGGAGCAACTCTAGGTGGGTGAGGGAAATGAGACAATTAATAAATTTAAAGAAAATAATTATTGGAGGAAAGAGGGGGATGGACGACACTTGTGCGGAGGAGAATATTTAGAATATTTTTATTAAAACTTAATTTAAATGCGATTTAGTGATAGTTGGAGGGATAAAAACTCTATAAAAGAAAGGGAAGATGAGGAAGAAAGGGATCGAATATTAGCGTAACGTTACGCTGCCGGATTGTGACTTGACTGATTACTTGTGGAGAGTTGGGATTTCCCAGCTCGGATAGGAGTGGTAGCTCAGCCTTGCGAGGCGAGCTGGAAAACTAGACATACCATCTCGGTAGTGTGTAGCCCCTTTGCGGCTCGGGAGGCTAAGGGGGAAGCAGAGTACCCCTAGCGTTGGCTGGGAGGTACCGGTGTAGTCTCGACAGTCGGCGAGAGGGAATTGCATGGAGCGCGCGGATGACACTCGGAGTAGACAAACAGGAAACGGTACGCTTTTCAGTTGAATGATAGAATGTTGTAGGATGTATGATTTAGATCTGCATGTGTTTTTAAGTAGGTAAACTAATTATCTAGTTTCATGACTGAATTTTTTAGCCTAGATGAGTAATTGGTTGATTGATCTCCGTGACCTTCGTCTTCCCGCATGTCGTGACCACCCGGTGGTGTTGACTGTGACCCTTGAGATTGTTTCCTCTATCCCTAGCCCACCAGTCCTCGCCTGAGAAGTCGGCCATGATCTTGATCTACGGCCGTCGCCTTGGCATTAAAAGACCTGTGGATCTCAACGCCCTGCTTTTCTATGCGAGGAGGGTGATGCAAAGGCGAACCATTCATCCGCCTACCTCTGTGGATGTCCTTGCCAGATTTTTGACTTGCGTCCATCTGTATGACCTCTGTGCATGGTTGTCGTGCCTTCTTGTTGTGTCTCTTTTTACTGCACCGTGACTGATAGAATCCCTGCGATCCCTTCGATTAGTTATCCTGATGGCCCTGGTATTCTCTTACTGTAGTCAGCATTTTTATTGGTGTTCTGAGATGCGAAAGGCATTTTTATTGGTGTTTTCGTTTCATATATCTGCTAAATTTTAATGTCATAGTTGCGAGTTTCCATATAATTGCAATTTGTACATAGGCGTGCGATCCTTCCATGAATCATACTGGGAAATTCTGAAGGCTGTATGCATAGAGAATCTGGTATGTGTTAAAGGCATTTTTATTGGTGTTTCGTTTCATATATCTGCTAAATTTTAATGTCATAGTTGCGAGTTTCCATATAACTACAAATTGTACATAGGTGTGCGATCCTTCCATGAATTACACAGGGAATTTTGAAAGCACCACGCACATAAAATCTGGTGTGTGTTTCCTGTTCTGAATAGTAATATTTCGGACAACGATTTATATGTATGGTAAAATGAATTTAATTTTCCGAGAATTGCCATGATTTATATTGGACAACGACTTATATGTATGGTAAAGTGTTTTATATTGGACAACGATTTATATGTTTGGGATAATGATTTTAACCTCATGGGATAACCATAATAACCGCCAACAACTATGAATTTTGCTAACCCCATTCTTGGATTTTGGGCATTTAAACAACGATTTTCTCCTTACTGGTGCGTCTGATAAGGGAAATTCATATTTTTCTACTGCGTTTTGAATGAATTCGATTATAGTAATTGAAATCTGGAGTACAACGACTAACTTGAACCCCCACCGAAGAAAATAATGAGAATAACGTTGTTTAGGAGAATTTACGATTTCATGAACTATGCTTTTTTTATGTTAACATAAATTTGATGACTGACAACAAGCTAAGTAATTAATGGTGGACAGAGAGCTATCCTTCTTTATTTTCACAAACGAATAGGATGAAATGTAGTGAGTCCTTCTTCACCGTGATGATCGTCACCTTCTGATGCAGCCTGGAGATTCTCGTAGTAC
The DNA here is from genome assembly GCA_009831015.1 of Picea engelmannii. Lineage (NCBI taxonomy): Eukaryota > Viridiplantae > Streptophyta > Pinopsida > Pinales > Pinaceae > Picea > Picea engelmannii. The sequence continues at coordinate 220,661 of ML787850.1, read as the reverse complement.
CTCTCATATCTCTTCAGGTAGAAATAACCAGGTGTACGCCATGCTAATTTTGTTTAGGTCGCAGTTTAAGATAGCCGTAGAAACAGTGACAAATTGCTGTTTGTTGGGCCTCTGTGTTTGCCTTCAAAGGGTTGACCTGATGTCGCTGAGTGCTCATGATTCTGCTTTAAATCGGTGGCCTGAGTTGCTGCTATTGACCACCGCTTCCCTTCCCCCACCTTCCATGCGGCTGGGATTTCGATCCCCGCCTCTATTCGTTCTGGCAGAACCTTTGATGGTGATTTGCGATGGTCTGGAGCATAAAATGAGGCGCTACTCTTGATTCCAACCTTTGAATAGCCTTCATTACCTGAAGTGGAGGCGACTGTTATGGCAGATGTGTCATAAGGGATGCAGTCAAGACGCTGCAGTTCCTGCGTTGAGTTTTGAAATCCCTGAGCAGCAGTGGCATGGTTTTTATGCAACAGTTAATGCTATTATTGATTGAGGTGTCTACAAATGTAGTGCTTTTAGCTAGTGTACCCACCTGCTGTATTATTAGCAAGTCTAACGAAGAAACTGTTAACCCTTTTAAATCGTTTCCAAAGAGTTGTTGTAGCTGAAATTGTTTTACAATTATTATATACATAATTTGTTTATTGCTTTACATTTTAAATACGGTAAGTGGAGACTTTATGACCATTTGTTTTTCAGAAGACATAAAGGTTTTATCCTGACCATTTTTCCTTTAAAGAGGTTTTATCTAGGTGCCCTTCACAAACCATCAAGTTTACCTTTTGATTTCATTTATTTATTTTAAAATAAATATGGTGATCAATTCGGTAAAAATAAAACAACTCTGCTAGTTTAAATTTAGACTTATGCCATGCCAAGTGGACTCATTTAAATAAAAGGAAGAATCCTTGTGGTTAGTATCTGGGAAATCTTTGTATTGTCCTTCTACCTTAACCATGTCTTAATTCTTAAGGTGCACCATATTAAGAATATCATCAACTCTGGGAAGTGATCAAATAACTCTTGGAGTCTTGTTCAGGTAGCTCTTATTTTCGTTGTGTCTTGAATTCATGGTTAGTTGTACTATGTTAAGATTAAAGGAGAAGCATGTTGATTATGTTTTTATTCTCTTAGTGCTCTTAAAATAAGCAGGTTACTCTTGCGCCTTAGAGATGCGGAAGTGTGAGGGAATGGTAGGGACATATTGGAATGTATGCACCATGAAATTATAAGGGGGAGAGGCTGATTGTGTGATTGATTACCTTGCTCTAGGATTTCAGCGATATTTAGTTGCATCATGATATGTAGGGAAGGTCATGGGCGTAGTTACTTCTTCCTCCACGAAATTGGTTAGCTACAGTTGAGTTTAATGAATGAATAAGTCCGCGCCTTGAAGCAAAGTAGATGACTACCCTTGCATCTTGAATTAAAATAAAGATGATTTCATTGCGCACACACTTATGTCGTTATGTTGTGGATGCAGTGCATGCGTCATGTTCATCGTCGGGTGGCAACGTAGAGTTGAATGTACTTAATAGCCTTGCACACACGCACACATACACACCAAAAAAAAAAATTGCACTTGTTCTAAGAGGTTTGTAGGTGTAACGAGGAGGATCGTTACAAAGAATATGAATATATGTTATGTGAATTGAAATAATTGTGACCAAAGAGAAATATTGTCTTCTCTATTGACTTGATGCATGGAGCTGCCTCAATTTTCAAGACTCCCTATAGAGTGAGCATACCATAGCTGTAAGAGTTGTAGATGTAGTTAGAAGAGTTGTTGAAGAAGTGGTACATATTCCCAAGTGTTTTTCCTTGGGGTGTGCTAATTATTTTTTTGAATAAAAAGGATGGAAGTCCGAGGTTATGTATTGACTTCAGAAATTTGAACAAAGTTACCATAAAGAACAAGTTTCCTCTGACAAGGATTGGTGATCTTTTTTATTAGCTAAAATGAGAAAGGATATTTTCCAAGATTGAACTGAGGTTAGGTTACCATCATGTTAGAATAAGAGAAGAATATACTAGAAAAAAAACCTTTTGGACAAGGTATGGTCATTATGAACTTGTAGTGGTGCCATTTTGGTGGTACATAAATGCACTTGCTACTTTTATGTGTCTAATTAATGGAGTGTTCAAAGATTACCTAGACAAATTTTTAATTATCTTCTTAGATGATATTTTTATTTACTCCAAGATAGAGGAGGAGCATGAAAATAATTTGAGGTTGGTTCTACAAGTGTTGAGAGAGAACCAATTGTATGCCAAATTGAGCAAGTGCACTTTCTGTCAGAGGCAAATCCATTATTTGGGCCACATTGTCTCATAGGAGGGCATAACAATGGATTTTGAAAATATTGAGGCAATCAAAGAATGGCCTAGACTAAAGAACATTTTAGATGTGAGATAATTTATGGGTCTAGTTGATTACTACATGAGGTTAATTGCAGTTTTCTCCAAGATTGCACATCCAATCACATTGCCGCAAAAGAAAGGAAAATGGACTATCAAGTGTGAATATATTTTCCAACATTTGAAGGACTTATTAACCATTGCAAATATTTTAAATATTGTTAGTCCAAATGGGGATTTTGTTGTGTGCACAAATGCATATAAAGAATGACTTGGTGGATTCCTTACCCAAAATGGGAATGCCATTTTATATGAATCTAGGAGACTCAAAGAGCATGAAAGAAATTATTCTACCCATGACTTGGAGCTTACAACTATTTTTTTTGCACTTAAATGTGGAGGCCTGGCCATAGTAGTCTGAGAGACTTGTTTGAATAGCCATCCTGATAGAGTAGATGGCTGGAATTTCTCAGTGAGTATGAATTTGACATAAAAACATCAAGGGAAAAGACAATAAAGTGGTTGATGCACTCAATAGAAGGGTGCATGAAATGCATGCTACAACCATCAATATGTACAATTCATAATTTAAAAGAGAATTTTAGAAGTTGTAGGATCAAACTAACATTATGTGTGAGTTAAAGAAGGCTTACAACAAAATAATGTACAACTGAAATTTAAAGAGTATAAGTTGGAAGAGGATGGAATCCTCTTGTATAGGAACACATTTTATGTTCCTAGTTCTTAGGAATTGATAAATTTAGTTTTGGAAGAGATGCACAATGTGCCATACGCTAGACATCCAAGGTACCATAAAACTATTGTAGCTACAAGTGGGCAATGGATTTTGCCTAGGATGAAGAAATACATGGCTAATTATATAGGCAGACACATGGAATGTTAGTAGGTAAATGCCAAGCACATGAATCCAATTGGATTTTTACAACTATTTCCCATTCCTGAATGGAAATGGGAGATTTTTACCATAGATTTCATCACCAAGATACCCAAAACAACAAGGCAACACAATTCCATCATGATAGTGGTGGATAAGCTTACAACGACTACACATTTTATTCCTACCAAGATGAGTCATAAGGTAGTCAATATTGCATAAATTTACTTGATATAAATTACCAGGCTACATGGCGTGCCTATGGTAATCATATCTAACAAAGATCCCAAGTTCACATTATTTTTTTGGAAAAGGTTATTTAAACGAATTGGGATAAATCTAAATTTTAGCACAATGTATCATCAAGATTAAGATGGGAAGACATAGAGGATCAACCAAATAATTGAAGATATGCTTAGAATGTATGTCATGCACAATCCTTGTAGATGGGGATACCATCTTCATTTGGCTAAGTTTTCTTATAGAAATGGGTATCACATATGTTTGAAGATGATCCCATTTGAATCCGTATATGGTAGAAAATACGATACACCAAATTTGAGTTTTGTAGATGAAAATGATAAAGAAGATTGTTTTTGTAGATAAAGGTAGGGTGCTCGGAGAATTCATAGTGGGTGAGCATGTGATTCTAAAAGTAAAGTCTAAAAGGAGCTCACTGAAATTGGGAAGTTTCCCAAAGTTGGTAGCGAGATATTGTGGTCTGTTTGAGATACTAGAGAAAATTGACTTGGTTGTATACATGCTTGCATTTCCTACATCCATGTGTATTCATAATGTGTTTTATGTGTCTTTGCTGAAAAAGTATGTGCCTGATCCTAACCACATAATTGATTGGACTTTGACACATGTGGAGCACACGGGTGATTTCCACATCCAATTGGTGTGCATATTCAATAGGAAGGTCAAGGTTATCAGGAACCAAGCTATCAACTTGGTAAAGGTCCAATGGACTTGCAATAATATTGAAGATGGCACGTGGGAGCATGAGGAGGCCATGTTGAAGGAGTACTCGTATATTTTTGTAGATTTTGAGGAAATCTGAATGTACATTTGTATATAAATGTTGAAATAATCCATTATTGAAACTATAGTCCATAGAGCCACAACTCAAAGACTTCTTTTTTGACCTATGTTAGATCCCTAGAAGGGAAAGGGGATAGCATAAGGGACTACAAAATAGAGAACGAGGTTCACTTCCTTGGGTTATGCAGGATAAGAGGAATGAAAGTGTGTTGGTTGGAATCATTGTAGGAGTCATTAAGGTGTGAAAGTATTAGGTATTGTGATGTAAAATTCCACACACACACACACACACACACACACACACACACACACACACACACACATGTACACCTGTATGGTGATGTGCACTAGGGACAATGCAAAAACAAGGGGGAGGGGAATGTAACACCCCAATTTTGATGCTAAATTAAAAATGTATATTTGTATATATGATAAATGGATGAGGGCCAATAAATGTAATATGTAAACATTGTGTATTGAAAGTAATAAAAATAAAACACATCTCCGACTATATAGTGAGACACACATAGTCATGGGGGGATATGATTCCACAAGAAAGGGGGATAAACGGGGGTTTGAGGGGATTCCATATGCTTAGAATCCTATGCCACATCCATAAGTCATTTTTCATTAACTATTTACCTCCTTTGACTTATTAAAACCAATCATTGAATGCATGTAAGAGGTTGGTGGGAAAGTCATCTCATCTAGTTAAGAAAGCATGGGATGAGTACACTCATGATGAGAATTGTATCATTGAAAGCATGTGAGAGGTGGTTGAAAGAGTCATCTCACACATTTATGATACCATGGGCTGAGTACAATAATTTTGGGGAATTTTGAGAGTCAAACATGCATGGGAGAAAAATAGAAGGGAGATTTGAGTAGAGGGAGATAGCTAATTTTGGGACAACAAAAGAGAGGAAAAATAGAGTTTGGTGCTAGAAAAGAGGAGACATCCATACTCTGTGTGTATGCATCCATTAGAGGGAGTTGTGAATTACATTGAGAACTAGGTTTTCATGCATGTGAGAATTTCTTGTTTGAAAATTACCCAAAAACATGTGAAAATGATGTTGTGAGAACTCTTGTTATAACTAGATTTCTTGGAGTCCTGGACTAAGATATTCCTAGTCAATTTGTGTTGGAGCCCTAAAGGAGATAATGATTTTCTGAGAGATTGCATACAGAGAAGGAAATCATGTCCCTCGTGTAATACCCCTAGGTCGAACCCCAACTGTAAATGTAAATTCAAATGTACTTAAGCTGGTGATCTGTTTGATATCATTTTTGTATGCACCGTCAATGGCATAGTGCACACATGTACTTCACACTCAAATGATGAAGTGTGCACATTCCAGGATACTGTGCACAAAAAACTTAAGTGCACATGATTTTGAGGCCAAGGAGCCTTTGTGTATATGTTGTGTTGTATAGGTTGGTGAGCCAAATATTATAAGCTAGGAGGCTTATGTATTGAATTAGGCCGGAGAGACTAGATGCTAAAGGTGAGTGAGGTTATTTTTGTATATGTATTATCATTAATATAATACATCATTGCGTGTAGACCAACCACGATAAAAGAGTATGGGGGAATAAACTCCATTAGTTAGGGAAAGGGGGGGGATAAAAGCTAAGTAAAAGGGCTAAGCTAGGGAGCTTAAGCCAAAAATGAATATTATATTAATATTCCTTAAAGTATAAAGTTTGGATAATTATTTTATCCTAATTTCTAAGGATGGGGACAAGTGGACCAAAGTAGAACTCAACATGACAAGTGCCAAGTTGGGAACATGCATACATATAGCTTGGACTTAGTTCATTTTCCCATTCATTTTCCATGATCGTTCACTCACTCATTCAACTGTCCTCGGTACCTTAATGTACCTGTATCCATACATGTATCCGTATCCATACTCGTACTTGTATTTGTACCTAGTTAGCTTGGGAGCTGGACTGAAGAAGCGGGTTGTCAAGCCCGTGGGATATTGAAGAGGCAAGTTGTCAGGCTCGCGGGATATTGAAGAGGCAGGTTGTTAGGCCCGTGAGAAATTTCTCTCTAGGTGAGAGAATTGTTGGGAATTGATTTCCTGAAGGTGCCAAGCTGCAACTACAGGGATCTGAGACTTCCTGTCCACCCTGTTGTTGAAGCTCAAAAAGGAAGTGGGGCAGCCGAAGGACTGTTGAGAAGAGAAGGGGAACACTTCCTAGGGTGGGACATACATGTGGGGAATGAGGGACTGTAAGATGTTAGTTTGAGTTGGCACTTGTGACTGAGTATTTCTTATTGTCTGAGATACATCAACCTGGTTAGGAATCCCTTTACTCGTGTGGAGTTTATTCCTAGCTCGGGGGTGACCTAGTGCCGAGAGTGATGAGAAGCATGGTCTAAGGCCGAGAGGTTCATGGAAGGTCTACACACAATTGGTGATATTATTACCAAGATAAGTGTCAATTGTGTGTTAAATTACATGATGCATTATTATTTATGTGTTCATTTTATGGGTTTTTCCTATGTGTGGTTTATACCTATCTTTATATTTATGGGTATTGCATGTCTATGCGGCATGTATATGTTTACTATTATTTCCGTATGAATCTGCACATTTACAGAATGCATTTTCTGTTTTAAGTTTTATATATAAAGTCCCACAAGATTTTCTGTGTGTATATGTTTTAATTTGCATACAGTTCAATTTTGTTTACGTGTCATAGCCCAGTTGGATGCTAGGGATGTTACACCTAGGGTTGTGCAGACTGATGGGGAAGAGAGTTAGTTAGTTGGAATTGTTGTAGGAGTCACATAACTTTGAATTTCTTGGGTATTAGGATGTTTGAGTAGATAATGACCAACCATAGGAGTTGTTCTTCTTGTGGACTCATACCTGCATCTCGGGGGTGACCTACTATTGAGAGAAATGAAGGAACAACATTTTAGGTTGGGTAGAATGTCGATCATCTGCAACTAATTGTGTAAATATTTATAAAGATAAGTGTTATACTCACTATGTTTATTTACACTTGTAACACTATGTTTGAATGTTGTGTTTATTTTTCATTTTTTGTGTTTAAATGTTGTAATGCTTAAGGAATAGTCTGCATTTACAATTCTATAGGTTGATAATAGTTGCATGAGTCCATTTGTCATGTTGCGTGCATTCATTTAAAATGGTATTAGAGTTATGTCATTTTGGTTTATTAATGGAAATCCTATTGGACAATTGGTTTGGATAGTTGGTTGTCATTGATTTTAACCCTTGGAGAGTTATCTTTGAGATTGATGTCAACCCTTGGAGAGGTCTAGATATGTTGGACAACTGATTGAAATTTTTATGATTGAGATTGATGGTGAGTTAGTTGGGTACATTTGATGTTGTCTACATGTAGCCCCGAAGGTGTGGTTATGGGACCTGAAGTTGATTAAGGAATATAGACATTAATGATAGTGAAATTGCATGTAATACTATCATATATGGATAGTACACGTCATACCATTTCTGGTGACAATTGGAATGCCACATGGTTCCTCACAGTTAGGGAGATATGGCCTTGTAAAGTTGGAAGCCTCGAAGAGTGGACAAGAAGCCACTAGTTTGTTATAAGTCTTGGTCAAAGGGGTAAAGTTATTGTAACAAGAAAAACCTAGAAGCCCTAAATTAAGGAGAGAGGTTACTATGAAAAATTATATAAACACCTCAAGGAGTCTCTCGAAAGTATAGTTATGCACTTACAATTGAATATCTATCTTGTGATTGTTATGGTCTAGTATAGTGATATTTTGACTAGTTTATGATGACATTTTTTTGAGTTTGTGAAGGAAGGTTGAAGGTGAAAGTATCGAAGTTGCAATAATATTGAATAACCCTAACTTCTAAGGTATCCATGAGTTGCAAGTCAGAAGGGTGCATATGTACGCAGGCTGCAATGGAGGAAAGTGCATATATCCGCAGGATGTAGAAGAGCAAGTCACGTATATGTAAAAGGACTTGTGAAAGGTTGTGAAGGGATGTTGGTACCAGGTTGCTGAGGACTGTGGAAGAGTTACATGTCATTTTACAATACAAAAGGTCAGATGCATGATCAAAGGTAAGTATTAAGGGTTATGGTTATGGTGTTATGGTACATCCATGATAATGATAATATGTGATATGGTACATCTTCGTGATGTTATGGTACATTGATTAGAAACATCATTGACTATCTTGGTGTATGTTTTGGTTACATGTTATGGTGCATACTTGAGGCTTGGTATATTGTATTATGAGGTTTCATCTTGGTGATATTGAGGAGAATGCTTGAGGAATGTGTTTGTGAGATTTGGTTTATGATTTGAGGCACATCATTGGATGCATGGTACATGTTGGTTGAAGTCTACTTGGTGAGCTACATTGCTAGTTTATTGCAATATGGTGTATGGAATGATATGGTATATGGTTGAGACACTTTTTATGGTGCATGGTTGATACATGGTATGGTGTTGAGGTGCATGGTTGATGCACGGTTTGGTACAGGTTGAGGTGCATGGTTGATGCACGGTTTGGTATAGGTGTTGGTGCATGGTTGATGCACTTGTTGTGGTACATGGTTGATGGTATGTGGTGATATTGGTACATTCTTGGTAGAGGCATGTGTTTGTGTTGTTGAGCATATGGTTTGAGATATGATCTTGGTGATATTGGCATGAGTTTCATGAGAATGAGAGTGGATCTGGTTTCATGGATGAGACAATGATTGGTTGGACATGTTTTCGTGACAGAGGTTGATGTGATAGTAACAGTGAAACTGGGAGAGTTTTGTAGTAGTCCACAAGTTGCAGAAAAGAGAGGTGCGGACATCCGCGAGTTGCATCAAAGAGAGACATGGACATCCACATGTTGCAACATAGACAAGTCGCAGATTTGTAGGAAATATTTGAATAAGGTTGGTACAGGTTGTGATAGAGTGACATTGGAAGTGATTGTGGTAGTGACAATTGGTCTACACTTATATTTTAGGGTGGCAGGACGAGGCAAAGAAAGGGGGTTGTAGCCTCCTTCCGGTTGGAGTCGGAGAATCAGGGACTTGGAGCTTCCTTCAGGTTGGATCCTGAGAACTACGTGGTTGTAGCCACCTTTTGGTTGGAGCCGAAGAAACCAGGGGGTTGTAGCCTCCTTCTAGTTGGAGCTAGATAATTAAAGGAGTTGTATCTTCCTTCAGGTTGGATCCTGAGAATAGGGGGTTGGATCCTCCTTCTAGTTGTAGCTGGAGAATTTGGAAGTTGGCGCTTCCTATGAATGAAGTCTTGATATATATAAGAAATCATTCTGTGGTTTTCTTCCATTTGGGTTTCCACATAAATACTGGTGTATTATGTTCTTGATGTGATGTCGATGTGATGCTGCTTATGTTTACATGCTTATGATTTGGATGCATTCATAGATGATACATTGATTATATAATATTGAACATTGTTGTTAAAGTGAAAGAATATGTATTGTGGTTAAAAGTGGTATAAAGTGTTCATACTGATTCACTCCCCCTCTCATTATTCCAACAAATCCCAAGTACCTCTTACCGTAAATGGAGCACATGGGGTGTTGGGTATGCCACAAAAAGGATAAAGGATGTCATGAATTTGAGCTTTGAATGACTAAGCAAGAGTGCTCACATCAAATGTGAACTGGACCATCATACTGTTGGAAAAATGGATCTGATACTATTTTCCCACATGTGATTGCACTCTCCTCATACTTTATGAGGGGGTAACAAATGTTTCCAACTCAGGGACATGCACTCTTGCAAGAAGAGTACACGAGACTTCTAGAATATTGGTCAAACCTGTAATTTGCATCCACATCTAATATTCACGACATAAACAGGGTGAAATGATCACCTCGATCCACTATGAGATAACAACAAATTGTAACTTGTAGGAAAATAAAATTAATCGAAAGTTAGAGAAAATTCATGTAAAGAAAGAACACAACTACTCCAAGAAAAATGCATGGAAAATAAAGCAAATAATTAGTCTAAGGAAAATAAATCAATTCACGAAATAAAAACACGCAATTATAATAAATCATTTCTCAAATGAGCTTATTTCTTCCCAATCCTACAAGGATAACTTGGCACTAAATGCCATTAGAATATTAGATTTTTTGAATTTTCCCATTCACAAGAAATGACAACCTTTCCCTGTCAAGGTGACTAAGATAGAAAAAACTCATTCTCACTATACTCAAATTGATAAGGCCCTCTCCTTAATGAATCAAATTTTCTACGTTTCCCAATATTTTCTATCTTCTTATCCCACATCGACACTAAGTCTCCCATTTGAAATTCTCTTTATCAATCCATCCTATCAAATACTTTCTTGAAATTTCCTTGGTTTTCTATAAGATGGTCAAAGACTTCTCTCCTACACTCATCCAACTCTATAAGTTGATTTATTCTTGCTTGGGTTTCCCCCTATCAGTGATGTAGTGTTGGAGTATTCGATATAATAGGATATGCAAGTGTATTTGAAAAGAAAATTCCATCTCATACATTAAATAAAATGGGATTCTTCCCATTGGTTGCTTCTTTGCGATCCTATCCACCCATAGATCATATTTTATCTTACTATCCCAACTTGTCTTGTTGTCCCCCACAATATTTTGAATGATGGCCATAATATTTTTAGTACTTGAATCAACAAGGCCATTCCCTTGTGGGTAATAGTTATATGAGTGGGAAAATACAATGCCATAGTCAAAATAGAAAGAAGACAATTCAACCAAACTAAATTCCTTGGCATTCTCAGTTTTGATATTGGTTAGGACACTAAATCTAGTGATAATCCTTTATTTCAAAAACTCATTTACTACACTATATGTTGCTTTCTTTGTTGGAATAGCTTCAACCCATCTTGTGAAATAATCAATTGCTATGAGGACCCACTTAAACCCATTTCTCAATTTCTCCTTGAATTCCCCAATGAAGTCAAGGCCCCACTTTGAAAATGTGCCTCTACTACAACTGGTTGCAAAGGAAGGGCTGCTAAATGTTGTTTTCCTATAAATAACTGACATTTTTGACACAATCTAACAAACTTGTGCACATCAAAGAATATCGTAGGCCAATAATATTCTTCCCTTAATATGTTATGTGTAATGTTTTGGGAAACCTGATTTACACCACAAAATCCCTTTTGTAACACTTCCATTAATCTCTTGGATTATTTATCATCAAGACACCTTTTATTTTCTCCCCATAAGTGACATGTTAAGCTCATAATGAGTGTGTTATTGCAACATCCTTATGCCCTGAAGAATATAGGGTTTATCCTGGGTACCATCCTGGAAATGAGGAGAACTACCTAGGATAAGTAAAGGTAAGATAAGTGGAAATTTTTGCTTCGAAAGTATGAATCTAGGTATGTTTGATAGATTTTGTCCTAGTCTGAAAAATAGGGCACAACTAGAAGAAAGAATATTTGATATGAATAGATCTGATAGAGATAGTGAAAGATATGCTATTCCTATGCATAGAAAGAATTTTTGGACTGACAAGTGGATGCAGGAACCTAAAAATAATTTTTGCAGATTACAGGTCCATCACTGTGATCCCAGTGCGAAGTACAAGAAAGTTTGGGGATCGTTTAAGAGAAAGAGAGGATTGAAACTTTGTTATAGTTGTAGAATACCGAGACATCTTGCTAAGGAATGCCCTGATAGAGGTCGTATTTGTCTTTGTTGTAAAGTTGTTGGTCATGAGGTTTTGGATTTCCCTAGAATGATTGCTAAAGTTGAAAATATGAACTTGAGACATGAAAACCATGAAGAAGGCCAAGAAACTAAGGATATGCTAGAGAATCAGACAAAATCAGAGACTATGTTATTATAGCTAAAAGAAACACTGAATGATCACAGAGAAATCAATTTACTAGAGATCTTAAAAGAAAAGTAGTGCATAGAAACAAGAATATGAGACTTCAACATAGATTGTGTATTGGATGAAGAAACAAAGGTGAACATTATGCCAGGAAGTACTTTGGAAATTTTGGGAAAGCCTGCTATGATTCCTTCATTAGGAGGGATACGATTTTTTAAAGGAAAGATGATAACCCTATGTGGAAGAATTACTCATGTACCTATGATTGCTCATGGAGCATCGACTGAAGAATACTTTGAGGTCATTAAGTTTGTTGAGAACATCGCTCCTTTTTCACTTTTGTTAGGAAGGACCTGGATTGAGAAAGATCAGATCCATAGGAAAGAAGAAGAGGAAGCTACATAACAGAAGAAGCAAGAATTAAAGGACTTCATAGTCAAGAAAATAACACGACTAATAGAAGAAAAAGAGGACAAGTTGAAGCAACTGAGGGCTAGATACCTATCTGTCAGAGTTGAAAGAACACAAGAAGGCTTAAAGAACCTGTTATCACTCCAAGAAACCCTTTGTGGTTGTAGATCAAAGGTGCTTGGTAACTTAAGAATATGATATGTAGGTATGCTTGGAACAATGGGATCACTCAATGATTAATGTAATATACAACTCATCATACATTCAAATGAAACAATTCTTTTAGAAGACAATAATCAGACCAGATATTTTTAAAAGGAGAGGATGAAGAATACTACTCTTGATTTCCAAATAAAACTAGGTGTAGGGCTTAATGCAAGGTAGTAATAAATCCTTCACTTCAAATTTATGAGCTTAATAAAGAGATGACAGTCTTTAAAAGCTAAGATAAACTGAAATAAAGTACAGAAACAAGATTCATGAACAATTCTGATATTGAAAGAAAAAGGAGACTGTAATTCTATTATCCAATAAGAGTCTATACAGTAGCCAAAATGTATTCCCGGTTTGAACCCTCATCTCTTAGAAAAGATAGGCATTTATAGCCTTTTACAATCGGTTTTTAAGATCCTGAAAACTTGGATCTGTATCTAAAAATAGAAAATAAAACTAACTAAATGCAATTGATAAACAAAGACTAGTTCCTAGAACTCGAACTATCTTCTATGTCAATCTTGACATCTGTACTTCATCATCTTTAGGATTCTGTTGTGTCGTGGAAAGGTAAAGGCACCTGTCTTCTGTAGCTGGACTCCTTTAATTAACCATGATCGAAACTTTAGTTGACCAATTTAGCATTTGGTCTTCAAAATCTTCACGAATCTCTGATGCTGAGTGTTTCTTGATTAAGTAGTTAATCCTTTGATGCTCTCAAACCCATTTTAAATACTTGAAAATTTCCTTGCTCCAACTTAGCTTTCAAAAATTTCTTTTTGTGCTTTCACCAGTTAATTCACCTTATGATCTGCTGGTTAGATGGTGAAAGCTCTGCCTTTCACCAGCTAACTGGTTATAAATTTACCCTTTGCGCTGGTGAAAGTTCTGTCTTGGCCAAAAAGGAAACTTCCACTTCCAAAACTGTTGTTTTACCAAAAACTTAGTGTGTCTTTGATTTATCTCCCTACATATTCACAACAACCTGGGCTAGTACCTGTAGATCTGGATGCGACTTATGCTTCTGCTTCAATTTCTTAATTTTCCTCTTAAGGCATTTTGCTAACCACCATAAACTGTTATAGTCCTTGGTGATTTTCTTCTTTCTCTTTT
>ML787850.1:139190-156705 GCA_009831015.1 Picea engelmannii | reverse complement strand
GACTAATCTGCAGGTTATGGGCTATGAAATAGCCAAGGGATAAGGATGATGAAAGTGGATGTCATGACCACTAGCCGAGAAACATTATGGTATGAATCTTTGTATGTGAAATTATATTGGTTTGGATGCATTGCTATGATATGTGGACCAGTGCAGGATTTCAGGTGATGAGATTGCCCAAAACCGAATAAACGATGACAAAACTCCCAACAACACAGTGCCACTGTATGTTCCATTGTAGGGTGTGGACCCTAGTTATGATTAGGAGGGGTGGAGGCATTTCCCACCATGTATCCTTCGAAACCTGAAGTCATGGGAGGACAGTGTTAGCTCACGCTCCCCTATACGTGTGATGATGACTGTCAGTTGCCTGCTGGGGAAGCTTGGTTGAGATAGTGACACTTCTGCTTACGGGTTCTATTTGGAGTTAGGTCAATATAGTTGACGCTCCAAGATAGTCCAGCAGATGAAGGATAGGAATGAAGATGGAAGTAAGTTAGGGAGGAAGGATGAGTAGAAATAGTTGAAAAAGTATGGAGATTTGTCTGATGGTGGTATTTATTGTTTTTCCCTTCTAAAAAGAAGATGTGTATATATGAATATTCATAATTACGTAACTAAACCACAGTTGTCTAAATAAAATTGTTGAACTAGATAATTGTAATTAAAGGATTTCACAAACATTTGATTGGTTTATTGTCTTTTATAAAATAATAGTCTTGTTGATTGGATTGGATGCATACATAAATTACTATAAGGGTGATAGTTATTGATTATTAGTACATGCACTAGACTTGTATGTGCTAGCTACACATGCATTTCTTGTACATGTACACTAGTATGAATGAGTTTCTTGGCTTACTTATTAATAATGACGGTTATTTGTTATGAATGTGTGAACCATGTTTCTTTTCCCTTGTATCATAAAATACCTTAACTTCGGGACGAAGTTTCCTGAAGGGTGGTTGTATGTAACAACCCTAGATAAATAGTTGCATAGGGTTTATCAAGAATAGTTAATTATTTAATTAATTGTCCTAATATATTTTAGTTAAACAATGATTATTTATTAATAATATTAATTAATTATTTATTTATTAATTAATTGTTTATATCTGTTGATTAATTAATTAATTAACTTATTAAAGGTTAGGGTAATGAATTAAGAGCTTAATAAATTTTAAATTATTTTTATAAGACTTTACATATGCAGGGGGGGAATGAAGCATGGGGTGGAAGGATAAGGTAATAAAGGAATCGGATAAGGTAATAAAGGAATTGGATAAGGTAATAAAGGGGAGGATAAGGTAATTAATGGAGGATAGGGAGTCAGTGAATGGGGGGAGATATGACGGGGAAGAGTCCTACGGGAGATTATTATGAAAATTTGGGGGAGGAGCATTATTGGGGAGGTCTGTATTTCTGTTGGATATTTTTCTAGTTTTGAGGAGTTTGGTTTTGGAGTTTTGGTGAACCATTGCAGGGGGCACCGGGTTGCTGGGAGTTTTGGGCTTGGGGGCCAGGATTCCTTTCGGTATCCTGGAGCTAGGGAGCCGGACATGCTGCTCCTAGCTGGTTGGGTGGTTAGTCGATTTTCGGCAGGGTTTGGTCAGTGCATCAGGTTGGGCAAAGCAACAGAGAGGACAACCAGATCAATGGGAATTAGAATCAGGCTGAGGTATTTTTATTTATGAATTTGCTGGGTTATGTGGATGATTATGTAAATTATTAGCATGTTGTTCGTAAATTTAATTTATGCTGCTTATATGCTGAACGAAAGAAATTACTTATTGTTTCTACGTAGAAGTAATCTTATCTGTTAAAATTTATGAGATTTAATATTATCTGTTAAAATTTATGAGATTTAATAGGCTAATTAATTAGGTCTCTACATTTTGTGTCTAGGCCTATCCCATCCACCACATCCTCTAGGTGGATACATGTTTTGTTGGAATTTCCTTTCTAATTGCATTAGCCTATTATGAGCTGATGTGATATGCTATGCACAATTGGATTCCATGCATTTGATGGCTTCAATAAAAGTTGTCATGGGATCAAGGGTTTGCTTAAAAATATTCACTACCCTAGGCTTAGTTTTTTTCTTATATGTGGAGGCACAAGGGGTATTAAAAGGTTATACTTTAGAGGCAAACATGCTTTATTTAATATTACTAGCGTACTTTTAATCTTGTTCCAAGGTAGTTGGGAATTTATATCTTAAAATGAAACCAAATTTCCCATCAAATGAATTGGTGTATTTAGGGAGGATGACATCATATCTTGGTTTAAGGTTATTGAGAATTTGTTCTATCAACTTACCAAACCTTTCATCAAACTCTCATATTGTTTCATTGTCTTTATTTTTCATCTCATGGAGTTAGGTTAACATCATCTTACCATCCTTTCTTATTGCCCATGTTTTCATGAAGGTGTCATGGAAGGCTTGCCAAGTTCTAATACTTTTTTTGGGTAAAATCCTATACCATGACTTAACATTCTCCTCCAAAGACATTAAAAAAATATTCATGGCTACATATTCATGTTCATTTGGAACTTCATGTACACCAAGGGTGATATAGATTTTATGAGAAAAATGGAATTGAATACACATTATTTTTATTTTTAACACAAAGAAACAAGAATAACAGAGATACAATAACAAAGATACAATAAAACTGGTTTCTATTCAATAAGAAAATGTGCTAAAACTGTAAAATGTAGCGAAAAAAAAGCTTGCTCTGAGAAGAGATGTGATGACTGCACTCATTCACAAGAAGATGGTTACAATGAGGCTCTCCAATAATTTTACAATAAACATGAATGCAAAAATCCTAGACATCCAAAAACCTATCCCTAGGAGATGAAGCGCCAAAAGTGATGTGGGCCCCGTTGGGGTAAGCTAGTACATCAACTTCCCCGGATTGTAACTTTTGCATACGATCTCTGTTTTAAGTGCATGATAGCCCGTTGGAAATGTATATCAGAGGAATACACATGTCTCTATTAGAATCTGTCTCTATCTATTTTCTAACTATGGAGAGCCCTAAAAATGTTGTTTAGGGCCTCAAAACAGCCCCAAAAGTCAGGGACTCGAAAACTAGGAAAAAACTACCCAACTGGAAAACTTCCAAAATGAGCCAGTTGGAATAGCTGGGAGGCCTCCAAAATCCATCTGGATCAATCTTCCCCCCTTAGGAAGCAATTTTATCCATTACATTGAGTGCCCCCATCAGATGAGGAAATTTATGTTGAATTTGGTCGTGGGTGAGCCACTTTCCTTGGTGTAGGAGTTGTCTTGCTTTGACAACTCGATAAAGCTGGATCCTTTGTTGGAGAGTGCCCTTGACTTGCATATCCAAAATATGATCACTTGATTCCTTTTTCATGC
Organism: Picea engelmannii; assembly: GCA_009831015.1. Lineage (NCBI taxonomy): Eukaryota > Viridiplantae > Streptophyta > Pinopsida > Pinales > Pinaceae > Picea > Picea engelmannii. Next base: position 153,317 of record ML787850.1, on the reverse strand, counting down.
ACTCAGGGTTGAGCTGTGTTGGTGTCAACTATTCTGCTATCTCTGAGGTGTCCAACAATGGCGGGAAGTATGGATGAAGGAGATCTGCGTTGAATACTGGGTGCAGGCCAAGGAAAGGAGGAATGTTGAGATCAAAAGAATTACCACCCACAACCTTCATGATAGTGTAAGTTCCGTAAGAAGTGGGAGACGCTTCCGATGGGGCAGTGTAAGGAATTTTTTCTGCAAGTGTACCCACACTTTGTCTCCCACTTGAAACTTATGTGGAACTCGATGTTGATCATGGCGCTTCTTGTACTTGGCATTGGACTTCTATAAAATATCCTGAACCCATTGGCGGATGTGTTGGATCTGCTCAATGAAACGCGTGGCTTTGTTAGCTTCAGTTGGAGTAGGTTATGAATTGACCGGGGTGGTCACAAGAGGTAGTGAAACATCTATGGGACCCAATGGTTGGAATCCCAACCCGACCTGAAAGGGGTTGTGGCCAGTTGAGATATGTAGGGCTCTGTTGTAGCTATGCTAAAAATAGAGAAGAATCTCATCCCATGGGCGGGGGTGCTTGGAATCGTACATGCTCAAGATATGCAATATCATCCAATTGACGACCTCAATTTGACCATCTATCTGGGGGTGGAAGGCAGTGGATTTGGTGAGCTTGGTGTCCAGCAGTGACCAGAGGCTCAAACATAATGTGATGAGGAACCGACTGTCCCAATATGAGACAATGGTTTGTGGGATTCAAAAATGTACCCAAACTCGTTCAAAGAAGAGCTTGACAGTGGTATCTGCTATGATTCTCTTCTTGCAAGCGATCAATATCACCATCTTGGAAAAATGATCAACAACCATTAAGACACAGTCATTTTCCCTCTTGTTGGATGAAAGGCCTGACATGTAGTCCATTGATATGGATTCCCATGGCCTATCAGGAGTAGGTAGGGGGGTGTACATGCCCTGTTTCTTAGTAGTTGGTTTGGAAATAGCGCAGACAGTGCATGACATGATATCATTACTAACCTCCTGTCGAAGTTTCACCCAGTAGAAATGTTTCTACAACACTGCCACTATATTTTCAATGCCAAAGTGTCCTGCCACCCAACTGTAGTGGGATTCCCAAATCATCTTCGCTCGCTCACTTTATGGAACACAAATATGACCCAGTTGACACAATAGCCCGTCCTAAAGATGGAAATTAGCGACAACTGAGTTTTCACCCAAAATTTTGTATGTGGTGGAGAAGTTAGGGTCTGTCTCATAGAGGTTGGGCCATCCGGAGGTCTTGTGGCCACAAGAGTCTAGCACCGTTGTGAGTGCCATGACTGGAGGTCAACTGAGGCAATCAATGACTCAGTTGGTACTACCTATTTTATACTTGATGTTGAGGTGGAACTATTGCAAGTATGTGGACCACTTATGATGGCGGTCATTCTGCAATTTTCCTTGTTTCTGCATGAACTGCAGTGGTTTATGATCTGTGTGGATGATTGTCTCCTTCTCGAGAATGTAGCTTCTCCACTGGTGGAAGGATTGCAAAATGGAGTACATTTCTTTGTCATAAGTAGGGTACTTGCAGACAACATCTGATAGTGTCTCACTATGATAGGCCATGGGGTGGCCATGCTGAGTGAGAAATGCACCCAAAACATATTCTAAAGCATTTGTCTCGATCTCAAAGGGTTGTTGTTAGTCTGGTAATGAAAGTACTGGGGCTGAGCACAAGCGCTGCTTTAAATCATCGAACACTTTCTGTTAGGACAAGGCCCACAAAAAATTTTCCTTACCACCACCCCTCGTTACTTGGTTGAGGGTCCATGAAATATGGGAGAATCCCGACATGAACCTATGATATAAATTGGCAAGGCCTAAGAATCTTCGAAGCTAGTGAGTGTGGTTGGGGTTGGCCACTCATGAATGACCTGGATCTTGGCTGGATCCATATGCAAACCATGTTGATCCACAATGTAGCCTAGGTACTGGACCCTATCCATGCAGAAAGATAGTTTTTCCAAGTTGGCATATATCTTGTGCTGCTGGAGTCTATGTAGAACCTATTGAATATGCTACAAGTGTTTCACCCAAGTCTTGTTGTAGATGAGGATGTCATCCAGATACACCACTACAAAAGTATTTGTGAAAGGTCGCAAGATATCATCCATCATCCTCATGAAAGTTGCTAGAGCATTTTTCAAACCAAAGGGCATGACAAACCATTCAAAAGGACCTTCTTTTGACTTGAAGGTGGTCTTCCATACATATGTCTATTCTATGGAGACCTGGTGGTAGCCAGACTTCATATCAATATTACTGAAGTATTTCCCCCCCTTGAGCTAATTAAGGAGATCATTGATTCTGGGAATCAGGCACTGGTTCTTGACTGTGATTTTATTTAGGGCCCGATAATCAATGCAGAGTCACCAAGTCCCGTCTTTCTTGTGCACCAGCATGATTATGATCCCACAAGGTGATGAGATGGGATGGATGTTCCCCTTATGGAGTAGTTATTTTATCTGTTGCTTGATCTCCTCATTCTCTAACAGAGAGTGGTGGTAGACTGGCCCATTGAGAAGCGATGTGTCAGGGGTCAGATCGATGGGATGCTTGACCTGATAGTGCAGAGGTACCCCGATAGGTGAGGAGAAAATATCTTTGTATTCTACCACGACCTTGTCCACTTTATTTTTCTGTGTAGAGAGGTCGACCACGGAGGCCCTGGACATGGCCACAATATTTTTCTCACTCTGAGTGAATCACGAAGAAGAAAAACTTCCCAGTTTGAGAGATGAACTTCCTACATTGCTTGGCAGAGATCAAGGAAATAACACTAGGTGGGACTTCCTCGGGTATCCTATATAATTTTTTGTTCAAAGTAATAATAACACTGCGAGTCCTAGACTCATATACAACATGATGTTTCCATAAATAAGGTTGGCCCAAAATAACATTACAAACTTTGAGAGGAGAAACATCACACAATACCTCATCTTTGAAGGGCTTGATGCCATACGACATGAGACACTATTGGCTGATTGGATATCAATTCCTTGGCAGAGCCATCCAATGGTGTAGGGCTACGGGTACAACGTTGTCAACATGGCTAGCTGCTTGAAGACGTCTTCTGAGATGAGGTTCTTTTGGCTACAACTATCAACAATAAAGTGTAGTGGGGTTCATTTTACCCACATATGTGAATGAAAGAGGAACTCGCCTTCTTCTGGCTCGTCTAATTCACCGGGTTGGACCTTGGTGGTAGCAACAGTGGCATTGGTTCTGCATCAATGATCCATATTCCCCTTTTGGGTTCTGACTCAGATTTAGAACCTGCAAATGATTCATAATATTTCACCTCTCCCACCAACAATTTCTTAGAGCGGAAATCAACAGTGTTATGCCAGGGGATATTATGGAAGTCGCACCATTTCCTTGTATCTTTATTTGTCTTTCCGGTGTCCTTTTTTTCTTGTGAACTAGACTGGTTGTCCTGAGGCTGTCCATATTTTATCTGTCCTTTTTTCTTTGGGTTGGGGCTTCCCTTTACTTTCTTCTAATGTGAGGGGTTCCTAGGCCCAAATTTCCACGTCTATTGTTTAATATTTTTCTCGATTTTGATGGCATATCGATAGGTCGTGCCCAAGGATGAGATGTCCAAAAACTCCATTTTGTCCTGGATGTATCTATGCAGACCACCACGATACTTGAGAACTAGATGTCACTATGAATATTTGATACCTAGATTGGTGCACAAGGTATGGAAGATATTTTTGAACTCTAGCACTGCTTGGTCTCTTTCCCGTCGTAGTGTGGTCCATTTTGTATATAGGTCGTCATAACTTCGGACATGGTAGTATTGTTCCTTAATAACATCCATGAAGGAATCCCAGGTGACTATGACTGTAAATAATGAGGGTTCCTCTATTTCCTTTTTCTCACAAAAAGTCTACAACCAATCTTTGACATGGGGGACGACTTTGAGGAGTGCAAACGTAATCTTTTCTCTGTTCGAAAAATTATGGACATAAAAATACCCTTCTAGCAGATTTAACCATTTGTCTACAAAATCTGTGTCTATCTGACCTTCAAATATGGGAATATCAAAGTTTATTTGTACCTTGAAGGTGGCGACGCCTTCGTTCGAGGAATATGCGTCGCCTGTTGGTAGTCATCGAAGGATTTGCGCTAAACTATCCATCATTTTGTTCCTCTATTGCATGAGGGCTTCCTTGAGAAATATTTTGAAAGGATCTCTTGTCCCATCGTCTTTATTTTCTATTTCCATGTGAGGTCGCTTGGGCGTGTGAGAGATTTTTTCCTCAAGCAAAACAATCTCGATACCCAATTCTTTGTACTGTGACCTCGTCGGGGACATGCATTAAGAATGACAAGGAGAAGACTAATTTGATACCACTGATCTAGATTTTATGAACATAACGAAAATGAATACATATTATTATTATTCTTAAAAAAGGGACACAAGAATAACAGAGATACAATAACAAATATACAGTAAAACTGGTTTCTATTCAATAAGAAAATGTGATGAAATTGTAAAATCCAGTGAAAAACAAGCTTGCTAGAATGGTGGCAACTTATCTCTGAGAAGAGATGTGACAACTACTCTCATTCGCAAGAAGATGGTTACAATGAGGCTCTGCAATAATTTTTACAATAAACAAGAATTCCAAAGCCCTAGACATCCAAAAACCTAACCCTAGGAGATGAAGCGTCAAAAGTCATGTGGGCCCCGTTGGGGTAAGCTAGTATATCAACTTACTGGGGTCATAACTTTTGCATACGATCTCCGTTTTAGGTTCACAATAGCCCGTTGGAGAGGTCTATCCGAGGAATAAACATGTTTCTATCAGACGCTAACTTAATCTACAATTTGATTGTGGCGAGCCCTAAAACATTGTTTAGGGCCTCAAAACAATCTCGGAAGTCAGGGACTCAAAAACTAGGAAAAAAATGCCAAACTAGAAAAATGCCAAAATGAGCCAGTTGGAATAGGTGGGAGGCCACTGACATCCATCTGGATCAAAGGGAATTATATAAAAGTGTTATATTCTCTTCAACTGTGATGACATTATTGCATGAGAACTTTGGGAGCCATTTTTCATATATATCAGGAAAATCATGTGGTTATCATTGAATCCTAGATATGTCCACGACCTTGTATGCATTTTTAACCCATGGCTGAGTGGCCATTGTGATTACTCTTGAATGATAAGTGAAAATGGTATGTATTTCCTCTAGGATTTCAAAATTCTTGTTTGATGAATATTGAGAACTCCTCTTGAGTCTCCTTCTATAGACTTTCTTTGGATTTGAGTATCTACAGAAAAGTGCTTAGTTGGAACTCCTTATCAAGTATACACCACTCAAGTTCTCTTTTTGTGGAGTCACCATATGAGTAAATTAAATAAGTCTTTGGATCCTACTCATCAAAACATTGAAGATAGGCTTATAATAACCATGGAATGGACTTTTTCCTTGGAAGCAACACCAAAATGTTACAACTCAATTTCTCACTTAGTGTAAAATTCCTAAGAACAAGTTGCAACAACCCAAAGGAAACTACTAGGAAAGCCACCCATTTCCGCCTCAATGGATTTTTCTTTCTCACTTTAGACTAATGAAAGTGTTACTAGCCTAGGGGGTATTCCTAAAGGTTAACTAAGCCCAATCGTTGTTATTAATGATGAAAAATAAAGCTCATTTAATTCAAGTTATTGAATACAAATCGTTTAAGTGAATAAAACAATTAACATATGATTTTTCTTAGAGAAATAATCCAACTCAACGATGTTCCATGAGATTAAGATTCATTTAATATTATCATGACCACAATATAGTGATGTAATGGAAACTTAACGAATCAAAACTTGCAAGTGAAAGTAGCAATGGACATATAAGATTATGAATATTTAGTATACATTGCTTGACATGTGAGAATTGAAATTGTTCAAGTGGAATGAGTGAATGAGCTTGCCATAAAGGTTAAAAACAAGTGGAGAATGATTATACAACAAGATTTAATTCAAGCATCCCAAAATAAATGTGAAATAAAAGATCATGAAATTTTTAGCAATAAGACATCTTCCCCGCATTTAGGAAGTCAAAGTGAGATTCAATATCCAAGAGCATATTCCCATACATATGGTCAACCATTCAAAGTAAATGAGTGCATCCCATGATAAGGTGAATGTGATTAACTTAGCGAGTTGATACTTGAGTGAAATGATGGAAATCCTTAAAGAGATTTTCATAGGAGACATGAAAATGAACCAATAAATGTGTATCATTAATATCTCTTGACACAAAATTAATCCTTGAGAAAAATAGTGTATTTCGAAGGTTATTGAGTGAGCCTTCTTAGGATTAATCCTTATATTTACTTGATTCCAACATCCCATAATCATAAGATAACTAACATGAAATAGTCACAAGATAAATGGAATGAAATGGATCAAAGTGGTTATTTAGCACTTTATAGTGTTATCAATCCATGAACTATGAATACATGTGATGGAATTAAGCATGTGAAAGAAAATGGAGTCAATTTTCCCTTATGAGAGTATTAGTGAAGTGTTTAGATGTAGCTTGAAGTAAATAACTCAAATGAGTCCCATGTGTGAGTTAACTAAACATCTAAAACCAACAATGTATGAGGGCACACAAGAGCAAGTGAATGAAGCATTTGAGCTAGTAAAACCAGAAAATTGCTCTTAAGTTGATGAGTGATTGTTAAATCTTTCCTTGGAGTTTTAGCTTAATGATTTAATATAGAATCAAATTTCCTCTTTATGGATATTAAACAACAATGTGAAGAGGGATAAATGAATCAAATTAACTAAATATTTACCCAAAATAAACCACCAATTTACTTAAGTATTCAAGTCTATCAAAAGATTAGGACTTAGAAGCAAAATAGACTTGTAAATGCAATCTAATGTAAGCTATTCTCATTGTTATAAAACTTTAGATTGATAAAAACAAAATAAAAGAGATGGAAATTTTAATTAAGTGGTTGGAAAGGGGAAGATCGATGCTTACTTCACCTGGGTTATGGCGTCAACAATTGATCTTACTTGAGGCTATGTCCTTGTGTAAGTTTCAGGTTCATAAGCAATCCAAGTATGCACTTGTCGCAGTTTAAGAACAGGCAACACAAGCAATTTCCGTTAACCCATAAGTAAGGGACAAAGATGGGACTGACCTAAATCCCTTTGATTAATCAATTATAGCGGCACCCTGGATCATTGAGAACACAACACCAAACAACTAATCCATTAGGACACACTCTTTAAGGCGCTTACTTATTCAAAATTGAAACTAACTTAGGTGGATTTGAGCTTGTAAGACAAAGGGACATTTTTCCACAAGGGGGAAATCAACAAAACACCGGCCCCAGACCCCTCTTTGGAACATGTGCCATCAAAGAACATATTTGAAAGCCCTTTTGGAGAAGGTTGCAATATTGTTTGAACACCATAAGCCCCCCACCCTAGGTAACCTTCCCACCTGTCCGCCTCCCTCTTTGTTTTGTATGGCCACTTGGAAAAACATAGTGATACGGCTCTGGCTACATATAGTTATGCAGCTCTGGATAATTGCACATCAGTCTCCAGCTGCCAAGGTATGCCTTTCAGTTCTCACTTTGCCCACCCTTTCTCTTTCTGATTGAGGTGAGGTGAGATATGATGGATATAGGACCTTCTTATTTCTGATTGAAACCCCAATGAAACACTTAAAGATTACATGGATGCAAGGAGAAGAGTTCTAATGTGAATCTACTTATACGACAACAATAAGGTGGCCTATACCTCTAAATTAAAATAAAGGTATGAAATATAGGATGTTCTATGCCTAATGTATTAATTTTATAATGCAAATAACCAAGAAAATAGAGGAAGAAATAACACCACCACTATAGTGTTATCATGTATGTTGAGAACACACTTATACTAAGAGGAGGGGGGGGGGTGAATCAGTATAAGGATATCTTTTTATTTTTAACAATAATTAACCATAATGAAGCATCACATAAAATCAAACAACTATAAGATACAATATTTTATGTGGAAACCCTTTCGGGAGAAAACCACAAAAACTTCTCTTTATAATTTGTATGCACCAAACCATTGTTACAAATATTTATAGGCACAAACCTACTGGAGACACCAATCCCCATTGTTGAATGTTTGTAGGCACCAAACTACTTTCAATATATGCAAATTCTTCTTTAGAGGTTGAACACCTACATTTCCTTCATAGGTCGTCTTGCTACTTTAACTACTTCTGTCTTAGATCTGCCTTCACCAGATCTTCTTGCTTCTTCTTCTACTTCTACATTGGATATACCTTCACTAGATATTCTTTATTCTAATGCTACTTCTTCCTTAGATCTTCCTTCACCAGATATTCTTGCTTCTTCTGCTACTTCTACCTTAGATATGCCTTCACCAGATATTCTTTCCTTCTTCTGCTACTTCTGCTTTAGATCTTCCTTCACTAGATCTTCTTTCTTCTGCTACTTCCACCTTAGTTCTTCCTCCAAAAGTTATGCTTACTAGAATGCTGAATCTACTTGCTAGAACACCAGATATGATCTTTGCTAATATTTAATCATCACTCCTTGAATGATATTCAATCGTCACTCCTCAAATGATATTCAATCATCACTCCTCCCACTTCATCAAATGTTATTCGTAAGAATATTACATTTTCACCCACATCTTTTCTCACACTACTCTTCTCCTTTTATACTTTAACATAACCCTACATAAAGACTCATGTTTATTAGAAAAACATGACATCCATTAATTAAATAATTAATTCCCCTCCTTTTAATTCACATTTCAAAATACCATGGGGTTTCAAACCATGGGAAAATACCATTTTACTTGTTGACTTATTTACGTAAATTCACTTTTGTTTTTTTGTCTTTTAATACTCTTTTTTTCACGTAACTTCATTTTTTATTTATTTTGAATTCACTTTTTATGTAAATTCGCCTTTTTTCACGTAACTTCATTTTGAATTCACCTTTTTACGTAAAGTCACTTTTTTTCATGTAACTTCATTTTGAATTCACCTTTTTACGTAAAGTCACCTTTTTCATGAAATACTTATATTTTAGTACTTACATGATATAAGTCCTTTGACATCGATGGCAATTGTTTTTTAATAATCTCCCTCTTTGTCATTGATGGAAATCTTGTAATCAAGACACATAATTCTCCCCTTGTCTACAACTCTCCTCTTGTCTACAACTCCCCTCCTTTGTCTACAAATATCCTCTTGTCTGCAACTCTCCTCCTCTCTGGAACTCTCCTCCTTCCTACAACTCTATCCGCAATTCCACCCCTTTGACATCAATAGAAAAGGAATGTTCCCCCTAAGCTTGTGCTTCTCCTTAATCACTTAACAACTAGATGAGATGGATATCGCTCCCAACTTTTGTCTAAGATATTCAAATGTCTCTTTGGGAAGGGGTTTTGTGAAAATATCCACAATCTATTATTTGGTGGAAATATATTCCAACTTGACATTTTGTTCTGCTCCTTGTTATCTTAATATGTTTCTGAGTGCATAACATGATTCTTTGAAATATTTATTGCACTTGTGTTGTCACAAATTATTGATATTGGATGATCGTATTCTACCTTAATATACCTCAATGTATTCTTCATCCAAAGAGCTTGTGTGCAACATGATGTTGCGGCTATATACTCATTCTTTGCGGTGGATAGAGAAACTGAAGACCGTTTCTTTCTTAACCAAGACATTAGACTGTTTCCCAAAAAGAATTATCCTCCAGTTGTGATCTTCTTATCATCAGTACTTCCTACCCAATTTTCATATGTATATGATGTTAGAGAAATATATTCACTTCTTGGGTACAATAAGATGAAGTCTAGGGTGCCCTTTAGATATTTGAATATCCTTTTCACTGTTTGCACACGAGTTTATTTTGGTGTATCTTCAAATCCATCAACCAATCCTACTACTTGCATAATGTATGGTCTTGATGTTGTCACATATAGTAGGCTTCCAGTCATTGACATGTACAATGTTTGGTTTTCTTTTGGAGATTCATCATCTTTGCTCAATTTACAGCCTATGACCATGGGTGTGCTGACTAGTGTACAATCTTCCATTATGAATTTCTTCAACATTTCCTTGATATACTTGGTTTGCAAAATAAATATTCCTTTTATAGATTGAAATATTTGTAATCTAATAAAGGAATGACAATTCACCAAGCATAAACGTCACAAATTCCTTTTTCATTTCTGTTGCATACTCTTGGCACATTTTGTTCATACTGCCTCCAAAAATTATGTCATCTGCATAAACCAAAACAATCAACTAATTTCAACAATTCCTCTTTTGAAGCCTTATTGTTATAGATATTTATCAAGGCTTTAATACTAGGCTTTGGGAGCTTATTTTATCCCATAAAGTGCTTTCTTCAATTTGCACACATGATCCTTATTTTCTGATAATAAGAATAATTTTGGTTGTTCAATGTATACTTCTTCCTCTAAATTTCCATTGAGAAAGGAAGACTTGACATCCATTTTGATACACTTTGAATTTATTAAAACACATAAATGACAAAATTTCTAGTTGAAAAATACTCAATCAAAACCCTAATTGTCTGTAATGATGGGTAGATCCTCGGTCAACCACTTCCAAGGAAATCATCAATAAATAATATGAATGTTGCATGACTATAAAACCAATTATAAATAATGATATGAAGTCCTCAAACATATGTTCAAATGATTCCACGACCATCCATCAATCTAACCACAATATATCTTGGTAGTCGTCACTGATCCATAGTTTTGTATTTCACGTCTCTTCTACAATTATCTGAAAGCATGATTTCCATTCCTTTGACTTTTATGGTGAGGATGATGACATGGCACATTTTTTTGTGTTGGTTTATCAAAGGAAGTAGGCTCAGGGTTAGGTTCTCTTACATGAGTAAAACAATCTGACATATCGACAATAATGTCATTTGTAATAGTATGCTCAACTTCTATGTGAGGAATAGGGAACTCATCAAAAATTTTGGCACAATCAACAATAGGTTGTTCTCCTAGAAAACCAGTTTGAAATCTATCTGCAACAAAAAAAAATTATTTGGTTGTAGGAACACTAGGTGTAGATAGAGAGGCAACAACAACATCATATCCAAGACCATTCTTAATGAATGGAGACCTTTGACAATTGATGAAATTGTCTAAGATTTCAATACTCTTTTCAAAATTCAAGCTTCTATTCAACTTAATAGTTATTTTCTTGAGTTCCTTTATTAAGGAAACAATTTCAGATATTTCTATTCACAATTTTCTTCCTTTTCCTTTAGCTGGATTCTCACCACTTCTTCCATCCTTCATGCCTCTTTTAATTGAACCTTAGGTTCATGATATTCTTTTTTATTAGATAAGAAGTATAAAATATATTAAAAAACCCTGCCAAAGGCAAAAAGATAACATCCAGTTACAGTCAATGTCTGGTTAGGCTGATGGGCTGCCCCAACAAAGGGGAAACCAACCCATTCAACCAATTAGTTCACAAAAGTTTGATATGGGCTATTGAGCATAAAGTCTGAACTATAATAGCAGTAAGCAAAAAAGACACATAACCTAGATGGTAGCCACGTAGCTTGGCCAGGTGCCCTGGAGGCTCTCGGACCCTGGAGGCTCCTCTTCAATGATTGCTTTGCCATCGCCCCATTGCACTTCGTCCTTTGGGGTAGCGTCGAGGCACTGAATGCTTGTCTTCGTGTCCTGTGGCTGAGGCATAGGCGCTGTCCCGCTGCTCTGATTTTTCTCCCCTTGCACGTCTCCGGATTGCTGCATAGCAGCATTGCTGCAGGAGGGTGAGCTGTATTCCTTTCCTTTATTTGCTTTGATGACTCCAGTATCAACAGTAGCTTCGGGCATGGAGGTCGCTGCTTCCGTGTCTTTGTGGATAGTCGCCTGCAGAGAGGTTAGAAGCTGAAGGAACAGTCCTATCTGTTCATTGTTTAGTTCTAATCGGAACTGTAAATCCTCCACTCCCCGACGAAGATCGAAAACTAATCCCTGAAGAATGGCCAGTTTGTCTATGAGTCTCTCACCCTGGATGTCGTCCGCCGAGGAGTGTGCCTGGTGTGGTCGGTCGCTCGAAAGAGGAGGGTTCTGTGCGGCAGAGGGACCGGGAGGGACTGGGGGATTAGGGTGCGCGAGTGCAACCATTGACAAAGACTGAATTACGCACAGTGCCGAGCTGAGGGAGTGAGGAACAAGTTCACGATGGTGGGTGGGAGCGTCCACGGGAGGTTGCGCAGGGGGAATGGCCAAAGGCCGACGGGGCCTCCAGGGAGAGCCTCGTCGAGGCTTCCCTCTCAGTTGCTTTTTGTGCTTCGGCATGGTGGAACTGTTGTAACGTGTCAAGAGCCAGAAGTGGGGATGGATAGCCTGGTGTCTGCCTGCTCTAGCCCATGAAATTCTCGGGTGAGGATGTGCCTTCGGCCTCCAATTCAAACAGCGCTCTACACAAAGAGCCATAACCAGGAGCCTCTGCATTATCAATGCAACGGAGGGAGGAGTCGTAAATGCCCGAGCGTATGACATGAAAGGAAATTAATTCAGAGGAGGGTGGCGGGTGAGGGCACGAGCCCTTCACATGGCTTCGTGTCCTGCTGGCACTCTCCATGTTCCTCCTCTTGCCCCGTGTATTCCATTAACACCCCATCCGGGGAGGTATCCACCATTCTGGCTTTGCAGATGCACTGCTGCAGAATGGGGTGATTAGGTTCCAGAGCCTGGTTGCATATGAATTCCGACTCGCGCCTGTTGATGCCTATATTGGCCAAAGCATCCGCCACTTGATTTGCGGTTCTTCGGACGTGGTTGGGGACGATGGATAAGTCTGGTCGCAAGGAGTCGGTGATGCGCTGTAATCCATGTAGGAGACACCAGCTAGGTGAAATCCTTTCTGGGTTGACTCCATTAAGAATTTTGCATAGCAAACTGATGATGATGTGGGAATCTCCCTCCACTATTAACTTGGGGAAATTGTTTTTAAAGGCTATCTGTAGTCCCCGAGTGAGGCCCCATAGCTCTGCTGCATTATTCGTGGAGTGTCCTATGTAACCAGCTCCAATGAGAAGGATTTTTCCAGTGTGGTTGCGGAGGACTATTCCATATCCTGCTGGTTCTGGGTTGCCTTTGGAGGCCCCGTCGAAGTTGAGTTTGATGAAATCCTTCGGGGGGGGGTACCAGGAGGTGGGGCTGCTTTGGGAGGGTGGCGAATTAGTGGGGGCACTAGTCTGCACGGAAGAGGGAGGCAGCCAAAATCGGATGATGGAGATCTCTGCTGGGTATCTGTTGAGATGATCCTCTGCTCGGAGCTGGGGGGGAATGGATTCCAAGATGTTACGGTAGCACAGGTGCCATTGGTGCTGCCAAGGGAGGGAGAGGCCTTTGAAGATTCTTCTGTTCCGTTCTTTCCAGGTTTGCCAGAGAATAAATCCTGGGAGGAGCTGCCAGATACGATTGAGGAGGGGAGATTGGAAAGCCTGGTCCCTCCAATTGGCTATGGTATCCTTAATGCTGTCTCTGCATCGGTCCGAGGTCCGCATGATGATTGTCGCTTGGTCCCATATTTGAGCAGTATAGTGGCAGGAATTGAGGATATGCTCCATAGTTTCCTCTGCCTCGCCACACAACAAGCACATAGAAGGTCCCACAAAGCCTCTTTTCGAAAGGTTGTCCCATGTGAGAATGCTGGAGTGAGCAACTAGCCAAAGGAATAAGGTAACTTTAGGCCAATGCTTAAGATTCCAAAGCTTGTCCCATATTTCTTTGTTAGGTGGAGGATCTGTGTGTGCTTTAAGCCAGTATGCTTCTTGCGTGATGAAGGTGCCTGGTGGTTTGTGTCCCCATCTCAGAATGTCCTCTCCGTCTAGTATGGGGATTCTTCGCTCCATTAATTCCTCCTGCAGAGGTTCGAGATTCTCGCCTGGTTCCAGATTGAAGCGTTCAATATTCACGTGCCATTGGCGCCACGTTTCTTCCTGGGGGTCGACCTTCCAGTAATCAGCCACTCGGATTAGTCCTGACCGGCTGG
>ML787850.1:121410-135790 GCA_009831015.1 Picea engelmannii | reverse complement strand
CTCAGGAAAAGCCCTGCTGAGTTGAAGAAATACGGCCCTCCTTCGAAGACCCGGTTCCGATCCTCCAGGTTATGAAAGATGATGGTGAAGAACCCTTTAGAGCCCAACTGCAGGTCATAATGGCCTTTCGGTCTCCACCAATGCTGTATCCACTTGATTAAGTCTCGCTCATAGGGCCAAAGCCCTAGAAATTTGCCTATTAGGGCATAATCCCTCATGTATTGTTTCTGTTCCTCAATACGTGGTGAGCTGATTAAATATTTTGGGGCCTGGGGGGCTTGAGGTATGCATTTACCTGGTAACCAAGGAGGTGACGCCGTGGCTTTCTCTTTCAGCGGATCTATTTCCATCGCAGGATCTTTGAAGGGGTTCTCCATCAGAAGTTGCTCCCACAGGTCCGGAGGCGTCTCAAAAGTTGGGCGAATCGGCCCTTCAGCAGGTGTGCCGCCTGCTGTGATGCGGCTGTAGGAGGCACCCTGCGGCGCCCCCTCTTGGCGTTCCATGGCCTCAAAGGCCAAGAGTCGTGGTTGCCCAGATTGCGTGTGTAGGGAAGGGTAAAACCCTAGCTCGAGCCGCAATGTCTACCCGGAAGTCTCTGTTCTTACATGTTACATTTGCAAGTCGGTTCATGATATTCTTTTATGTTTCTTCAAGGCTTTGTGAAATTTTGGATTTTGAATCATGATCCTCTTCTTCACATTTCTTTATCTACTCATTTTATTTCGAATTCTTTTTCCTAAGCTTCTTTATTTCTCTTAAGGAACATATGAATTCTTCTTCAAGATCCACTTCCCCATATGTTTCAACATTTTCCTCTTCTTCTGAATCCATCGTTTCTTTCTCTTTCTCTTCATCAATCTTTCTTTCGACTTCCATAAAGAGAGTTTATTCTCTATCACTATCAAAACTTCTTTCACTTCTTTCTTCAGATGAGTCACTAACCCTTTTTTAGTAGAGGTTCTTCTTCCACTTATAAGAGTTCTTCTTCTTTTCATGCTTGTTCTATTTATGGTTATTTTTGTGTTGATGATTTTTCTCCCTTTCTTTATGTTATGGTATTCTTCATCATCTCTACTTTAATTGTTTGCATATGGAAACTTAGCAACAAAATTTCTGACATTTCCACAATTAAGGTATTTAAAGGGAAACTTACCTTTGTATTTTCTAGATCCCTTTTTGAGCTTTCTCACAAAGTGTGATTCCTCTGTGTTTGATTCACAAATGGAACAATCAATTGATTTGTGTTCTTTGTTCTTCATCTTATTTGAAGCTTTGAAGGTTGCTTCTCGCTTTGATGGATTCTCTTTATTAGTCCTCCTTTCATATGTAGTGAGAATCCCTTGCAATTCATCCATTGTTAATTTGTCAAGATCCTTCATTTCTTCAATAGAAAAAACTTTGGCAACAAACATTAAGAGGAGTGACATTAACACCTTTTGTACAATCATTGATTCCTCAACCATTTCACGAAGTCCTCTGATGGTGTTGACAATCTCATTCACACAAAGTAGATAGGCTACAACATTTTCTTCATCTTTCATTTTCAGACTCTCGAACTGTCTTCTATGAGTTTAGAGATTAGCCTTCTTGAACTTGTTATATCCTTCATAAATTTTTTGAAGTTTGTCCCAAATTTTCTTTTCCAATTTGTAATGCATTACTTTGACAAACTATGATTATTATAGATTGCACAAGATGGCATTCATGGATTTTGCATTGTTTTCTCTAGAATTTTTCCTAGCCGTATCTATTAGTGGAGTTGTTGGGTATGTATAACTATTCATGAATTATTCCAAAATATCGAAATTGAGGGGCATTAGATATGTTCACATCCTTATTCTCCATAAGGAATAGCTTGTTTCGTTAAACAATGGAGCTTTGTTTGTAGAGAAACCTTTTTGACCGACCATGTGTTCTCCTGAGATCTACCTTCCAGTGGTTAGATCATTTCCAAAGGAACCCGCTTTGATACCAATTGTTGAGCACACACTTATACTAAAACGGGAGGGGGGGGGATGAATTAGTATAAGGCTATATTTTTATTTTTAACAATCATTAACCATAATGAAGCAAATCACTTAAAATCAAACAACTAGAAGACAATATTTTACATGGAAACCCTTTCAGATGAAAACCACAAAAACTTCTCTTTATAATTTGTAGGCACCAACCCACTATTACAAATATTTGTAGGCACCAAACTACTCGAGACACCAATCCCCACTGGTACAAATATTGGTAGGCACCAACCTACTCTTACATGTCTTCATAGACACCGATCTACTGGAGACACCAATCCCTACCACTAAGCACCAACTTAGCAAGAGACACCAATCTCTTTGTTTGATGTTTGTAGACACCAACCTATTGGAGACACCAATCCCTACAGTTGGATTTTTGTAGGCACCAACCTACTTTCAATCTTTGTAATTCTTCTTTAGAGGTTGAACATTTGCATTTCCTTAAAAGGTCATCTTGTTGCTTCTGATACTTCTGCCTTAGTTCTACCTTCACTATATCTTCTTAATTATTTTTCTACTTTTACCTTAGATATTCCTTCACCAGATATTCTTACTTCTTCTACTACTTGTGCCTTAGATCCTCCTTCACCATATCTTCTTGTTTCTTCTGCTACTTCTACATTAGATCTTTCTTCACCATATCTTCTTGCTTCTTCTGCTACTTCTGCCTTAGATCTTCCTTCACCAAATCTTCTTGATTCTTCTGTTACTTCTTCCTTAGAATTTCCTTCACAAGTTCTTCTTGCTAGAATGTCGGATCTACTTGCTAGAACACCAAATCTAATCTTGGTTGATATTTAATCATCACTCCTTGAATGATATTTAATTGACACTCCTCCCACTTCTTTAAATTTTATTCGTTAAAATATTACATTTTCATCCACATATTTTCTCACATTACTCTTCTCCTTTTATACTTTATCATAACCCTACATAAAGAGTCATGTTTATTAAAAAAGAAACTACATCCATTAATTAAGCAATTATTTCCCCATTTTTTAATTCACTTTTCAAAATAACATGGGTTTTTAAACCATAGGCAAATACCATTTTAATTTTTGACTTCTTTATGTAAATTCACTTTAAAAAAATAAATAAATTTGATACTCCTTTTTCATGTAACTTCATTTATTTATTTATTTTGAATTCACATTTTTATGTAAAGTCACCTTTTTCCACCTAACTTCATTTTGAATTCACCTTTTTACATAAAGTCACCTTTTTCATGTAACTTCCTTTTGAATTCACCTTTTTCATGAAATACTTATTTTTGAATACTTACTTGATATAAGTCCTTTGAGATCAATGACAACAATTTGTTCAACAACATGTTCTCTTCCTTTTTCCTTGTGTTGTCTTTGTCCCCGAAAAACCCATTAGAAAAATATGTTCTCCAATGGTGCACCCTTGACAATAATGAATAAGAAAAGATTCAATAGAATAGATTGATACTTGTGCAAAGTATAAACCAAGTTTTATTCTAATTATTTTCCAACAACAATACAATGAGGGGAGGCTCTTTATATATATGAAGAGATCAACAACATCCCAATAAAATAATAATAAGTATATAACCTCCTATGCTCAAATTATAAATTCTTCCAACTAACTAAAGAGGATAAAGTCAAATAATAATAAAATAAAGTGGACTATATGCCACATGTAAAATAAGATAAGATAGTCATCTCATAAAGTGGGTTCCCTCACTCAAAATGACATGTATAATGAGTCAAGTCACAACTAACTCTTTTGGGAGCTTGACCTAGGAAATCTATAAAAAAATGTACCATAAGTAGCATAACCAACTTATAAAAATGGTCCTTGGTCAAAAGGAGTAGTGCACCCCCATAAAAATTCTACAAGAATATGTAACCAACTCATAACAACCGACATGTGTGAAACAATGTGGGTTGAAAAGATGGTAGTCTAGTGCCTTTCTAGGGTAAATGGAGTCACTAATGGTAGAAGAAAATCTTAAAGGAATATAGAAATGATAATGATATGTTAAAGGGGTGGAGAGGATAAGAGAGGTGTTGGTATCCCAAGGCCTCAAAAATCCACTTCAAAGAGAAAATCGCTAGAACCTAACAGGGGTTAGGCCCTAGCGATTTTCTCTTTCCTTGAACAAATTGTAATAAAAAATGCAATTGGGAAATGTAAGTAGGGTTACTAGAGTGCTAAAATGGTAGGGCTCTAGTATCTACTTCAAGTTAGGTGTCTTTCAAGAAATTTTAACACATGGAAGATTATAGGGAAAAAGATAATAACATATGTCTTTCTTGTAGGGTTTCAAGCAAGCAATTTCATAATCTTAGACATGAAACAAGTAAAAATAACCATAAGCATTCATTCACAATAAATAAATGCATATTTTCCACTTACTTCACCAAGAATAATCAAGCAAATCACCCTGGTTGAAGATCCTCCACATGAAAATAACCAAAATACACCAATAATTGCCTCCTTCAAGAAGTACGCACCACTAATTTCAGCCAAAAACCCTTAAGGAAGGATGAATTTAAGACCAACACTTAAGTGATGAGTGAATGATTATAAAATACAAGATTTTTATCTCTTATTTATACAATAACAATGACCTTTAATTGTCGTTTAGGTCATAAAAGGCCAACATGACCACTTTACATCAAAAATCCAGTTTTTACATAAAATTAACAATTAAAACCCTAATTTCACTTTAGGTATGATGTCATGCCCCTATAGGGTGATGTAGGTCCCCATCATGGAATGCTAGGCTTCAAATGAAAAACGTTAGGCCTCAAAAGGCCTGAAAAGATGCCACATGTGCCAACTAGCACCAAACCGTCCTCATGACAAACCCTAACTAGATGACGTCAAGGGTCAATATGATGACATCAAGGGCCTTCAAGGGCCAATGTCACAGTGAAAGGGAAAGACCTCCCTGGGTCTAGGCCTACTAGAGTGCCATCCTATGGTGTCTCTTTGCACTTGGTTGGGGTCACAACATCCATTTGGTGGGATTTTAGCCCCATGGAGGTCCGAGCTAATTATCTCCCCATATGTACCTGTAATCTGGGTATGGTCCTACAACAACAACAAGTATTCCCTCCATGGGATCATAAGTCACAAGGATCATATCAATGTCAATCACATTCAATAATCAAATTACCCAAACATGTGCATCAAACCCCCCTTTTCCCAGGAAAATGCTCAAAAACGTTATGCAGTTTAACAAGAAAGGTTTGTAGAGGGTCTTAGGATGTCCTATTGGGATAATCCTCCTCAAGTTTCTGGTGTTTCCTAGGTGAATACCAATCTAGGTCATGTAAGTGTATGAAATGGTGTAGGGGAATGTTTGGGCAAGGGGTGAAGTGATAACATGGAATTGTAGGTCTTACATGTGGGTGCCTCTATAGAGGGTGAGCTGCACCTTGTCATGGATGCCATTGTTTCCAAGACCATTCAATGCCTTTTATTATTTGT
Organism: Picea engelmannii; assembly: GCA_009831015.1. NCBI lineage: Eukaryota > Viridiplantae > Streptophyta > Pinopsida > Pinales > Pinaceae > Picea > Picea engelmannii. The sequence continues at coordinate 130,307 of ML787850.1, read as the reverse complement.
CTTATTGATTTTTATTTTCAAGATAATAGCTGGGGGACACTGTCCTAACATGGTGACCAATGGTGACAACGTTATCCACAAGCACTTCACTGAAATGGGAAGGCTGGCTTGTGATGAGACCCCCTTTCTCTTGGCTATGCCACCAAGAGCCACTACCCTAGTTTGGTGACCAGATAGATGGTAGTGTCATACCACTACATTCCCATGGACCTAATAGGCCATCTCATGATGAGACCTCCCATCCACCAACTAGACCTTGATTTTTATTTTATCTTACAGGTCCCTTTTTCTTATTGAGAAGCCTGTTACTGCTTTCTCAGGAATCCCTGGGTGAATCATATCAAAGGTTTCATTTTGGATTTTAACTTTTTCCAGCTACTTTTACCCTTTGGGCCTTTAGCCCCTTCTTCCCACAAGACAAGGTACAACCCTTACTAGTGTGGAAAACCCAATGCCCGAACCAAGGTAGGGGAAGATGAGAGGGACAATGATGAAAAATGGTAAGTATGGAAGGAATGGATGATGACCTTTCATAGACCCACCTAGTGGAAACTCACCCTAAGGGAACCAACTTACTAGGGCACTATGTCACCCCCCAAGGTATGACCAAGTTAAAGAGCATAACTTCCAAGCAAACGTTATGAAACAGAGGAGAGTTTAGTGCAACATATTCAAATGATTTGAAAATCAGAGTGACACATACCATGATACTTAGACTCATTACCTCATAGAGAAATACCCACTTCTACTCCAGGAGAAAGCTGGTGGGATGGATGTTGTTGCTGGTGATAGATAGGATGCACTGAATAAAATATGGGCCCTCCAGGGCCAAGCTCAAGTCGTATGGCTCTCGGTACTCCATGTCTAGGACATGTGGGCCTTGAGACATAATCTCCCCACTTATCCCTAATATAGGGGATAACATCTGACTCCAACTCGGGGACATGTGCTCACTGTAGAGAACATGAGAACCTCAACATCTCTAGAATGACCTGTAATCTACTAGATCTTAACTAAAAGAATTAGTAATATTTTGGGGTGGCGATATCAACCCTCACTCATATATGATACAATGGAATTAAAAGAAAACAAGAAGATATATATACAAATGAAAATGAAACTACAACTATACTAGCATGACATGCATATGGTATATATAATGGATGCAAAATTCCTAACTTACATGTACTTACCTGTGAAGTCAAGTCTCTTCCCCATGATGAGGTTTGAGGAGGCGTCCGCTAACTAGTAATGGACGATTTCTACCTTCAAGCGTGGATAAATAGTAGGCATCGTTGATTGAATTCATTCTAATATTGAAGGGTCCAAGCCAAAACTTTTCACATCCCTTAATGTTGTTAGGCTCCCCCATCTTTTTATCTGATTCAAAAACCAAATATCCTTGCTTGTAGTCCCCTCCGAAAAAAAATGCTTTTTATATTCTGGTGTATTGTGTTGAGGAAGGGGGGTGGGGTTGTGTAGTAAGTACATATTCTTAGTTTGATTAGTCAACAAATTTTCATCATCCCCTTTCCATTTGACGAAGCCAACTCCTTTCCTTCTAAACCTGATCAAATCGTCAATTTCATCCTCTTGTGTAGAAAAATATTCATCCCAATCTCCAGAGAGGTTAGAGGCATCATCAGGATAATCACCCTAACTTGATTCTATTTCTTTCTCCAAAATGATGGGGTGGGATTCTACCAAAGCACTATCCCTTAAGTATGTTTCGTGTGAATGTAACGTGTCGTCATTACCTTGTGTAATATTGTCCTTGTGATTTCTAGGAATATTCCGGTCGGCCTTTATCTTGGTCCATGTTATCTCATTAATATTGTCTTCTTCTACCAATGGAAGAGTGGTCCAACCTTGAAATAAGCAGGGCTCTACAAAGTTGTAGTCATTATGTACACGATGACACCTTTCAATGTGTTCCATACTTTTTGGCTTGTTATGCAAAGTGATGCAATCTTGGTCCCTTACGAGGATAGTTGTATAGGACAAGTCCATATGTAGACTTCCGCCTAAAGTAGCAACCCATTCCCTAGATAATATCATTCCCCAAGTGTCAGGTATATAGACAACAACGACATCCATTATGATGGGGAAGTCAGGGTAGTCAGCAAGGTGGACTTCAAGACCTTCCATCAAGCCGTAGACCTTGATCCTCTTTGACTCAAATCTACAAACGTTAGTATAAGGCCCTGTAACTTCTAGCCCCAATTGGTTCATAAAATTCAAACTCTTCATATTGACAAATGAATCAGAGTCAAGCATGCAATTGTGAAGACATAGGTCATCTATTAGCAAAGAATTGAGAAATGGTGTTTGTTCATTTTTCTCAAAATGACCAGTTTGTAATAGTGTGAAAGTTTATTCGAACAATTTCCAGTCATCTGGGGTTCGTTTTGTCAAATAAGGGATTTCCAATATTACACGAATCCTTTTTACCTTTTGTAATATATATGCCATACTAGTGCTTAGGTTGGTCCCATAATTGCTAGGTTTTGGGAAAGGTTGGGGTAGATCCATAGCATACACCTGGGGCTCTTCAAGATTTACCCTTGAGTCCTCAATTGTTTGGATCAAGCATTCAATCCTAGACTTCCTCATGCCTTGATTCTCTTGGATTTGATTTGGTGTGAACACGGTAAATATGGAATCTATATAATTATATTTCTCATGAGTATCCTTTGGGTGATCACGTTCAAAATGGGGGTCTTTTCATGATAAGGATTTAGGATCATGTTCTTGTCTTGCAACATTTTGTAGATTCAAAGTGTATGGGGAAATTTGTTCTTTTGGAGCATGAGGTTTTATTGTCTGAGGAGGTCTCATAGAAGGAGGCTTTTGGGTTTGTAATAGTGCCCTTTCTAACTTAGTGATTTCTTCAGAGGCATCTAGATCCTTAGAGGGTTCATGTTGTTTTGAAAAAAATAAGGCATCTTTCATAGTTGAGAGCCCATTCTTCCAAGTACTAGTCCCTTTAGGGGAATGGCTAACTTAATCTCATCGTTTACCTCTAGTATCTCTGGTAAATCACGTTCTTCTTCCTCAACCTCTTCCTCACTGAACCATAGGACATCATCTTGGTATTGGGGAATGAGATCACACCATCTGCGATTTTCTTCAATCCAGAAAGCACCATCTTGTGCTTCCTTGAGGTTCGTAGGGAATCAGTTCCTAAGGATGAATTGGAAGATTCCTTCGAAATAATTTAAGTATTGTCCAAGAATAACACTCTCTGGTAGAAAGTTAGAATCAATTCGACCAAGTAAGGTATTAAACTTGTCATTAAATTCCCTAACAACTTCATAGTTTTGTTTGCAAATGTTGAGATATTGGGAATAAAGGGATGCCATATCTTCCCTCACATCCCATATTTGCAAGAAGACTTGTTCTAAATATTCACAGGTTGTGAGGATTTTTCTTGGGAGGTTAATGCTCCATTTTCTAGCATCTCCAGTGAGTGAGGCAAAGAAAAGTCTCATGAATGTGTCAGAATGTTCTTTCCCAGACTGGTGAAAATCATAGATCTCACTAAATTTGGTCCAATGTGTGTTACCAAAATCCCCAACCTCTCCGGAAAACTTGGGTATCCACTAATCGACATATTTACAGAGATCATGTAATCCTCCTTGGATATTGGCTAAGTCTAAAGGGTTGAGGAGTTCTTTGGGATCCCATTTGGGAGGGGCCATGGGGACAATAGGAACTATAGGAAAAGAGAGTGTGTACTAATGTCCACTATGGGTCGTCATCAGTGGAGTCATCAGACAATCTTCTTGAGATTATCAAAGGGATGAGGGGATCATCCTCAGTGGAGTCACCAGGTAAGCTTTGTGAAATGAAGGATTTGGATAAAAGGATTACAAAAAAGTGTCACTTGAGGAAACTTCACTCAATGTTCCCCAAAAACGGTGCCAAAATGTTATCGCACAATTTGTACTTGCAAAAAATTCCAAGGCAAGTGGATACAAAATTGGTATAACTGGGAATAACCTATCACTATCACCTTAATAGGAGACCCCTTTCTATTTAGGAGTATGTCAAAAATACCCTAGGGGATACATCCCCGGTGACCTGGGGGGTTTGAGAAGGCTAAGGAAATTGATCACAAGGAAATCCTTCCCCTCTCACAGATCACTCAAATCAAAGGTTTCTTTTATGTATTAAGGATGAAGCAATTGGATAATATCGTGTACCTTCCCAGAACAAGACGACAAGGAAAATAGGGCACTTTCCAAGTACCAAATGATTGTTAGTACTTCATAAGACAATAAACCTTCACAAAGTAAGCTATATGATATGAATTTTTGGCAATGCAACAGTTTATAACAACAATTAATATTTTATAACAACCACAAGATTTATGCCTTGAAATTTCTTGAAAAAGACAAGAAAAAGTGACTTTGACTAGGCAAATTGCTAATAAATTGTCACAAGAAAAATTGGCAATTTTTAGCTAGCTCTTAATGCCAATTTTGTAGTGAGTTTGCTGCAGTTAGATGGCTGTAGCAATATTTTTCAAAAAAAACAAATTCTAATGGTCAAAAGTGCAAGAAAACACCCTTTAAAACTAGCACTTACCTAGTAGATTCACTAGAAATTATCACAATTGAGTTTTTAATGGTTCTAGTGCAAGTTATGTAGGTAAATGTGTCAAATAAATGTATGTTTGTATGGCTGTAGCAATGTTTTTCTATGACAACAAGTTATATTGGGAGTTAGTCTAATTTAGGGTCAGAAAATGTTAGTAAAGGCTTCAAGGATAAGAGAATGAGTGTTTGTTTGATCAATCAACACTTGTAGATGGTAGTCTAGTGCCTTTCTAGGGTAAATGGAGTCACTAATGGTAGAAGAAAATATTAAAGGAATATATCAATGCTAATGATATGTTAAAGGGGTGGAGAGGATAAGAGAGGTGTTGGTATCCCAAGGCCTCAAAAATCCATTTCCAAGAGAAAATTGCTAGAAAGTAACAAGGGTTAGGCCCTAGAGATTTTATCTTTCCTTGAAAAAATTGTAATAAAGAATGCAATTGGGAAATGGAAGTTCTAAAATGGGTTACTAGAGTTCTAAAATGGTAGGGCTCTAGTATCTACTTCAATTTAGGTGCCTTTCAAGAAATTGTATCACATGGAAGATTATAGGGAAAAAAGATGATAACACATGTCTTTCCCCTAGGGTTTTAAGCAAGCAATTTCATAATATTAGATATGAAACAAGTAAAAATAACCATAATAATTCATTCACAATAAATAAATTCAGTTTTTCCACTTAATTCACCAAGAATATTCAATAAAATCACCCTACTTGAATATCCTCCTCATGAAAATAGCCAAAATACACTAATAATTGCCTCCTTCAAGAAGTGTGCACCACTAATTTCAGCCAAAAACCCTTAAGGAAGGCCGGATTTAAGAAAAACACTTAAGTGATGAGTGAATGATGATAAAATACAAGAGTTTTGTCTCTTATTTATACAATAGCAATGACCTTTAATTGTCTTTTAGGTCATAAAAGGCTGACATGGACAATTTACATCAAAAATCCAATTTTTACATAAAATTAACAATTAAAACCCTAATTTCACTTTAGGGATGACGTCATTCCCCTATAGGTTGACGTTAGGCCCCCATCATGGAACGCTAGGCCTCAAATGAAAAACGTTAGGCCTCAAAAGATTCCACAAGTGCCAACTAGCACTAAATCGTCCTCATGCCAAACCATAACTCGATGATGTCAAGGGTCAATATGATGACGACACGGGCCTTCAAGGGACAATTTCATGGTGGAAGAGAAATACCCCCCTGGGTCTAGGCCTGTGAAAGTGTCTTGGGGAAACTCCCTTCTTTCTTCTTGGTTCCATCCTCTGGTGTCTCTTTGCCCTTGGTTGGGGTCACAACATCCATTTGGTGGGATTTTAGCCCCATGGAGGTTCGAGCTAATCATCTCCCCATATGTACCTGTCCATTGGGCATGGTCCTACAGAAACAAAAAGTATGCCCTCCATGGGATCATAAATCACATGGATCATAGCAATATCAATCACAACCAATAATCAAATTACCCAAACATGTGCATCAAACCCCCCTTTACCCAGTCAAATGCTCAAAGACGTTATGCAGTTTAACAAGATAGGTTTGGAGAGGGTCTCATGATGTCCTATTGGGATAATCTTCCTCAAGTTTGGGGTGTTTCCTAGGTGAATACAAATCTAGGTCATTTAAGTGTATGAAATGGTGTAGGGGAATGTTTGGGCAAGGGGTGTAGTGATAACAGGGAAATGTAGGTCTTGCTTGTGGGTGCCTCTATAGAGGGTGAGTTTCACCTTGTCATGGATGCCATTGTTTCCTAGCCCATTTAATGCCTTTTATTCTTTGTCTTATTGCTTTTTATTTTAAAGAGAATAGTTGGGGGACACTGCCCTGGTGTGGTGACCAATGGTGACAATGTTACCCACAAGAACTTCACATAAATGAGAAGGTTGGTTCGTGATGAGACCCCCTTTCTCTTGGATATGACACCAAGAGCCACTACCCTGGTTTGGTGACCATATAGATGGTAGTTTCATACCTCTACATGCCCATGGACCTAATAGGCCGACCCATGATGAGACCTCCCATCCACCAACTAGACCTTGAGTTTTATTTTATCTTATAGGTCCCCTTTTCTTATTGAGAAGCCTTTTATTGCTTTCTAAAGAATTCCTGGGCAAAGCATCTCAAAGGTTTCATTTTGGATTTTAACTTTTTCCAACTAATGTTACCCTTTGGACCTTTATCCCCTTCTTCCCACAAGACAAGGTACAACCCTTACTAGTGTGGCAAACCTAATTCCCGAACCAAGGTAGGGGAAGATGAAAGGTAAAATGATGAAACAGGGTAAGTATGGAAGGAATGGACGATGACATTTCATAGACCCGCCTTGTGGAAAGTCATCCCTAAGGGAACCAACTTACTAGGGCACTCTGTCACCTCCCCAGGTATGAACAAGTTAAAGAGCACAATTTACCAATAAATGTTATGAAACAAAGGAGAGTTCAGTGCAACATGTTCAAATGCTTCGAAAATTAGAGTGACACATACCATGATACCCAAAATCATTACCTCATGGAGAAAGAACCACTGCTACTTCATGATCAGGCCCGTGGGATGGATGTTGTTGCTGCTGATAGATAGGATGTACTGAAGAAAAGATGGATCGTCCAGGGCCAATATCAAGTTGTATGGATCTTGGTACTCCATGTATAGGACCTATGGGCCTCGACAAATAATCTCCTCAGTTATCACTAAGATAGGGGATAATAGTGCTCTTCCAAGAAATGGTCCAAAGTGATGTAACAAACCTCAACAAACTCTAACAAAATCACACGTGTGATCCAATATGATATAAATGACATAACAAACTCACATCTGTGGTTGAATTTTTCCATGAAGATGGTGTGTCTTCCCAAAGATGTTCTAGGAGGCACATATGATGATGTGGAGTCCTTGTTGCATTATCTAATGCACTGCCACAATTCCCAAGGCATTCACAATTCCCTAGGCATGATGTAATAATTCTCAATGGAATCACAAAGATCCCAATGCATGTACACATATCCCAATATGGATACATGGATTCCAAGGTAATGTCACAGATCCCAAGGTAGATACATGGATACCAATGCATGTCACAGATACCAATGCAATGTCATGAATATCAATGTAGTGTCATGGATCTCAATGTAAGTACATGAATCTTGAGGCAAGTGTCACCAATACCAAAGCATATGTACAAATCCCAATGCAAGTACATGAATCCCAAAGTAGGGAACCAAATCATAGTCATGAGTCAAGCCTCAATAATATACAAGTCATTAAGTAGTCCACACCAAGTGTTATCTTCTAGAAACATCATAACATTATATTAATTTTACAACTTGCCTTAGTTTTACCATGGTTGCGAAAACCTTAACCTCTATTACATGCGACGACTCTGCTAGTGGGGAAAATCCCCCTATTAATATACTAGGGTCAAATTACAGGAAGAGCTATGATCTCCCTTAAAATACAATCCTATTCTCAAACTACCCCAAACATTCTAAATGGATGAACAAAAAGAGATAGGAATGTAGGTCAGAAGTAGTACCTTTGGCCCTAACGTTCGATGTGTTGGATTACTGAGAGGGGGGGTGAATCAATAATAGATCAATTTAATCCTTTTTAACCATATAATCCAAGTGTTATATCAATGAATCATTATCATCCAATAACTGCAAAGTAAATAAGAAATGAACAAATGAACAAACATATACATGCACAATACACCAATGTTTTACGTGGAAACCCAAATCGGGAGAAAACCACGAAATGCTTTTTCTTATATGTATTGAAGAATTACATTCATTGGAAGCACCAACTTCCTTTGTTTTCCAGCTGCAACTGGAAGGAGGCTCCAACCCCCTAGTTTCTCAAGCTACAACCTGAGGGAAGCTCCAACTCCCCAATTCTCTAGCTACAACCAAAATGAGGCTACAACCCCCTATGTTTTCCGGCTACAACCGGAAGGTGGCTACAACCACCTGTCCTTGCCCCGTCCTACCACCCTGAAGTAGAATTAGAATGATGGAACCACTGTCAACTTGTCACTGTGAGATATACCGCTGTAAACCTGTATCAATAAATCTGAATCATGCATCAACCATGCATCAACCTGTTGTCAACCTGTACCATAAACAAGTGCATCAACCATGCACCAACCTGTACGAAATAACCTGTAATCAACCTGTACCATAAACAAGTGAATCCAACCATGTACCAAGTATGTACCAATCATGTGTCAACTACTCATCAACTATGACTCATCAATATGTACCAACATCATCAACTATACACCTCATGTATGTGCCA
>ML787850.1:55422-120508 GCA_009831015.1 Picea engelmannii | reverse complement strand
CTTCCTTAAAAACATCTTCTAGGTCACTTGGCCCCACTTTCCTTATTTTAGGGTTAACCCACTTATAATTTCTCCATTAAATTTATTATTGAAATAATTTATTTTGTATTCACTTTGAATTATAATACACTCATTACTTCACTATTTGCCTTTTAAAATCTCTTAAACCACTTTGACTACTTTGACCTTTTGGGTCTTCTAGATGACATATGAGGGTCCTCCAACTTAGTAAGGCCATAACTCTCAAACCATGAGGAGTTATGTGATGTTCCACATACCACCAGAAATGGAATGACATGTACTATCGATATAGAATAGTATTATCTAAAAATATATCATAAATCATACCGTTATCCATCAAACAAACTTGGGTCCATTACCCAAACCTGGGGTATCCAACTTCTCATGGCCATAACTCTCTAACCGTGAGGAGTTATGTGGTGTTCCACATACCACCAGAAATGGAATGACAAGCACTATCCATCTAGGATCTCATTATTCCACAATTAAGCATGGGTTCTCTTACTCCACAAAGCATCTTCTCGTGAGGGCTTTCACCATAAGGGGACCACTTTGGAGTTCATCCATCTTTACTTCTTATCAACCATGACAAGACAATAATGAGTCATATTTACATCAAACAATCTTGGGTCCATTACCCAAACCTTTGTGCTGCGGGGATTTCTTCAAGGGTTGACATCAATGACAACCAACCTTAATCAACAATCTCCCCCTTTGTCATTGATGGAAACACTCTGATGCAATACTGAAATCATATCACTCATGCTCCCCCTGGAACCATGCCTTTGTCCTCTGCATCTGATAAATCTGCTCCCCCTGGAACCATGCCTCTGTCCTCTACATCTGATAAATCTCTCCCCCTTTGTCATCAATGGAAAAGGTATCTTTCCATCTGGGGCTGCTCCCCCTGACTGAACTGTCCTCTTATGGTGCTTCCTCGTGTACATTAAATACATATAAGATAAACATTCAAAAATCATTCAAAAAACATTCATTTTGGAGTAGAAATAACTCCAAGTCTTTTACGAAGATATTCAAAGGCTTCCCGTGGAAGTTGTTTTGTAAAGATGTCTGCCACTTTTTCTTTTGTGCCCACATACTCAACTCTGATGTTCTTTTATGCAACCTGTTCCCATAGAAAGTGATACTTGATTGGAATGTGCTTCGTCTTAGAGTGCATCACCGGGTTTTTTGAGATACTGATGGCACTTGTATTATCACAATATATTGTAATGGGCTCATCATACTCAACCTGTATATCTGTCAAAGTTTGTTTCATTCAAAGAACCTGTGTACAACATGTTGTTGCTGCAATATACTCTGCCTCGACTGTAGATAGAGATACTAATGATTGTTTCTTGCTTATACATGATACCAAAAACTCACCTAAGTAGAACGTTGCTCCACCGGTGCTTCATCGGTCATCAATACAACCTGCCTAATTTGCATCCATGTAGGCAATAAGTGATAGATCTTTTCCTTTTGGATACCATAATCCAAACTCTTATGTTCCTTTCAGATATTTGAAAATCCTCTTTACTGCTAATACATGTGATTCCTTTGGTGCTTCTTGAAATCGTGCCACCTGTCCAACTGCTTTCATTACATCTAGTCTGGATGTTGTCACATATAGTAGGCTGCAAATCATTGACCTGTATTTCCTCTGATCTGTAGACTTTGAATCATCATCTTTGATCAACTTACAATTGGTTTGCATGGGAGTTATAACTGGTTTGCAATCTTCCATTTTGAACCTCTTTAGCATTTCTCTAATATACTTGGTTTGAGAAATAAAAATTCCTTGGTTGCTTTAACATATCTGAAGTCCTAGAAAGAAGGATAGTTCTCGTAACGACATTTCAAATTCATTTTGCATGTCTTTTGCAAATTTCTGGCTTAACCTGTCATCATCACTACCAAAAATAATATCATCAACATAAACTTCAATTAATAAAATATTACCTTGATGTAGAGGTTGTTGTCTGCACTTCCTTTTCTGAACCCTGCCTATTGCAGATACTTATCCAATCTAGAGTACCATGCTCTAGGAGCCTGTTTTAGACCATACAAGGCATTCTTTAATTTACATACATAGTTTGTGTTCTCTGACAACTGAAATCCTTCTGGTTGTTCAATGTAGACTTCTTCTTCAATTTCCCCATTCAGAAAAGATGATTTTACGTCCATCTGATATACTTTAACATTTTTGGAGCATGCATAAGCTAAAAGTAAACGAATTTCTTCCATTATGGAAACTGGGGCAAATGTCTCTTCAAAGTCGATTCCTTCAATCCGTGCATATCCTTTACATACCAATCTAGCTTTGTTCCTTGTAACCTGTCCATCTTCATTCAATTTATTCTTGAAAACCCATTTTGTTTCGATCGCATTCTTATTCTTTGGTCTTGGCACCAATTCCCAAGTGGCATTTTTCTCTATTTGATCCAATTCTTCATCCATGGCCTTATTCCAAAATTCATCCTTGCTAGCTTCTTCAAAACAGTTTGGTTCAATTGTTGATAAAAGTGCTAGGTGTGTTTGTTCTGGTGAACGAATTTTTCTTCTAGTCTCAACTCCTACATCTTTGTTTCCAATAATCTGATCTAAAGGATGATTATTCTGTACTCGTTTGCTTGGTGTCTTTGGAGATACTTTTTGGACTTGCTCTTCTGCTTCTGTTGGATTCTCTTCATTTTCATATTCCTCTTCTACTTCTTTTTCATCTTCTTCTTCGAAAAGTTGTTCCATTGATTTGTTTTCTTCTTCCTTTGATTCTGGTCTGCCTGTTTCATCAATTGTTACGTTGATTCTTTCCACAACTTTCTTCAATCTTAGATTGTAACACTTGTATGTTTTCCTTCTACTTGAGTAACCAACAAGTATTCCTTTGTCCACATGAGAGTCAAACTTTCCCATTCTTCCATCTTCTCTTTTGATGTAGCATTTGCTTCCAAAAACTCTAAAATGCTTCACATTTGTTGGTCTTCCTTTCCATAGCTCGTAGGCAGTTTTATCAGTGTTGTTTCTGAGCATTAATCTATTTTGAATGTGAACTATTGTATGCACTGCATGTGTCCAAAATATATCTGTCAATTTGGAATCCATTAGCATTGTTCGAGCCATTTCTTGTATTGTCCTGTTCTTTCTTTCAACAACTCCATTTTGTTGAGGTGTCCTAGCAACGGAGAATTGCCTTTTTATTCCATGAACTCTACAGTAGTCTATATATTCCTTTGAAGTGAACTCTCCTCCATTATCAGATCTCAAACATTTGATTCTTGAATCCATCTCATTTTCAACCATTTCCTTGTAGATCTTGAAGTTTTCAAAAGCTTCTGACTTGTTCTTGAGAAAGCAAACTGCAGTCATTCTTGTCTAATCATCAACTAATAACATAAAGTATTTTTCACCTTTTAAGCCCTTTGTTGTAGTTGGTCCAACTAGATCAGTGTGCACAATTTCCAGTGGACTTGTTGTTGAATATTCCTTTGATTTGAACCTGATCTTTGTTTTCTTTCCTTGTTGACAATGCTTGCATAAAGTGTTGGTTGGTTTCGTGATCTGGGGCATTTCTCTGACTGCTTCTCTTTTGATGACTTTGACAACGTTATCAAAATGCATGTGACCCATTCTTTTATGCCATATCCAACTTTCATCTTCCTTTCCTAGACAACACTTTTCATTTCCAATTTCACTTAACACATATATGTTGTTTGAAGTTCCTGCAGCTGTACCAACCAATGTCCCTGAACCTTCTTTTCTTATCTCACACTTTTCTGAATCGAAAGTAAGTTTATGACCTTGGTCACACATTTGACTCACACTTAGAATATTATGTTTCATATATTCTACTAGTAGAACATTTTGTGCCTTTTCATTCTTGTTCCCAATTCAGACTGTGCCTTCTCCAATGATTTTGGATGAATTATCATTTCCGAAGGAGATTGATCCATTTTTTTCTTTTTGTAATGTAAGAAATTTGTCTTTGTCACCTATCATGTGTTCTGAACATCCACTGTCAACATACCAACCATGTTTCTTCTGCTTAGCTTGTAGAGCGACTGTGCATTCTTCATTGTTACACCGATCTTTCTTTCTTATCCATGTCATTTTCTGAGGTTCTTGTCTATGACTGTTGTTATTTTGTTGAGGTTCTTTAGGAGTGACTTTCATTTTGTAATCCTTGGACATGTGTCCAAAATTGTTACATTTGTAACATTCCACTTCAGTGCTCAAAGATTCAAACATGTTGTAACTTCTTCTTTGTGTGTCACTAGGTCTCCTTGAATAATCCCTTTGTGTATAACTCTCAAAGTTGTTACTGTTCCTTTTGTTAGCTCTGAAATTCACAACTTTATGTCCAAAATTATTACATGCATAACATAAACCAAAAAATATAGTTTGATACCTAGGAGTTGAAGATATTCTTAAAGGAGGTGCCCTTATGAATCCTTCTTCTTCTTGAGGCCTATCTGTCTGTTGTTGATTTTGAAATCTGAATCTTCTTGGTGGAGGAGTGTCCCTGTAATCTTCCTTATATATCTTCCTATCCTCTTTGATTGTTTCTACATAGCTCTTTGGATTTGTTTCTTGCTCTGTTGTTTTGGAGCTTGATCCCTTTTCTGTCTGATTGAATCCAAGTCCGGACTTGTCAAGATGAGATTTTTGACTGTTGATAATGTCATTCAAAACTTTTGAGCTATTCTGCATATTTTTCTTTTGAATATCCTTTCTTAGTGTGACAACCTCTGCTTCCAAGTTTCCAATGATCTTGTCCTTTTATTATAGTTTTTCTTTGAGTGCTTCTTCAATTATCTTCTTCTATTTGAACCTTCTTGTCTAGTTTTTCTTGCAATTTCTTGTTTTTCTTCTTTTCTCTTTTGATAACTTCTATGACACACATTAATTCTTCTCGATACTCAACTTCTGCCTCTTCAATTTCTTCTTCGAATTCTTCACATTCTTCTTCTACTTCTTCATATTCTTCTTCAGAGTATTCTTTGTCAGAGTCTTTTACTGCCATGAATAGAACTCTTCTTGTCTCATTGTCACTGACTTCATCTTCATCTGATGATGAGATGTCTTCTTTGGTGTATAAGCTTTTCTTGAAAACTTTATTTGTAGTTCTTTTGCCTTTATATGTGTGTTTTCCTTTTGAGTAACCTTCATCATTTATCTTTTTCTTATGAGGACATTTGTTAGCAAAATGACGAATACCATCACAATTAAAACAAATTAAAGGGAGCTTACCTCTATACCTATCATTGGTTCCCTTGTTCAGTCTTTTGATGAAGTTGGCCACTTCTTCATCATCTTCCGAGGTGTCACTGTTGCTGCTATATTATTCTTGTTACTTTTTCTTTTTCTTTGATCTTTTGGATGCCTTGAAGGCTGCTTCTTTTACATCTAGATTTTCCTGCTCAGTTCTCATTTCATATGCTGTGAAGATTCCATGCAGTTCATCCATGCTTATTGAGTCAAGATCCGATCTTTCTTCTAGTGCTGATATCTTAGGTTTGAATCTCATAGGGAGAGATCTTAGTATCTTTTGAACAATTACAAATTCTTCAATTTCTTCTCCCAATCCTATGATTGCATTCACGGTTTCATTGACTCGTAAGAAGTAGGCTGTGATATCTTCATCTTCCTTCATTTTTAGTTGTTCGAACTGACCTTTGTAAGTCTGAAGCTTTGCTTCTTTGACTTTTGTATCTCCTTCATAAATATTTTGAAGCTTGTCCCAAATATCTTTAGTGGATTTACAGTGTGCAACTTTGGTGAATACTGTATCACTGAGACCATTCAAAAGTTCATTTGTGGCTTTGGAATTATTCTCACCGAGTTTTACTGCTTTGTCATTTGTTGGTGGAACTGTTGGTGCTGTGTATCCATCTATAATTGATTACCAATCTTGAAATCCCTATGCCTATATATATGTCCTCATCCTTATGCTCCAAAAAGCATACTTCTATCCATCAAACTGTGGTATTCCATTTTTATATGAGTTGGTACTCTCCATGATCTACCTTTCAGTGGTTAAACTAATTTCTAAAGGAACCTGCTCTGATACCAATTGTTGGATTACTGAGAGGGGGGGTGAATCAGTAATAGAGCAATTTAATCCTTTTTAACCATATAATCCAAGTGTTATATCAATGAAGAATTATCATCCAATAACTGCAGAGCAAATAAGCAATGAACAAATGAACAAACATACACATACACAGTACACCACTGTTTTACGTGGAAACCCAAATTGGGAGAAAACCATGGAATGCTTTTTCTTATATGTCTTGAAGAATTACATTCATTGAAAGCACCAACTTCCTTTGTTTTCTAGCTGCAACTGGAAGGAGGCTCCAACCCCCTAGTTTCTCAGGATACAACCTGAGGGAAGCTCCAACTCCCCAATTCTCTGGCTACAACTCGAAGGAGGCTACAACCCCCTATGTTCTCCAACTACAACCGGAAGGTGGCTACAACCACCTGTCCTTGCCCCGTCCCGCCACCCTGAAGTAGAAGTAGAATGATGGAACCACTGTCAACCTATCACTGTGAGATATACCGACGTAAAACTGTACCAATAAATCTGAACCATGCATCAACCTGTAATCAACCTGTACCATAAACAAGTGCATCAACCATGCACCAACCTGTACCAAATAACCTGTAATCAACCTGTACCATAAACAAGTGCATCCAACCATGTACCATGTATTTACCAATCATGTGTCAACTAATCATCAACTATGACTCATCAATATGTACCAACATCATCAACTATACACCTCATGTATGTGCCAACTCTTCAACTATTTGTCTCAACCATGTACTCAACATGTACCTCAACAAAAATCCCTCATCAATTTCATCATCCAAATCTGATTTGTAGCTCTGTAATAGACCTGGTGTATATGATCACATTCTTGCAAACCTTCCTTAACTTCAACAACAAGAGACTAGCATTTTCATCAAACTTTTCTTTAGTCTCACATGCCTAGTTTTGGATTAGTCAACAACCCTAACTTGAAGTAATCATAATTTTGTACCTGTAATGTATAAATTTATGAAACTGATACACAATGTTATTCAGTGTGTTTTATGAAATTACTCCAAGTGTCACTACTTGGAACCTCTTAGAAAAGGAGTTATAGCAAAAATGGCATACCTTGCTGAATTCTGGCTTATTCTAGAGAGCGACCTTGTAGAGCATGCCCCGCACGGAATATTTTTTGAATTGATATGAAACTATTACAAAGAATACTACAAAATTTACCCTAACCAACACATTTTTTTTCACTGAATTGGGATCTGTTATGAATAAGTTATGACGTTTTTACTCGAAACACCTGTTTTTGACTAGTTTCAGGACTAGCCACAAACCCTATTTTCCACGAAGCGTAACAACAAAAATAAAATGACCCACAAGCTGAATTTTTTACCATAGATACTTGGATATGTTTTCTCAAGTTATAGTGAAAATGGTGAGATGACCTGTAAATAACATACCTTAGAAAGAACCATCAAAAGAATTTATCCTTCCTTGCATTTCGACCTTCTTTTCTTCACCTTCCCTCATAATTTTGGCTTAGATATCCTTGGTTACCTCAGAAACCTATAGATATTCAATATTCTCAAGTGTGATTAAAATGAGAGAGCCTTGCCTCTTATTTATACTCTCCAAGTAGCTTCCTTAAAAACATCTTCTAGGTCACTTAGCCCCACTTTCCTTATTTTAGGGTTAACCCACTTCTAATTTCTCCATTAAATTTATTATTGAAATAATTTATTTTGTATTCACTTTGAATTATAATACACTTATTACTTCACTGTTTACCTTTTAAAATATCTTAAACCACTATGACTACTTTGACCTTTTGGGGCTTCTAGATGACATATGAGGGTCCTCCAACTTCGTAAGGCCATAACTCTCAAACCGTGAGGAGCTATGTGATGTTCCACATACCACCAGAAATGGAATGAAATGTACTATCCATATAGGATAGTATTATCTAAAAATATATCATAACGTATACCATTATCCATCAAACAAACTTGGGTCCATTACCCAAAGCTGGGGTCTCCAACTTCTCATGGCCATAACTCTCTAACCGTGAGGAGTTATGTGACGTTTCACATACCACCGGAAATGGAATGAAAAGCACTATCCATATAGGATCTCATTATTCCACAATTAATCATGGGTTCTCTTACTCCACAAAGTGTCTTCCCGTGAGGGATTTCGCCATAAGGGGACCACTTTGGAGTTCATCCATCTTTACTTCTTATCAACCATGACAAGACTATAATGAGTCATATTTACATCAAACAATATTGGGTCCATTACCCAAACCTTTATGTTGTATGGATTTCTTCAAGGGTTGACATCAATGACAACCAACCTTAATCAACACGATGTAGACCACCTCCACCTTTGTAGCTTCCCAGGCTTCTAGTCTCCTCCCAAAGCTGACCTGCAAGAAGACTTAGGAAAAAAATTCTACAAATATTCTATTTCTAATAATCAAATATTCTATTTCTAATCATCAAGATCAGGGTTAGATATAAACCATTATGCATATATCAAATGGAAAGAATAAACACATGATATTTGGGACAAGAAAGGGATTGTTTTATTCAATATGAAGATTAAAAGTTACAACCTTCGACGATTGACGCTCCGTGAACTAGGTTTGGGATCCTCTTAATGTTGCTCCAAGTGCATCATCCCAAAGCCTTCTCTCACAATCAACTGATCACTTTAGGGAAAGGGAAGGGATTGTATAGGAGAAAGGGATAGAGAGGGAATACTGAGGCCAAATCTCATAAGGGGATGTGATATTTGGAATAAGGGGGGGAAGGGATTTTGGTAGAGTTTCTATGTTCTAATGCTTGTTGTTGGAATGGGACCCCAAGACCTCCTTTTATATGAAAAAAAGATAGTTATTCGGTTTGGGATAGGCTACAATGGGTGAATTGGTTACGAAACCTCCAATATCCCGTTAACTCTGTCGAATTTCTTGCAATTTTATTTTTTTTTGCAACTTTTGGAGATAAACGTATTATGTTTAGTATGAAACTAGAATATGTACGTGGGAAGTAGTGCAACAGGGCACATACATGCTCCAAAAAATGTTTTTTTAAAGAGAGAGACTCAACAATAATTTGGCAAATTATGCAAGTAGAAAGGCCAATGCCATGTATGCATAAGTAGGGAATTTTAGGGCTATAACAGATGCCCCCTAATGTGTGAGGTAATTAATAAGAGTAACTGATGGGAAAAATACATTACAATATCTTTACCAGTGGGAAAGAACAGAGTCAAGTGATCCCAAGACCAAAGTTAGGGAGGCCACTATCTGGAAAACAATAATAATCTCTCTGAGGTGGGCATACCCATGCTCAGGATGAATTGATCATGGCTACCAATCAAGTAAACTGCAGATCCATGTCATATAAATGTCTATGTAAGTGTAGCCACAAACAATACACATTGGATCTACATCTAAAAATTAATCAATGATATTCAAACACAATACAATAGGAATCGTCAAGAAGCATCAACTCCTGTGGCTGAAGATGAGGACTTCATAGCTCGAGAAACAACTTCAAGATCTTAAGAAACTCATGTAGGAGTACAATAGGAGTGTAAGACTTACTACTATTAGATCTTTGACATGTCGTCAGGGAAAGACTGGACGATATTGATCACCAGGAACAAAACTTCGTCAATTTTGAATCTGGACTTGACTAGACACATGGTGGGATGGCCGATTCATGAAAGTCAAGAGACAACATGAAGAATGGATGACTTAGGTTGGAAACAAATTCCCTTGGACAAAATCATGGAAGATGATCAGACTCAGGCAATGTAAAATTGACATCAGTCTGTGATGCATGAGGCACCACAAACTCTCCATATGTTTGGAAGAGTAACCAAATGGAGGAAGACATAACTCTATGTAGAGAGAACAACTTCCTAAGGTCATACTAGATCCCAATGCTTGGCAAACAAACAAAAAGATGTGCTTTGTCCAAGGGAGACTATCTTAAAAGCCAAAAAAAGAATGTATATTTCCCGTCCCCTCTTTTTGGAATATTTGATTTTTTTTGTCTTTTTCAAAGTTTTAACGAGATTGAAAAAAAATAAAAGAATGCTACATTACAAAGGAGGAAAGAGTGTCGCAAGCAAGAAAACTAGTTCCAAGCGCATGGAACATATTGATGCTCAATGCAAGGAGACATGTGCAGGATAAGAACATTAGGGAAAAAAGTGTTGCAAGGATTGCGTATAAAGAATGATTTAAAGGTTCAGTTGAGAGAAACATGGAGCCATCATTAGGCCAAAGATGCAAAGATGATACCCATAATACGATTAAGCATGACACAACAAGACTCCTTCCATGTGAATTTTTTATGAGCCCAGAGAAGGTAAGCTCAATGGTTTTTTCATTTTTAGAGAGTTTGAAAAAAGAATTAAAGAAGACTCTATGGAGTACCTTTTTCACAATTAGTCCAATTGGCTCGAAAAATGGGTAAACTTGCACCAAAAGGACGTCTTTTCAAAACCGTTTTAACAAGTGTAACAAAGACAAGATCACTAGACTATCTTTTCAATTTTAAGGAGTCTGAAAAGAGCTTAACTATGGACTTGCAACCTTTTTCTAGGTTTAGTCTCCTTATCTTGATGTTGGTCTTAAACTGCTCTCTTGTACTATCTGAGTTGTTGACCCAAGGTTCATATCTTTCAGGTTACCAACAAATCCTCTAAAACTATCGGCCCTTCTGTTAAACCAGAAGGCAACACAATACATAGAATGCACTACGTAGTCTCACCCGAGATAGCTTTAAATGGGTGGTTGTAAGAGTTAGGTGTTTACAACCTAGGATTGAGTATGAGATAGGGGTTTTTTAACCAGAGCCATGCACTACAAACTATGAAGGTACTCTATATATTCCTCATGGGTACACATTTCCATTTCACAGTTTACTTCTCGAGCAACACATTCGTGTTCCATAACAATATATTAACTCATTTATTAAGCATAACAATAAACTGCTGGAATAAAGTAAAGAGATTCATACATTCATCACATTACACAGTTATTACCGTGGTTCACCCCCTCCTGGGCTACGTCCACAAATATTTGGCTCTTGTCTCTTTTATTATGGTAGTTCTGTACTTCCGGTGCCATGCGCTTACAATTCCCCTCTTATGGGTAAGATCTATATGAGGAGAACTAGATCGCACCAGGATCTACACCCTGCGAACTAATCCTCAGATCTACCTTCTTTCCTCCATTCTAGATCAACAACTTACAAAATTGGTACATGACAGTATTGCATAATTCCTCTCTCCATGTATTATTCTAATGGAATGTTATAAGAACCTGAACCCTTACAAAACAATAAACTTACTATAAAAACGCTCATCTAATATATTGAACCCATTCAACCAATAAACCTACCTCCTTTATATATGATACCTGCATATCTATATTTATGCATTTCAGGCTCTTCAACCTTCTTACCAAAAATTACCAAAACTCTAACCCTATCGACGTTAGGTCTTCCTCCCATGCACATGTGTTGTTCTTCCTCCAACTGTCGCTTTCCTTGTGCACGCTTTCTTGCATGCGTGCATGCTGTTCTTTCTCCAGTTGTTACTTCCATTTCTACATGCTTTATTTCCCACGATCATCCTTATTTCCACTTCGACCTGGTGCCAATAGGCCCCCAACACTGACATGTGACTTGTCCCTAGTCACCTAATCTTTCTGAGCTGCCTCGATCTCCTCGGTGATTGTATGGAAATTTTCCTTCAGCTCTGCTTCTTTTGTCAGTGCCTGCGCGGTCTTCTCCTTAATGGTATCCACTACCTGAACTGTTACTTCTTCACTCAATAATCCTGCACATTCGGCCTATGTCTATGCTATCTTTGTTCTAGCTCCTTCTGCCTATGCGAGTACTTCTGCTACCCGTTCCTGCAGTGGCTCTATCTGATCCTGACGCTCCTGTTTCTATGTAGGTGCAATGAGAAGTTCTTCTTACATCTTATTTATATCCTGCATCCCTTTGACTCATTCTGGGATTGATATGGTCTTCTCCCATTGTTTGAGTTCTTGGATCGTTGCATTGATCCTCTCCTCTTCCTTGTTCCAACGTTGGACCTGTGGATCCTCCTCCAACTTTGTCCAAAGTTACGCTTCTTTATTGAATGGTTCCACTGTTGTACTAAACTTCTTCTCTATCTCCTATAGTTGCGTCGTTGCTTCCTACTTTCTTTTCTCCTTTACTGTCGATGGAGTTGTTGGTGTGAGATGTTCTCGGAGACCCTCGATCTCCTTCTGATATCGATCAATTACCTGTGCAATCTGGTCGATCTTTTCTATGGCTGGGAGTTCGTTTCCTTGTGCAGTGCTTGAAAGTTTCCCAAAAATATCTCCCACTCTTCGTTCCTACATTCTTTCTCCTCCTGACTTTCGGATTTGGTCTGCTCACAATATTTTTCCATCACTTCCTGCTTCTTTGTTTCTTACTGTAGCTCGACTAAGTTTTTATGTTCCCGAGACTGATTTTCATGGTCGACACTGACCTGAATTTTTTATAGTTCCCTTGATGGAATCTACGTCAAGACCAATTGGATGTGGTCCAAGTCCTTCAATGGTGTCTGTCCCACAATTTCGTCCATGCACAACATGCTAGGTTTGATGTAGATCATTGCATGTGCGTGTGGCATTGGAAGGACTGGGTATCATTCTTCTACCTCCAGTCTTTCATCAGTTTATGTTGTTTATGGCTCTATGCCTCTACTACTACTTTCTCTTTGGGCCTCCCCGAGTGTCCTGAGGAGCTGTCCCATTTCTGCCTTCTCTTTTTGTAGTTTATCCCTGTGATGTGTTGCGTGATTGAAATCTTCTGCTAAGCAATCCTGGACCATTCTGGAAATCATCTCTCCATCATCCTCTGTGATCATATAGTCCGGTGATTCTCATTGCGCCTTTGATTTCTTGAGAACACCTTCTATCTACACAACTGGTCTTTTCGTTCCCCCTATTTTTTGTGTGCTGGGATTTGGGGCGGTCTCCTGCACCCCCTTAGCTTGTTTCGGTTGTCCGTTGGTCGATTTCTGCCCCTTATGGGTTCCTATATACTTTGACCCTTCGTCTGCCTGATTCGACTTGTTTTGACCCATCCTTGGTTTCTTGGGCACTAGGACTTCTAAAAGCTGTGTTCCCGCCTACGCTGCCTCCCCTTCTGCTATTCTTTCCGGTACTTCCTGGGTAATGGCTAGGATCCTCCATTCATCAGGCCACTCGATGATGACCATGTCTATATCACCTTCTGTGATGAAATAACACATTGGTAGCCACTGTCTATCTAGATCCTACCTTGGTTGTATCCACATGGTTTGACGTGTAGCCCAGAATTTAGCGATGTCCCCATATCGTGCGACAACCTCTGGTGTTATTCTCCATGATCGGATAATAGCTTCCTATATGTCCCATAGGTATGCTTCAAATATGATTCCATTCTCCATCTTATGCCTAGCCTATGGCCCAGATCTCAGTAATAGATATGTCGCTCCCATTGGCTGTGGTCTAGTACACAAAATTACATATTCTGGTTCCCGCCATCCCATGAAGGCTATGAGGGTGAGAAACCATGAGTAATGGAATTCTATACCTAGTTCCTACACATCCTTGCAGTCCACTTGGAACAAGTTTAATAGATAAGGTGCCCAGCTCACGGAGGTGCCTTCTGTTAACTGAGTTGCAACTGCGATGACTTCTGCTGGTACTTCGTCTTTGCCCCATTTTCTTAATAGTTTACAGGCTAAAATATTTGTGCCCAATTGTGTCACTGCATTATTGATCCGTTTGATTATAATGCCTCTTGTCCCCCTATCGGTACCATATTTCTTCTTCATTTCCTTTGCTAATGCTTTCTCCTTGGATTTATCGTCCAGAATCAGTGCAGGATCCATACTCCGGCTGGGTAGGCCTATTATCTGTGCGATAATCTCAACAGTGATGGGGACAGGTTTGTCCAGCCATATATCCCCTCCGTGCATGACTGCTAACAACTTCTTAACACACGTTGTCGCATACTGGCCTCTGCCAAAATGTGGGATTTTGAGAAAGCCTAAAATTCTTGTTCTGTCTAGTCCAGTTGCCCACTGATGTGGCTCATTGATCATTTATCCAAGTTGGTTTACAACTATATTCTTCATAAAAACCCTCAACACAAGTTCCAGGTACTTGGTTTCATCTGATACGTCATGGTCAGAATACTTGAGCTTCCTGACATGACCTAGTAGTTGTGGATCTACTTGTACTCCATCTGGTATGCATGGTAGCATGATTTCTGTTGCCGGTTTCTTGTGAGGTGAGCTTGGTATATGAACTCTGTCTTCCTGCTGTGGTGGCTGGCTTGAAGTGCCATCAACTCCCGATTGCTCCCCTATAAGACACTCTGGCCAAGCCGAGGTAGTTCCAGTGGTCTGCTCAGTTGGTTGACCTAGGTTGGGTGCCTGTGACTCATCTGGTTTCACTGCTACTCCCAGATTCTGTGTCTTTCCGTTAACTTCCACGATGCTTCAGTGATTTCTAGTTGCACTTCCCGTTGGGTTTCCGCTTCCTCGTTCTGAGGCTCTTGCGCCATTGTTGGCATATCCTCTTTCATGGCCTCTTCTTGTGGTTGTTGAATCTCTTCCAGTATCGGTGTAGATTTCACCGGTATCATCTCTGGGGATGGGATCTCATCGATATCGATGATCTTCGACTGTTGTTGCTCATTTTCTTGCAGCGGTCCTCGTGACCTAGTTTGAAACCTAGCCAGTATGGCTGTCTGGCCTGGTTCTGAGGGCTTCAGTGGTGCCATAGTGGTTACTTTCAAATGTTTGCTAAGTTTGAATGAATTTGGTGAGCTCTGTGGTCTCACTCTGTTCGTTTTGGCTGCTATTTCTCTCTCTCTGTTCTCCTTTTACAAATAGACTAGTTGCTTCCGTGCTTGCATGTTGTATGGGCTTGTCATGAAGCTTGTCAAGTACGCTTCCTCCATTATGTTATTAATGCACCATAAATGTGGGTTCAATGCATCTGTGGTAGTTTCATACTTTCCATTATGCTTACTTTTCCATTTCTAGTTGGCGTGTTTAATGTGATGTTCCATTAGTCCTTACCGTACTTTAATTTCACTTAGTGCTATCCTGTCATACTGCTTTTGTCGACTTTCCGTTTCCCACTCGTTTTTCTTTGGTATGTAACCATTGTCCTTGCCTTTGCTACATTCGTGTTTCGAACGTCATGTGGCTTTTCTATCTCTGGCGTGCTTCGCGCTTTTCAGTTTTTTTTTTTTTTTTAACTCCACGGTGGGTGGTCGAATGTCCTTGTACAGCTTCAGTCGGCTCTCATTGATCATTCCTCTGAGGTCTGGGCCAGCTAAATCTCTTAACTATACAACTCCTTCATCTGTTACAAATTTTACCTCATATGGTCCTAACCAATGCATTCTCAACTTTCCTGGGTGCTGAAACGATTTGTTGTCATAGAGAAATACTAGATCTCCTTCCTTGAACGTCTTCTTCTTGATGCGTCGATCGTGCCAATATTTTCTCTAGCCTTCTGCACTTGTTGATGGAATTCTTCCAGGATTCAGTCTTCCTCCATTGACAATAACCGATTCAATATTTCCTGTATTGCGCCTCGTTCTGTCATTTGTGTGATAGCTACTATGTGTAAGATGGGTACTAAACATTCTAATGGCACTACTACTTCTTGGCCATAGACTAGTTTGAATGTTGTGTGCCCTGTCAAATTTTTACATGTTTTCCTATACGCCCATAATACTGCTGGTACTTTGAGGTCCTAGTCGTCTCTGTTGACGTTACAGATCTTTGTTAGTGCATTCTCGATAATTTTGTTGAAGGCTTCTACTATGTCGTTTTCCTGTGGATGATATGGTGTGCTCTTCTGATGATGAACTTCAAACTCTTAGAGCATCACACAGATGGTGTTGTTTATGAAGTGTGTGCCTTGGTCGCTCATCAAAACTCTTGGGCACCTGAATATGGTGATTACTTTTTCAGATAGGAAGTGTGCAGTTGTCTCTGCGCTGCAGTCTTTTACTGGTGCGGCTTCCACCCATCTTGTTAGGTATTATGTCGCGGTGATGATGTATCTTGCCCCTGTTCTTTTGGCTGGTGGGTTAATTGGTCCCACAAAGTCTATTGCCCATTTATCAAATGCATGTAATGTCACTTGCGTTCGTAATGGCATCTCATCCCTTCTGTTGGGTTTGCCGACCCTTTGACAGACATCACATCTCTGACAGTACTCTTTTGAGTCTCTGTGGATCGTTGGCCACCATAATCCTGCACAGAGTACCTTATGTGCAATATCTTTTCTTGCATAATTCCCTCCTGCCATTCCCTCGTGGGCTTCTGCTAAAATTCTTGTTCGTTTGTGCTCTAATACGTACCTTCGCAAGATGCTATCTGTGCCCATTTTATATAGATTTCTTGCAATCATTTGATAGTCGGCCACGCAGACTACCAGATTATTATTATGTGTGGTGGTATATTCTTGCGGTGCAATACCTGTAGTCAAGTATTGAATGATATTTGCGAAGTATTCATCAACAATCTGTACTGAGAATAACTGTGCATCTAGAAAGTTTCCTTCTAAATTTGTAGGTTCTTCTCCATTTGTGACTTGTGATAGGTGGTCAGGTCCTGCATTCAGTTTTCCTGGTTTGACTATTACTTTGAAGTCAAATTCTTGAAATAACAATAACCGTCGACAGATTTTGCCCCCCAACACTAGCTTGTTGACTAGGTATTTTAGGGCTAAGTGATATGTAAACATCTCAAAATGCTTTCCCAATAGGTAATGTATGAACTTCTACAGTGCGTAAACCATAGCTAGGCCTTCTCTTTATGTCGTGTTATAATTTTGTTCTGAGTCTAATAATTTTCTGCTTGCGAATGCTATCGGGTGATCGAAGTCTCTCGTTCCTGGTTGCGCTAAGATAGCTCTGAGTGATTGATGCATCTACATGCACATGGAATGTCTTTTCCCAGTCTGGAAATACTAAAATTGGTGTAGTAACCATCTTTTCCTTTAATGTATTCAAACCGTGTTGACACTCGTCATTCCATTGATACTTTGTATCCTTCCTTAACAACTTTTCCATTGGTGTTGTGATCTGCGCATATCCTTTGATGAATTTCCTGTAGTATCTGGTGTGTCCTAACGTTGCTCTTAACTGGAAGACTGTTTTTGGTACTGGTAAGTTCACAATGACTGTGATATTTGTTGGATCCACTAGTAAGCCTTGTTTGCATACTATGTGGCCCAATAGTATCCCAAACGGTGTTCCAAATATGAATTTCTTGATATTCAGTGATATCTGGCACTGTCTGCATCATTCCAACATTAGTCGTAACACTTCCACATGGTGTTTCAACAGACTGTAAACTGTCCAATCATCCATGTATACTTCGAGAAACTGATGGATGAATTCCTTAAATGTTGCGATGATCACTTTGGATAATATGGCAGGTGCATTATTTAGTCTAAACGACATGACTGTGTACTGATAGGATCCCAATTTCATCGCAAATGTGGTCTTGTGTCTATCCTCCCGTGCTATCTTAATCTGATGGTAGCCTGAGAATCCATCAGTGAATGAGTAGGCTTCATGTCCCCCCACATTCTCTAACACTTCATCCGTAAATGGTGTAGGGAATGGGTCGTGTAGGCATGCATCATTCAACTT
Source organism: Picea engelmannii (assembly GCA_009831015.1). Classification (NCBI taxonomy): domain Eukaryota; kingdom Viridiplantae; phylum Streptophyta; class Pinopsida; order Pinales; family Pinaceae; genus Picea; species Picea engelmannii. The sequence goes on along the minus strand of ML787850.1, from coordinate 102,706 downwards.
CCTCAAGTCGACGCATATTTTGATCCCTCTTCCTTGTTTCTTATCCTATACTACCATCGGGCTTATCCATTCTGATTCCTCAACTGGTTCAATGATGTCGTCTTCGAGCATCCTATCGATCTCATCTTTAAATTTATGTTTATATATGGGGTTCAGTCTGTAAGGTTGTTGTTCAATAGGTCTCGCGTCGGATCTGAGTGGTATCTTCATTTCTCCTAATTCTCCGACTATACCCTTCAACTCTGTAAATGTTGTGGGAAAAAGGTCACTATATTCGTGCAACAATTCTGTGATTCTTTCTAAGGTCTGATCATCCCAATAATCTCCAATGCTGTCTATTTTGGGCTGCTCGGCGGTTCCTATGTTAACCTTCTTTATCTTGATTGGTGCGAAAATGACTTCTGATTCTATTGGTGGTCCTTCCACATCTCTTTCACCTTCAAATTCTTCAATATGAATATCGCACAGGTCATATTCTTCTGGTGCTTCCTCCTGTACATGGTAACATGACAATGGTTCCTTGACTGTCTTCTTATTCCGTTGTTGCTCTTATGTAATAAGTTATATTTCTGGTTCTTTAATGAATATGATTCCTCTGATCTGTTTCAGGACCACATCTATGTTGGGGTTCTCATGCTCGAATGAGAAAGTGACAGTAAAATTATGTTGCAGTGGCGTCCTTGTTGTAGTTCCTTTGCGCAATTCCTAGTCTGTATGCTAGTTCGATGGTATGCCCTCTAAAGTGTGAATGAAGTGGTGAGGCCATTCCTTTGGTGGTGTCATTCTCCACAACGTTTTGCACTTCTCCAAGTGTTTCTCTGGTGTCCCTAGTCCTTCATATTTTCGTTGTTTTTTATATTCCTATTCTTCGCCGAACCATATGCGCAGTAATCACTTACATTGATACCAGTCTGTGATAGTCTCCTTGTGTGCACCGCACCATCTTGCGGGTGTGGCCTTGAGTTCTAAATCTAGTGCTAATAGCCTCTGGTTCTCTAATACTTCATCTTCGTATTGTGTCAAGAATGTTTCCAAATAATTTAGTCTATGGAAAATGGGTGGTTCTCTGATTTCTATGCCTATCCACCATACTGCATGGTCTATTCTTGCACACCTTCTCATGGATACTTCATGTAGTCTCTGCTGTTAGTTTTCTAACCCGGTGTCTGAGTCTGTTGTGCATGAAGTAATGCTTTTCCAACTGAGTACCCCATCTGTAGTTGGGTTTACGTAATCCTCATCGCACACAGTTGTTCTGTACAACTGGACAATCTCCTCTAAGTCCAGGAAAGTGGGTTATACGAACCTCTCCCCTTCTGATGGATCTAGTGGTGCTATGACCCTGTAATATTCAGATTCAAATGTCATTTTCCTTGTTTTCAAGTTAATTATGGCATGGTTTTCAAACACCCAATCTAGACTGAGTAGTGTTGGGTACGGTGTTGTGCCATCTACTATTTCAATGAATTCAAAGTCTTCTTTAGTGTGCACTCCATCAAGATCTACTGTTACTCCTTTCAGTATACCTATTGGTAGGACTCTATGCTGGTTTGCTAGTTTTAATTGGACATTTGAGTATCCCAATGTTGGCTCTCCCATGCATTGCCATGTCTTCTTTGGTAGCACATTCACTTCGGATCCTAGGTCTAGTATAATGTCTCCCATATTGAAATCCCCAATGCTATCATTTATTCTAAATTTCCTACTTGTTCTTCTTCGGGTGTGTAGGTGATTGACAGTTTTTTGTTCTATCTTTTCTTTCATCTCGCTGCTACATTTCTCTAGTATGTTTTGCAATATTTTCACAAATGAAGGATCACTTAATACTTTTATGCATGATTCAAAAAAACCTTTGATTGTACTTACTTGTCCCTTGGGTTGCATTATGTTGGTATGATCCAGCGATGGTGGCATCTCATATTTTGAGACTTCCTTGACTGGTTTCACAGTTGAAGTCGACGTTGTGTCCTCCTTCTGAAATTCTTGCCTGGCTTCCCTAAAAGTCTCCTTTTCTTCAGGCGCATTGAACTACTTCTTGGGATAGTGTTCTTCTTTATCCATTGGTTCTGTGCGAGTTCCTGTCGAACTATGTCATTTCCTGTTTTCGTTCCTCCACGAGTGACTATGTTGATGTTTCATCTGTCATCCCTTGCTTCAGTTGAAATCCACTGAACATTCTAACTGTTTTGGTTCCTCTTTTTCTGAATATTTACTAGTAGTGTCAGACATTCCTATGTATCTTGGTCCGATGCGCGACAATACATACAAGTCGCTGGTGGTAGTGGGCATCCTAGTGCATAATGTCTTGGTTGCTGTCAATTTTGACATGTGACTGGTTCTCTACCACATCTGAAACCTCCTCTAACTTGTCCTACTCCTCTGTAGCCTACGCGATCACCTCTCGGCGCGTTATAATGTGGTGCCTGATTATACTGCGCGGTATTGTACTGGGGTTGTGTCGGGTTGTACTGCGGCTGCACGTTATTGTAGGGTTGTTGTGCGGTATTATACTACTCCTGCGTAGTGTTGTATGGGGTTGGGGCTTGATTGAACTGTGGTGTTTCTTGCCCAGTCATCATTTCAACCTGTACCATGTATGCATCTGATGTTCTTTCCCACATTAGCTCCATAGTTCTGCAATCTTTGTCATCGTGGCCCACTGACTTACAAAAGGTGCAATATGAATTCTTTGGAATTGTCTGGTACTTTCGCATCATCGTGTAGTGATAAGAGTCATGACCCGGTTTCTAGCATATTTTGCACCATATTCCTCCCTGTAGTAGCGGGTTTGGCATACCTATTGCCATATACTGTGTGAATGTTGGGCATTCGTTCTTGTGGTGTCCTTCCGTTCTGCATGTGGTGCACCCAACGACTTCTCATTTGTCCTTGTTCTTATTCTGGTTCAACTAAAATGTTAGATGCTTCAAATCCTCCTTCAATTCCTCAATAGCTGGGTCTGTCTGCTAGTACTAGTTCTCTTCCAATTGAAAGGCTACCTACAGAGCCTCTGCCTGCGTCTGAAACTTCTGCTGTCGTAAGGGATATTTTAGATGTGGGAGTAGTGAGTTGACAAATAGGTGTCAGTGCTACATCTCGGTCATAAGGTATTTTAACTTCCCCTTTAGTCGCTTAATTATCTGGTCAATCTCCCATACAGACTCTCCTAGTTTCTATCTTATCTCAATCATCTTATTCATGTACTGATCCTTTGAGCTCGGCTTCTGGAACTCATTAATCAGTAGCTTCTTAATGTCTTCCAGTGTCCTCGTCGTCCCAGGGGCATTGTTTGTGTCTAGACTCATGTACTAGTCTAGTGCGCGGTCTCTTAGCATGATCACTACCTGCGCAAGTTTGGTATCTTCATCAGTGATATGTTTTTCCTCCCAAATCTTTTCACAAATGAACAAATGCTTCTCAGGATATTCTGTTGCTTCTCCTCGAAATTCTGGTAATCTGATAGTGGGATCGTGTCTTGCCATTCTAAATACTGAACTACTACCTTTGCCGTGCAGTGTAGATACTTGACTAGTACTGCCTGAAATGGCTCCTCCAATTGTTTCTCCTACGGTAGATGTACTTCTTGCTGTCGGACTTCCTCCAAAATTCGGTTGTCTAAATGGTGGTGTTCTCTTTGGTGTATTAGTTGCACATGGGTTTATGGGTTCCACACTGACATTAATATGGATATGATGGCTGCCTTCTCCTCTTGTTCTTGGGCCTCTTGTTTTCCTCTCATAGGTTGTGCGCAGGATTTCCTCAATCTGCTCCATAGCCTGTAGATCCTCTACCTCTTCCTCATCGCTCGCCAAGCCTTCCCTCACGGCTACGACTCTCTTCTTGGTATTCATGTTATATTGGTAGGTTACTCCTCCACGCGTCATTCTTGATGACGCCAATATCCACTTGAGTTGGTATTCATCCATCAAGATCGGGTCCAAGAGTTCCTCCTCCTTATTACCTTTATCCTCACCTTCTTCCATTTATCCTCTCTCTGTTAGTGCTTCCCCCCTTCCCCCATGCATGTAGGGAAGTCTAGTTGTCTGATTCCATTTCCCTTACACCTTTTCTATATAGAAATATTTTAATAGAAGTATACAGTGATCGAATGTACCTTCCTAGAGGTGTACATAGAAATTCTTGCTCTAATGCGCTGTATGACTTCGTTGTGTCGACTGCAAACTCTGTGATGAAGCCTGCCACAATACTGTCAAGCCAAAAGTCAACTGCGCAGGTGAATTTGTTGTTCACCTGCTGTAACTGCTCAACCTATACTGGGGTCCAATCTAGCTGTCGGATCCGGTTCGTTGCCTAGTTATCTTTCAACCTTAGTATCCACTCCTACAGTAGGTGGGGAAAATCATAGAAAAAGACTTCGTGTAAATGTGTAAACATGTATTTAGCCAGATATTTGCAAGGTGTGATGATAAGGTTTCTATTGTCTTTCTGGGAAAACTCTAGCTCTTTGGTTCTCAACCAACCTTCGATTTATGCTTTCATGGGGTTCCAAGGTCTCAACATTCCCTTCTAGTGGCTCAATGGTCTTCTTGTTTCACTCATTCTTTTCTCATGTACTCTATCTCATCTACTCAATCCTCTCTTGTTACTCTTAACACAACAACATAACCATTTGTTGGTCTTAAACTACTCTCTTCTACTATCTAAGTTGTTGACCCAAGGTTCATATCTTTCAGGTTACCAACAAAGCCTCTAAAACTATCGTCCCTTCTGGTAAACCAGAAGGCAACACAGTACATAGAATGCACTACGTAGTCTCACGTGAGATAACTTTAAATGGGTGGCTATAAGACTCAGGTGTTTACAACCTAGGATTGAGTATGATATAGGGGTTTGTTAACCAGATCCATTCACTACGAACTATGAAGGTACTCTATCTATTCCTCACGAGTACACATTTCCATTTCACAATTTACTTCCCAAGCAACATATTCGTGTTCCATAACAATATATTAACTCATTTATTAAGGATAACAATAAACTGTTGGAAGAAAGTAAAGAGATGCATACATTCATCAAATTACACAGTTATTACCGTGGTTCACCCCCTCCTAGGCTACGTCCACAAAGATTTGGCTCTTGGCTCTTTTATTATGGTAGTTCTGCACTTCCGGTGTCGCGCGCTTACAATTCCCCTCTTATGGGTAATATCTATATGAGGAAAACTAGATCGCACCAGGATCTACAGACTGTGAACGAATCCTTAGATATACCTTCTTTCCTCCGTTCTATCTCAACAACTTACAAAATTGGTACGTAACAATATTGTGTAACGCCTCTCTCCAAGTATTATTCTAATGGAATGTTATAAGAACCCGAACCCTTACAAAACAATAAACTTACTGTAAAAACGATTATCTAATATATTGAACCCAATCAACCAATCAACCTACCTCCTTTCTATATGATACCTGCGTATCTATATTTATACATTTCAGGATTTTCAACCTTCTTACCGAAAATTACCAAAACCCTAACCCTACCAACGTTAGGTCTTCCTCCCATGCATGCGTGTTATTCTTCCTCCAGGTGTCGCTTTCCTTGTGCATGCTTTCTTGCATGCACATGTGTTGTTCTTTATCTAGATGTTGCTTCCATTTCTGCATGCTTTATTTCCCATGATCGTCCTTCTTTCCACTTTGGCTTGGTGCCAACACCTGAAAAACTATAAAATATAATTGAGGAGAACTCTCCCGATGAGACAAATCTCTCGAGGCATACCTTTTTCCTGAATAATCTATTGGATGAAAAAAGGGTTAAGCTCATGCCAAGTAGATGTTATTTTGGACCAATTTAATGAGTGTGAAGGAACAAGGTCACTCGACGATCTTTCCATATTTAGGGAGTCTGAAAAGATCTTAACTATGGACTTTGGGGGGGTTCCTTTTTCATAATTAATCTCCAAGGCCCAAAAAAGAGATAAACAAAAACCAAGGAGAATATTCCTTTTTCGAAAATTTAGTCTCTCAGGCCCAAAAAAGGGTTAAACTTACGCCCGATAATACTCTTCTAGAGAACCAAAGTTCCTAGAGCATACCTTTATTCGTAAAATTAGCCATCCAGATTGAAAAAGGGGTAAACTACTGCCAAACAGATGTGCCTTCAAGTTTGAGTTTGGCGAGCATGAAGGGAAACAAGATTGCTCGATAATATTTTCAATTTTAGAGAGTCTGAAAAGGGCTTAAAGAAGATTCTGGGGGTTACTTTTCTCAAACAATCCAAACGAGATCGAAAATAATAAATATAGTCTCGTTGAATGTTGCTTTCAAAATTTAAAGCAATCTTGAAAGACAACAAAGCATGCTCGTTAGGGAGTCCTGTGGGTAAGGCTAAGAATGATGATTATTAAAAAGAATGAGGCTTCAATATGTAATCATGGAGGGACTAACAAGGAATCCCAAGCCTATAGTCAAAAATCACAACATGGACGCCAAAATGTAGCAAAGGATCTATCTAGGTATCCATGTAGAGGTAGGCTCTACCACCTAATTACGACAGTTCTAAAGCAACAAAGAAGGTTTTATGTCGCAATTCGGTGGGATCGATCCTATGGAAAAGCGGAAAAAGACAACGATATGCAGAAAGATGGGAGTGAAAACCTAACCTATATGCCAAAGTTGGAAAAAATTCCTTTTATCATGGGATGATGTAAATGTAACCCATTTCAAAAAATCACCAAACCGTAAGGACAAGTCCATCAGGATGACCGGAAGATAACTCCGAAGAGAAATCAAGTAGCCACCAAGCCAGGAAAAGTGAAAAGGGGACCAAATTAGGGAAAAAAGGGCCGAAACGGTCTATAAATAGAGGTGAACAACTCATTTTTACCATTGCAATTTGGAAATTAACAAAAATTCAAAAACCCTCTTTATCAAAAATGCAAATTTCAGGAGCTACGGTGGACGAAAAAATCTCCCACTTGGACCAAGTAAGTATAAATCCCCCCTTCTTCCTTTTAAATTCATTCATTTGTATTTCATTTTTATTTTGGGAGGCACACGCCCTTGTAAAAGGGTCATGTTGGTGTGTACGCGGGTTGTCCAAGGTCAACCCGCGTATGTACTCAGGCAGATTAATAAACAACACGAGTACATATGTGACTGTTCACACTACAACCCACGTACACCTCCTTTTGTATTGAAAAAATAAAACACAAGTAATAAACCCTCTCCAATTTTGTGTGTGACAGGATGTATGTGCATTGAAGAGAGAGGGAACATGAGGAACTGGACGTCTTGGTCGAGGAGGACCCTATGGAGGTTGCTACGCTAAAACAATGTGGCCCATGGAAATTCTTTCAATTTCCATTCATGAGGGAAAAACCAAGGTTTCCTAATGCCTTGGTAGAGTATTGGCATCCTGATGCAGAGGCATTCATGTTAGAGGGTCAATCATTGACCCCAAAAACATATGATATCTACTTCTTGACCGACCTCTCTAGGAGAGGGGAACCGGTTAACTTGAGGAATTTTCCTCCAGGGTCATACAACATAGTGGAATACATCACGATGCATTGTAAGGATAGTACTGAGAAAGTAGGTTCTTAGGTGCCAATTCACAAGATTACCAGCCTCTCCCTGCAAGTTATTTTACTCATGATTGAGTAGATTACTGGATCCACAACACTCCATCAAGCCTCACGTGCATAGATGCACTGTGCAGTTTAGTGTTTAGAGGCAACAATATTTGATTGGAGTACTACCATGCTAGTATGCATAAAGAGACAACTTACATAGTGTCATAGGTGTACCAACAAGAAATTCGGGTTTGGTATCATTTTATTCTCCTTCTTCTTCAAGAGGGTGACCAGTCTCAGTCCAAGAGAGATAGTACATGGGCATATTGCCTCCATCCCAACAGTGTGCAGGTGGGAGTTTTTACTACCTAGACAATGTGGAGGAAGGACCCAAGAGTCCTTCGACAATAAATTATTCGACTGGTGGGCACGTCGGATCCCAGTCATAGAGGACCATCCCTATGCAGGGATTAGCTTCCTTAGAGATCTCGACATGCACGTTCCCCCTAGCGAGGAGCACGAAGAGATATGTAACATATATATTTTTGAAGTTATTAATTTTTTTTAAATTTTTATATATATCCTTTTTATCTGTGCATCAGAGTACTACCTTACAAATTTGTTATGTATAGATGTGGGACATGTTCGCCCGAAATACTTTTCCAGGACTAGGCGTTGTCCTCAACAAGAGGCAGGACCAACAATAGTAGGAGGACCGACAGTTGTGGGAGGACCCCCAGGTAGAAAGGATGATAGATTCCTACAACGAGTGGAGAGGAACCTCACTACTCTCACTCAGGCAGTTCCTATGGCTAAGATCGAGGATCTCTCCCCAATGATGCAACCACATGTAGTAGGGGTGCCTTAGACTTGGGTCCAGTTATTCTGGTGTCTTGCGAACACCGTTGTCCACTATAGCAGGGCCAATAGGCCCAGAACTTAGATAGCTTCAGACTATTTACGTGCCAAGGGCACTTTTTGTACTATGTATTTTGAGGGCTTAAGCCCATTGATGTATACCAATTACTTTTGAGGACTTCATGCCCACTTTGTACTCATGAAACCATTTTTGGACACACACACACACACACACACACATATATACATCTTTCTTGTTTTATGGATGACATTTTTTACAAATGTATTTACATGTGTATGTGTGTTTTTTACTTTTACATGTGAGTGATATGCCAATCTAAAATTTGATTATCTAGAGTATCAATTAAATGATTAAATCTCCTAGGAACATTAATATACGTAATATAATCAAAATATTGTTCTAAGAGACGTACCCTAAGGAATCGTAGGTGAAGAGTGGGATCATAAATGCAGTAAACCCCATTTAACTGGGACACAACCATTTGAGCATATACTAGAGGCGAGAAATACAATGTGACAAAGAATCACGTAGTAATTCTATCACTGCATTGTACTCAACAACATTATTGGTTGTGTCATCTAGACAAATACCTCTAAAAGATAGCAATTGGCCTCCGGGTGTGAAAATCACCCAAGCTGTGGAAGCAAGCCTCCGAGTGTGTCGGCTAGCGCCGTCTGTGAACCCAAAGTAAACCTATGATTCAGTTGACATCTACCATAGTGAAAAATAAGACATAAATAACTACACATCCATAAAACAAAAAAAGACAAAAAATTTATAAAATACTATACATATATACAAGAAGACACCTAGGTGATCGACCTAAGAGTAGTAATTCGTAAGGTACAACCCAATTCTAGGCTTCTCTAAGGCATTTCCCTCAAAATCAACCAGATGGTAAGAACCCTTCTCCAAGACCTCTTTCACAATGAAAGGTCCAAACCACATGGGTTTGAACTTGCCTGCCCCCAGGGGATCTTTGTATTGGTCATAAACCAGGACAAGATCGCCTTCCGAGAAAATATGAGGGAGAACCAACTGATCATATTGACACTTGAATCATTTCTTATGATCCTCCTTATCCAAGGCTGCATCACGATGTTGCTCATCGGGTTGCCCGAGATATAGAAGACGTTCCTCAAGCATCGTAGTGTTGGGCAGTAGTTCCACTGCCAAATTTAAAGAAGGGATCGAACACTCAATGGGTAAGACTGATTGCATCCCGTAGACAAGTTGAAAAGGTGAAAAAATGGTGGCAGTCTTTACAGAAGTTTGATAGCCCCACAACACCGAATATAACATCAAATGCCAATTTGACTTGACCGAATTGATCATCTGCTGAAGAATAGACTTGAGAGACTTATTCACAAATTCCACTTGACCATTTGCTTGCATGTAATAAGGTGACAAACGTTTCTTTTTAAACCCAAGATTTGATGTTAATTCAATCATCATTTTATTCTGGAAGTGACTACCATGGTCAATGAGAATCTCCTTCGAGATACCAAATCTAGCTATTATCTGATTGAAAACGAAAAGGGCAACAATTTCTACGTAATTATTAAATGTTGGCATAGCTTCGACCCACTTAGTGAAGTAATCTACTTCTACTGTGATATAGTGATGCCCCTTGGCAGAAGCCAGGTGACATGTAGTGAAATCAATCCCCCACTTGGTGAAGGGACCGACAACAATGACTAGAAACATAAGAGCAGGGTGTGCCCCCATCTTTCGATAGAATATCTAGTACATGTGACATTTCTTGACCGCCTCAACACAATCTTTTATTAACGAGGGGAACAATTATCATGCACGAAGAATATTTTGGGTTGTTACCAACCCAGATAGATGACCGCCACATGATCGAGTGTGACAGTCGTTCAAAATGAGCTCTGCTTCTTCATGGGTAAGACATCATTGAAGAATGCAATCTACACCTCGATGATACAAAGTGTCATTGAGGATGAGATAGTTTCACTCTTGGTGTCATATTTTTTTATGCTCATCACGAGAAGCAGAAGTGGGGCACTTCAAAGTTTGAAGATACATAAGTATATATCCATACCAGGGGTCCGAAGATGCAATTAGAAAAATATCTTCGTTGATAGGTGACTCTTTGGGTATAATATCACCAGACTCGATCGATAGTTCCAAAATTAGTTCGGAAAAGACCAAATACTTTTTAGATTTCATGGAGACAAAATCCAATTCAAACTGTTGTAGGATAACTATCCATATACTAATATTTCTGCCAATTACTCGTCGTGTTAACACATATTAGAAGGGATTGATGACGATAATGATAGTGGTCTTGCGAATTAATATATAGTGGTGGAACTATTGGACAACGTGGACATCCGCCAAAGAAAGTTTCTCAACATGACAGTAGTTGAGTTCCAGTCCAACTAGGCCTCTTTCTAAGATAATAGATAAAATTCTCTTTGAGCGTGTCATGCTCCTGGATCAAGACCATACCGATGGTCGACTCTACAACAACCAAATACAATAAGAAATATTTGTTATAATCAGGAGGCGGAAGTAGAGGGGCAAACGTCAGGGCACATTTCAATGCTTCAAAGGAGCACTAAGATGCTTCATCCCAACAAAATGGGACCCCTTTTTTCAAAAGACGCATGAACCCTTTAGTGATCTCGGCATAATTAGCGAAAAAACGCCAAAGAAAATTCAATTTCCCCTGTAGGCTCTAAATCTAGGGTGTTGTGCGCAGGGGAGGAGATTGAACTATCGCCTCAACCTTAAGAGGATTGACCATGATCCCTTTTGTCGACACGATGAAACCAAATAAATGACCCGATGTCATGCAAAAACTTCACTTGTTTGGATTCAAGCGAATCTGATAGTAGCGACACCGATCAAATATTAGTCGTAAATGTGTGAGATGATCGGATCTCTTGCGAGAATGTCATTCTAGATCATCTAGGTATGCCTCAACTATGTGTTTGAGGTCATGAAAAGAGAACGCCATGGCATGCTGAAAGGTAGCTCCAACATTCTTTAGGCCAAAAGGCATCTTTCAATATGTGAAGGTACCCCAATGATAAATAAATCCATTTTATGTTGGCCCTCAGGTTTGATTTGAATTTGATTATATCCTGAAAAACGTCCATGAAAGAAAAGACTTCACAACCAACACACTCATCGACAATCTGATCAATAAACGGGGTTGGAAACTTTTCTTTCAGGAAATATTTGTACAAATCGCAAAAATCCATACAAACATGAATCGTGCTCTGTTTCTTGTTGACAGGAATCAAGTTTGATACCCATTCTCTCAATTGTACACGGTAGATGAAACCAACTTTGGGAAGTTTCTCTACTTCAGCCTTTATCGCCGCTACTTTTCGAGTATTAACTGGGGGAAGATTCTATCAGACCGATTTGACATCAGGATAAGTCATGATTTTGTGTTCAACAATTCGTGGGTCAATGCTTGGAATCTCCTCGTAAGACTAGGTAAAAATATCGCGAAACACCTTAAAAAACTCGGTGTAAATATGAATCTCTTTGGGGGAGCACTCCGCTCCAACGAAGACATTCTCCACGATGCCAGGGGTTCTGGAGATATCGATATGAATCGTTGCAAAAATACTTCCCATGTTTCCCTTGACATATATTCAGTGCATAGCTAGAGGGTTAATAGGACAAGGGATATCTCCATTCATGGTCAAAACAAACTCTCCTGCCTCTATTCTCCTAAGATCGGGAAGAAAATACGATCTATGGTGAATATCATCCCAATGTTTGTCGAGACCAGTGATTGCCTCCATAATCACCTCGTCAGAGGGAAAGACTAAGTCTAAAGGGTCCTAAGCGGTGAGAGAGTCCTGAGCTCAAATAGGCTTGAGAACTGGATCTAGCTACTGTGGGGGAACCGAATCAAGGTTGGTCGAGGCTTGCTGGACAAAACTGTACACAACCTCAACAACAGATAAGGGCATGGCTTGCCAAGGTGCCCTATCCCTTCCATCGAAGATGATGGGGAAGGTAAAGTCCACGAGTCATGAAAGTAACTCGTTTTAAAAGAGGACACTTGAAAAATTGTAGCATTCGGCTGGTCAGGAACAACCAAAATAAACCTTACATCATTGGAAGGTGGTGGATAATCAAAAGTTTCCATCAACAATGAAAAATACTCGACACCTAAGTTGACAATGCCTCACTGCGGGTTATCAATCATTGGGACCGTGGAAGCCCCCGATGAAGGGTCAGGATGAGAGAAGGACAACTGGTCGACGGTTATAATCCGATCCTCATGTGAAAAGCATAAGACTCAAAAAATAGTGGCTAAAACTGCATGCATTGGGTAAGTCCAACTCCATCCTAACAAAATATTGTAGTCGAGAGTCACATTGACTACTTCAACCTCAACACGCAGAGTTTTACCCTCCAACTACAAGTGGAAAGAAGGAATTATACTGTGTGTTTTGAACGATCAACTGCCAATAGCCATAGGCAACATAGGTGACAGAGACAACTTAGATTGGCCAATGGACCTCCAACATGCCAATGACATCATGCAAGTCGAGGCACCCTCATAAAAAACTGTACGAAAAATGTTCCGTGTCAACGATTTAGTGATGTATTCCACTACTATCTGAAAGGCGACATGGTGAGGAAGACGAGGTTTGAGGTCGGTTGGATCGAAAATGATCATTCCTTAGTTACTAGATTTTGTTGCTCCCAAGGCGGACAACAGATCTTTTCTCTATGAGGGGAAAATCTGGAGAACCTCCAGACCAAATATTCCATAAGGGGTCTATGCTACATCCTCCACGACGAAGTAGTTTTGAGAAGAACCCATGTTTTGGTTATGGGAAGCCTTCTTAAACACACCTTTTGAGATGTGAGTAATCATTTCTCCCACTGTCTTCTCAATTTGAAGAGGAGCCAATGGGTTGGAGGCATCCTTGCCATTCTCAACAGATTCCAGTGTTTCGTAGTCATGAGTCTTGGTTGATAAATGAGCATTGGCATTCATCATGTAAATGTTCACAGTCAGGTTGTAAGGATTAGGTGCGGGGGGTCCTTGACTTCCCCCAGCTGATCTCATGGATGTAGAAGCCAGAGCCATATTTTTCCCTTGTGGAAAAGTGTTTGTCAACACAACAGGTTGTTGTTGTGCTGGTAGCTTCTAGGATTTTGCAAGCTAAGGGAACATGCTAGTTAAGTGGTCGTCTGTGCAAATATTACACAGAAACTTCACCTTCCTCTTCTCAGTTTTTCCCTCACTAACATTGTTAGAAGCCTTTTTACCCCCTTTACCCTTCTTGTTTTTCTGTTTCTTCTTTCCCTCGATCTGCTGGTTGGCCTTGGGATTTTTCGATTGCACACTGTGTACATCCAACGTCTAGGTTGCAGGGGAGGCCGAACTAGGAGTCTAGTTGGCCACAGTCTTTTGAATCGATAATTGTTGTAATTGATTATACAACAGATCCATGGAATTTCTTTGTGTTGAGCCCAATATGCCATCAACGTGGGGCCCAAATGTTTTTTTGGCCTGATCAAGAGTTGACTGTGGCGCATCAGGTAATATCTTCTAAAGCATGCCATAATGAGCGTAAATCAGTTCTAGTTATTGGGCTCTCATTATATCCTCTTCCTTAGAAAACACCCCGGACATTGCTACGTCTTTGGACACGCAAGGGACTAAAGACTTCAAGACCCACTCAAGAAAAAATGCCTGAGGGACCTTGACCTTAATCAAGCTCTTTTGTTGCCGCCACTCTTGGATATGATTCGAGATATGGTCAGCCTTAGTCTGCTCGAAGTTGGCCAACAATTCGATGTTGACATCGTATCCCACTAGCAACTGGAAATGGTTCAAGAAAACCATATCTAGGTCATTAAAGTAAGAGTAATTTGCGTTTTCGAGCTTGATATACCTCTTCGTTACACCCCCTATAAGAGTGCATTGAAAAAGGTGCAACTGAACAGAGTCATCCTTCAACGAGTTCGATGAGCACCACAAGTGAAAAGTAGTCATGTGATCACCCCAATCTTTGTCGATATTGCCTTTTGGAATGTCAGAAAGAAACTTAGTCATCATGGGGGGCCAACATGGATCATGACAGATCATGTCATTTAAAAATCTTAACAAGTCTAGCAAATGAAAGGTTGCCAGAAAGGGTAGTTTTGGTTGCAAAGTATTTACATGCAAAGAGGGACTTGGATTTTGACTAGCATTAGGTTTCCAGGAAAATTTGGACTGTTGGCCAGGGTTTTGGTAGAAATCATGGCCTTTACCAGCAAAACGAAATTCTATCTGTTGTTTCATCATTGATCGACTCTTGAAATTAGACGACATATCTTGCACAGGGCTTTCCCCCTGTGCAATGTTCCAAGGACCTTGGTTGGGGATGCCCCCAAACAACCCTCCCAGCATAGGTATTGAACCTTGCCCGGGGTTACATTGAGTATGGAAGGGGTTTCACTCGATCTACATCCCTTGCGAGGGAAACGAGCCCTACCAAGGATTCCAATGGCCTTGTGTGGAGTATACTCATGTCATCGCTCCCTATGAAGGAATGGTACTTTGCATAGGGTTCTGTCGACCAAAGATAGGGTTTCCACCAGTCGAGAAAGCAGACGAAGAAAACATATTGTTTCCAAATGCACTAAACGAAGAGAACAACATTGATCCCACTGACATCGTGTAGGATGAAGGTCCAAAACTACCTCCGCTAAAAAATATATAGTTAGCGTTAGGCCTGATCGACTACTGAAATGTGCCACTGAGCAAAGGGGATGGAGGAGGTATATGACCCCCACCATAAGAATAAAATTGAAAGGGGAAGTCGTGCCCATGGCCGATCTTTGAAAGGGAGCATTAGAGCTCCCTTCCCCCAGACCCATGGTCTGTAAAGTAGAGTAAGTAAGAACTGAAGTTGAGTCAAAGATGGGCATCCCATATGAGAAGGGAGCTCCTATCACATTCTGAGTGAATAGAACAATGGTTGAGTTTGTCAAAGGGATCAAACCACTACCCAAATTCTTGGGTGTCGGGACAACTGTGGTACTGACAGGAGAAGGTAGGGGAGGAGTTACAACGCCCCCTCCAGTGGTAGCTATAATGGGAGTATGGGGACTTCCTAACGAAGTAGCAACATTTTCTTCCATCACCGCTCATTGAATAAACTGGCATTCAAAATATGTCACCTCGGGAGGGACAATCTGAATTAGAAGCGACATTGACAAGTCTGTGATCAGAGGATTTTTTGGCCTGAAACCTTCGGTCTCAAGGTTAGAAACGATAGATTCCTCCAATTCTTGCAAGTATCCTCTCAGAGATGGTCTGGGTATAGTTTCATGCGGCCTGGTCACTTCAAACGATCCTTCTTGATCTAATCTTCACCTCAACGGTGGCAGAGGTGGCTTAAAAGTAACTAGCGACAGGCCCTGAAGCCTTCGTGACTGACGAAGTTGTTGATCTTCCAATTTGTGAAATGATCAACCGACACAGTAAGGTTTGACTTGCGTGAAACATAGAGCACACACTAAAAGTTCCTAAAGATAAATCAAGTATACCACTAACTAGTGGGAAGTACAATTACACCAATAAACAATAGAGAAAATAACTGGTGTAAGTGAAAATCGAACATGGAAGCACCCTCCATGTATACTCTGTGAAGCGCGATCCGACGTCTGCCCTAGGTACCAAGGTATACCCCTTAAGTCACCTGTGTAAGTCTGTAAAAAATAGGAAACTAATTTTCCATCTCATAGTCAGTCACCGGGTAGGTACAAACAACAGTGGAGTTGATCATAATGAGGAGGATAACAAGTACAAAGCCCTTTAAGGGTGCCAAAAGAAAAATGTCCAAAATAAAACTGAGGATCTTGAATGGATTCAAGGTCCATGAGGCTCCATAGGCAAATGCGATCAGTATCATTACCAAGAAAGACCCTCAATCTACAATCCCCACTACGCTTGGTATGAATTTGGAGGGTTTATATCCTCTACCTTTCCTTACGTGACCTCGTGTTTAACCCCTATGTTAGAGGGGGGTCTCGACTAACTCTTACGATGCTGGACTTTAGACACTCCCTATATCAGACTACAATGTTTGTTTCAAATGTCCTTGAAGATTTTCCTCTTCACACCTATTTCAAGGCCCTAAAATCCTAAACTAGTTGGTTGTTGGCCCTTGACCAAGTTTTGAGGATTCTTGGTCATGTTTGACCTAATTCTTTAATTAGGGTTTTACTTGCGATGTGAATAAAGTGTTAAAGACTAATGAATATTAACTGCTGAGTGCTTTGTTAAGTGTTAGAATCACAGATATGTGTCCCAACTAAGGTTGGATCTGATTCCTACAGCCACCCCTACCTCTACCTCAGGTGAGACTTCATCTGCTTCGCAGGTGTTGCCGAAAGGGATGGTAGTTAGGGTTTTGTTGGTGCGTTGTTATAGGGTTGAACCCTGGGTCTTCCCCTGTGCCAAAAAATGGTTCCGTTGCCAGGACCTGAAACTGTGATTGTTGGGAACTAAGGAAAAATAAGCTTTGTGCGAAGATCTAACCTGAAATTGTGAGAGCTCTGTGCGTAGATCTGTCTCTCTAGTGTGCAGTATTCTACTCGATCTGTGAAGCTCTGTGTTAAGAAAAGAAGTCTGATCTGAAGAAAAGAGGTAAGATGTGAACTCTTTGTGCTCTGATAAAGGTAAGAATAGTGAATTTTTTTATATCTAGAAGCTTTGTGCTCTGTTGAAGATAAGATTAGTGAAAATTTTTGTTTATAAAGTATGGATCTAGGTATGTTTGATAAGATTTGTCCTAGCTTGAAAACTAGGGCACTGATAGAAGAAAGAAGATTTGGTATGAGTATATCTGATAAGAATAGTAAAAGATATGTTATACCTATGCATAGAGAGAATGTTTGGACTAACAAATGGATGAAGGACCCTAGAAAGAATTTGTTGCAGGTTAGTTACCATGATCCTAGCACGCAGTACAAGAGAGGTTGAGGATCATTTAAAAGAAAGAGAGGATTAACCCTTTGTTACAGTTGCAGAAGACCGGGACACCTGGCTAAGGAATGCCTTGGTAGAATACCTAGTTGCCTCTGTTGCAAAGCTATGGACCATGAAGTATTGGATTTCCCTAGAATGATTGTTAAGGTTGAAAGGATGAATATGAGACAAGAAGACCACAAGAAAGGTCAACTGAAATTATGGAAGAACCCCATGAGATTATGACAGATCCCCAGAAAGAATCAGAAAAGGTATTTCTACAGATGAAAGAAACCCTGATTGACCATCGACATATCAGCTTATCAGAGATCTTCAAAGAAAAAGAGTGCATTGAAACTAGAATAGGAGACTTCGACATTGACTATGTTCTGGATGAGGAAACATAGGTGAATATCATGACAGAAAGAACTTGGAAACTTTTAGGGGAGCCTGCTATGATTCTTTCATTGGGAGGAATATGATTACTCAAAGGAAAGTTGACAACCCTATGTGGAAGACTTACCCAGATATCTATGAGTGCTCATGGAACTTCGACAAAAGAATAATTTGAAGTTGTTAAATTTATTGAGAACAATGCTCCATTTGCTATGTTAGTAGGAAAACCTTGGATTGAAGGAGATCAGGCCAGAAGGAAAGAAGAAGAAGTCTTAGATCAAAACAAGCAAGAGTTGAAAGATTTCATGACTAGGAGGATCAGACACTTGATTGAAGAACAGGAGAACCGAGCGAAGCTATTTAAAACTAGATACTTGGATGTTGAAGTGGGAAGAACACTAGAAGACCCACAAAAGACTGAAGTACCTATTCCATATACAGATAAAGTATTACCTCTGATTTCTAGGAAAGAATATCAACAATGCAAAGTTACTCTGCCAAAAGAAGATAAGAATCAGAATGGAAAAAGGAATTCTGAGACGAAGCTCACTGGAAAAAAGGCTAGAAAACTAAGTAAGAAGAGGGCTAAGATCGAAAATTTACAGAAGGTTCCAGAGGAAAATTCGCAGAAGGAAAATTTACAAAATTGGAACTTCGTTGGGATATCATAACTACGTCACATGGCACTTCTCCGTGGCAAAACAATATAGTCGTTGGAAACAGTATAACCATTATACTGAGGACCCGAATGGGTACAAATGCATTTATGGTTAGAAATTTCACCACCACACCGTTGGGACCATGCCATAATGGACTGAACTGAGTTAATGAAGGATTCTCACCAATTGCAAGAGATCTATTTCCTAATTATATATTTATCTCGTCGTTCCACGCAACGAGAACACTTTTTCCAACTGTGACTATCTGATCCCACAGAATAGTTGATTTTTCACAATGATCATCGCGCTATTTCCATCCATCCCGTTGCGTTGAGCAGTTACTCTTCGAACTCGATATATTCAACCACGAGCATGTATGTCTGAAGAACTTAGCGCACTCAAATATTCTGTGAAGGAAATACTCATCGACCTCATGACTGAGAGAGTCATGTCTGAAAGAGTGATGTCTATGGGTGTACAAGCGTCATCGATGAGAGGAGTGCAAGCCTCTCCATCGACTGCTCGCGGAGCTGGACCATCCCGACCATCAGTGTAAAGAGAACCAAACATAGAGATGAACTAGCAATTGCAAACCTGATCCCGACCATATTGCCTGACTACATCCTTCCTCTAGCCGACGCGGTGAGTCGAGATAGTGTGCCAAGATTTTTTGAGTACACCATGGTTATTGCATACCTCCCGAAGGGTATATGCGCAGTTCGAGAGCAGCAGAACAAGATCGCAGCGTTGAAGTTCAGTGACATCAACCTCGGAGATCGTAAGAACTATAGTATGCTCGCCCCATATAAATACCTGACCAGGATGAAGGGGAAGAACTCATATAATCCCACAACCGTGGACGATGAACCTCACATAGTCCACCTTGTTAAACGTAATGAAAATCCCACACTTCGGAAGGCACCAAGAAGTCAACTCTTGTGTCAAGATATTTCTTTCATGTTACCATGGAGATTACTTATGGCTAGACCACCGTATCACAATTGATCCGACGTTGATCCATAGGATCACAGGATTAAGTATGCAAGGAACCAATCCATAGGAGTTCTATCCAGGAAAAGCCACAGATCATGCACTAGCACAAAAGATCAAGGATACATACGACGATGTTGAAAATGGGACACAAGGCTACAAGGTAGCCTCCATCCAGAATGGCACAGTGCACCTAGCCTACCAGTTAATAGCCAGAAATTTAGTAAGGAAGAACCGACCAACGTAGGTCACAGGCTTTGTCGTTGACCTTGTAGGGAAGTGTGTGGAAGGTCTACAGATGAACTGGGGGAAGTACCTAGTTAATCAGTTGGAACTAGACTGTCGCAAAGCATAGGATCAGGGATATGAGTTTCACTTTAGCTGGCTCTTGATCCTCATTGCCTTTGTTTCTTGGGAGATGCCAGAAGGTGCAAATTTTTTAGATATTGAACTGTTCGAGCTGCTTACTGAAAATTTCACCACACTCTGGTACTCGAGTGATATGAACAAACAATGGAAGTCGAATGTTGTTTTTCACACATATTACCTTCATCTGAAGAGAGCCATTGAATCTTAACCTCACATGACTCTGAACACCCTACAAAGGTTCTGACCCCTGATGAAGTTCTGCGCATATCGACACTTCATCTACCTTATAGTGTGAGTCGATGAACATAAGTATAAACTTCAGTCGTACTATAAACTCACGGAAGAGGACCTTGAGGAAATCACTAAGGACTGGTCGACAGACCTCCTTATTCCAGCAGAACCTGCAGAGATGTCTGACCCTAAAAGACTAGAGACCACGCAAAAAGAACATGATACACCTAGACCCAGTAGAACGAAGAAGACCAAAGAGGTCCAAGACTTAAGCAATGCCTCAGGAAATACTGCTTCCATATCACCTGTCTGAGGGGATGATTATGAAGATATAAATGGCAAAGGAGATTAACAAAACCAAGGTGAAGTAACACCGACTAGACAAGAGACCGATCCCCTGAAGAAGAGGAAGGTTTCTCCCCCAAAACCTTCTTCCTGGAATAAATCGAGAGCCACCATGACCAAGATAAAGACTATGTTCACTACAGATGGTTTTGACTTCACCATAGCAGCCCTAAACGACGCTTCGCTGGAAATCGTGGAGAAACAAGAAGCTAAGCAGGAGGAAATGTATGACAGAATTAAGGTCGAATTCTAAGGGGTATAGCAGGCCCTTCATTCTAGTCATGTAGTTTCCATTGTGCCCCTGCCATTAGGAGAACCAAATTTAGGAGATGAACCAACCCAACTCCGTCGACTAGTTGATGTGGTTGAAACTCGCCTTCATCACGCACAAGAAGAAACAGAACAAGCCACCCAGGCCTTGAAGCAAGTGCAAGGTGTAATCGTAGAACAACGCAGAGTTGTAGAACATGAGAAGGTTGTTCTCTAGGCAAAGTTTGAAGAAGAGAAAGCACATATGCAACAAGAAAAATAACAGTTGCTTGCAGAGCAACTCGAAGTGAAAGAAGAAGTCAACAGAGCACTCCACTCTGTGACAGGATTAGAACCACAGGCAGAAGACCAAGTCATGCATCAAGTAGAGCAACTCGCAGAAGATATCCAGCAACTACAACAACGAATAGCAGACTTAGAGCTCTGCATCATACCATACACCCCGTAGGATGTAAGGGATCAAAGAGAAGCAACGACTCGAAGCACAGTTGAAAGAATAAAAGTCCTTGTACTGGAATGTAAGAAACTAAGTGATCGCAGTGCCTAGACATATGAGAGACTCACTGAGAATCCAAAATTGAAGGCACTGGAGTCACAACTATAGGAAGCAAAGTAGCAAGCAGAGATAATACAGGCATAGTTGAAGCCCCTGTCATTTGTGGAAAGAATGAAGTGATCCCAAGAGCAATGCACTTCCCAACAACAGGTCCACACTATTCAGAGCAGAGTTATGGAAGTAACTCAGAGGCTCCAACCTGTACAGGATGAGGCTTACCAACTGTTCACATAGATTGAAGGCTGAGGAGCGAAACTGGAGTAAGTCATCACTATAGCTAAACACCACCTAGAGGGACCTGTCAACGAAGCATTCATACAAGATTTTGTTGAACAAGAGGTCATAGGACAACAAAATGTTGAAGCATCTCAAGCCAAGATCGAGGCTTTTGAAGCAGAACTAATCAGATCAGAGTGACTCAGGATAAGTCACGGGTGAGTGTTGGGGGCCTGTTGTCCCTTGACCAAGTTTTGAGGATTCTTGGTCAGGTTTGACCTAATTTTGGGAATTCAACAGGCTGTTGAAGGTGGAGATATCGACCCCTTTTAGGGCCCTTTTTGGGATTCAGGATTATGTAATGGGTATGGGATGAAGGCCCATGGGTTTACCCATGATTAGTCCTATTTTGTAATGTATAAATAAGTAGCTAAGCGATGTAAGAAAAGAGGGGGGGGGGGAGACCTAGTAGGCCAATCTACTAAGTGCCAGAGTTGGAATCTATGTGATCAAGAGTTGTAAGTTCTTTGTGCATACTGTGTGAGGCTTGCGAGGCTAGTGCAAGTAACTGTAAGAGACTGTGTGAAGGCTTGGTGTTGTACCCTATCTAGAAGAAGAAGGATCTGGCAGAGTGCACATAGATCTCCTGTCTTCTGCGTAGTAGAAATCGGATTCTATGTGCCTGTAAGAAGCTTGACCAAAGATAATAAATAAGAGAAGAGTTGGTGGACGTAGCCCTAGGGTGGGGGTGAACCACATACATGTTGTGTTGCTATGCTTTGTGAGATGTATTGATGTGTTTATGTGTTTTCTTGCTTAGTGCTTTAATATATATGAATGATAGATAGATATGTTGATGCTTAGTGCTTAATAATATGGATGGATGTTAAATATGACTTACGTACACATGCTTAGTGCTTAAATACCTTAGATATGAATGAATACTGTGTTGTTATGTAATTAGGGTTTTACTTGTGATGTGAATAAAGGGTTAAAGACTAATGGATATTAACTGTTGAGTGCTTTGTTAAGTGTCTGAATCACATATTTGTGTCCCAACTAAGGTTGCAGACATCTTAGTCCTGCAACCACCCCTGCCTCTACCTCGGGTGAGACTTCATCTACTTCGCAGGTGTTGCCGAAAGGGTTGGTAGTTAGGGTTTTGTTGGTGCGTTGTTGTAGCATTGAACCCTGGGTCTACCCCTATGCCAACATCGGTGAACCCTAAAAAAAGAAAGTCTAATATATTTTAAGTTAAGCGTTAATTTTATAGGCTTGATTTACACAAAGGATGTGATTGTGCAACTAATGGTGTTTGGAAGAGACGAAAAATGAAGAAAAATTTAATGAATTTAAAATCAAATAAGATACCTCAAATTTTAAAGCAAAAACTTGTAAACTCTTTGTAAATATCAACTTTTCAAATTAATGTTTCAAGATCTTAAAATTGAACGTTTCCTTAAAAAGTGCTTTCGTTTCAGTACGCAAAACTACTTATATTTCCAGGAAAGAAATGAAGAAATTTGAAACTAAAAATCTTTTCTTTTGAAAACAAACAACCTAGGCTACGTTACCAAACTAAATGCAAAAAATATTTTTTCATTTTTTGAAGTGCTTTAATGAGAAAAACCAAAGAAAAAATTATTTTTTTTTGTTTTGTTTTTCAAAGAACGAAATAGGAAAAAGAGAAAACATAAACCAAGATTGACAGAGACCCTAGGTCAGCTGCGTAAACACATGGATTAATAAAGAAACAATAGGATGATCTAAAACTTGAAAGTTCACTCTAAACCTCTAGGGAAAACAAAAGAAAATCAAGAAGCAATTTGAAAATGCATATTTAACCCAAGCTAAGGCCCAAAAATAGAGACTCTGTAAAATCCAAGAAATCCCAGAGAAGCCTAAAACTTCTGTGAGGAAAGAGAAAAACTTCTCTTTTTCAAAAACACTTTCAAGACACAGAGACACGAGTTGTTGCACTAGCAGCCAGGGTATGTACGCAGACTATCTACTGTTCATAATGCATATGTATGTGGGATGATCCAAAGTAGAGAATGTACACCTCTGATATTTTTCAGAAAGAAAAATACTAGGCAGACTGACTAGGAAGGGAAATATGGTAGGCACCTTGCAGGTGACTAGAGACCCTTAAAAGACTCAATGAACTTGATAAAAAAATCAAAAGGAAATAAATAATCCAATTAAAACCAAAAAACCTCCCTCTAAAATCCTAGAGAGAATCCCCAGTGGAGTCACCAATTATGCTGGCGGGGAAATCCCCCTATTACTATAGCAGGGTCAAAGTACATGCAGAGCTATGATGTCCCTTAAAAGACAATCCTATTCTTAAACTACCCCAAACATTCTAAACATATGAACACAAAGAGATAGGAAGGTAGGTCATAATTACCTTTGGTCCTAACATTCAATGTATACCACCTCCACCTTTGTAGCTTCCCAGGCTGCTGGTCTCCTCCCAAAGCTGACCTGCAAGAACACTTAGGAAAACAATTCTACAGATATTCTATTTCTACTCATAAAGATTAGGATTATATATAAACCATTCTGCATAAATCAAATGAAAAGAATAAACACATGATATTTGGGACAAGAAAGGGATTCTTTTATTCAGTATGAAGATTAAAAGTTACAACCTTCGACGGCTGGAAGTAGTGCAGCAGGGCACGTACATGCTCCAAAAAATGGTTTTTTAAAGAGAGAGTCTCAACAATAATTTGACAAATTGTGCAAGTAGAAAGGCCAATGCCATGTATGCATAAGTAGGGAATTTTAGGGCTATAATAGACTCATAAGACCAAGAGGTATTTCCCAGATCACTAAGTTAGAAGCATGTGATGTGATGGATGCTATGAAAAAGGTGGGTAACTTCATGAGTTGACTTCCATGGCCACATAAGGTTTGTTAAAAATGTCCATCCTCATGAGTGCCTTTAATGTGAGGGGGCACTTTTCATTGAGTTACCATTTCCTCAATACTTTTTCTTACTACCCTTTTTCTTGACCTTTTTCTTTCTTTTTTCTTTGTTTTACTTTTTCCCTTTCTTTAGATATGCATGGTCAAGAATAGGACTTGGGGAATTGGCCTTAGAGGGAGGTGGTATTTATCAATATTTATTATTTGGGTTTTTATTTTTTATTGGTGCATCAACCTTGAGCTTATATCTCTTAATATGAGGCTTTCCTCATGGGGATATTAAGTATAGGCCTTGCTATGACATATGCCAAGGAAACCATGAGATGGAATACAAAATATGTGTATGGAGTAATAGGGAAGATGAAAAGTGTTAAGTATGATTTGGGATATGGACACACTACATCCACTCAGGTCTATAGTAGTACAAGTTGACTCAAAATGTGTCAACACTTATCTAAAGGAAAATTACGTCCTCCATGGTAAATTGAGGAAAAATAATAAAATTGTAAGTTTTACAATGTTTTATTAAATCACACTTAATCTTTCCCATAGTCCCGACCATATAAGAAATAATATCCCCATGTCTAAGCAGGTAACCAATACATTAAAAACATAGTAAAGCAATTGAACTGAAGCAATGAAGTAAAGTGCCATGGCCATGTGTATGAAAGCATAGTGTGATATCTACATGTGCATGTACTATTTGAGGTGTGTATGATATGAGATGATATATCATGAATGATTCAACTAGGGGAGACTGGGAAAGTCTACTATGAGACGAGACTATCATATAGCAAAAGGTTGAAGGATGTCATGAATCTAAGCTTTGAATGACTAAGCATGAGTGCTCACATCGAATGTGAACTTGAACCTCATACCACTAGAAACGTGGCTCTAGTACTAGTTTCCCCTATGTGACAACAATATCCTCATACAATATGAGGGGAAAACACTACTAACTAATCAAAATTCTATATGAAATGAATAAGATGGATCTAGTATCAAATGTAAAGAGGCATGGATTCAATTTGAAACTTGTAAACAAAATTTTATACCAAATATACCAAATTCAAGAATAACTAAGATCATTTATAACTAAACAATTATGCTCCCATGCCACAATTGCATTAGGCCCATGACACTACTCCACTTGGAATTTTCAGCCTAATTTATTCTAAAATATCGATCTAAAAATTAGTCGAGAGTTTCATTGCAACATGACTTATACATAACTCCACATAGAGATCAAGAACTATCTCTTCATATTTCCTATGTGTTGGTAGACAAGTCCAACGATTTACCTAAAAAGTTCATCATTGGAATGTTTCTTCTATTGTGAAATAATATTTGCATAAGCATCGTGTCATGACCAAGAGTAATACTACATTGATTTTTGTACTTTGAAAACCTCATGTTTTGGGGAAGATATTTTTAAGATTTCAAAATGTTTGGATTATTTTCCAGCAAATGTTCAACAAGAACAAGAATTCATATAAATAAACATCAATATGATACTTAACATTGACAACTCCAACATACTATGCTTCTTCATTGTTAGAATCTTCCATGCATGCCATATAAATATGGGTGCACATGTAAGTGTTAGGGTCCAACCCTAACCTTCCTACTTTAGGCTACCTATGAGTTAGTTAATTGTTGTATGAAACCATCTGTAACACCCTGTTTCCCCCAGTTTGTAAATATAACTGGACTGGCCAAGAACTATGGCAAACTCATAAATGTGAATGAAATTTTGAACATATTGCAGAACTGCTGAGAGAGGATGTGCAGAAAAGAGACCACGATGGCGATGGAAGGCACCTGAAAAGGTGGCATTAACTTCCACCGAGAATAAAATACTGTATTTGGACTCCACTGGCCCGGAGAACCAAAAGTGGCTCGTTGGCCCTGAATTTAATACCTTACAGGCTGGTAGGTTGATGGCTTAATGAGGGATGGGAAGGTGAACCGCCTATCCGTAGAGCCGTCAGGCCTGTTCAGCACGAGGATAATCGCGCCACACGCAACCTCGCGAGAGGATAAGGCGTATGGAAGAAGTGATTGGAAGGGGGCAGACGCGAGGAGAACTCTGGCATTATGCAGAGTGGGTGATAGTAGAGAGGGAGGATTGCAACCTTCGCTCCTGGTCACTAGCAGATAGAGAGACACATTCTCAGAGCATTGTGGTCTCAGCTCGGGGGTGGCTAGTGGTAAATCCGTTGGGAGTCGCTACACCTACGGTTGGGTGGAAACGAGCACCCCTCTCAGCAGTTGCACACACTTCCGGTGTTATTTATGATAAGTGTTTTACATATTGTGTCTTGAAATTCATATACTGATATATATGCTCGTAGAACTGTGAAATTATGAACGATTACAGTATAAGAATGCCTGTGCAGTGTTTTGATAAGAATATATAGATATATGCTTATGACAGAGGAAACCATGCATGACTTACGTTGATAAATTAATCTAAGTATGCTTAAGTTGAACTAAGTTAGTCTTCCAGCCCGTCCTCGAAAATTTGTTTACCTTTGTCTGTTTCTAGGAAGGCCCTGGAATAGGACTCTTCACAGAGATTCCCTCCTTGGAAAGGTTTTCCAAGAACCGGGAAGAAGGGACTTAAATGGGCAAGTCCTAATAACCCTGTGCGAGGAGGAATGACCCTCTTAAGGTTCCGAAATAGTAGTGTAGGGATAAGTAACAAATCGACGAACGAGGTCTCGTCGGATGACCCATAGCCATTCACGATCGTTAGATTGACAAAAGTAACCAGGGCGTTACATACCTTGCCCCATTTTCCCTCTGTCTTCGTGAACAACGAGGAAATCGGGATCGTAGATCCCAAGGCCCAGGAGAACATTGAACCATTGATCTTTCCACATCCATGAAGTAGTGGAGGAATACATAAGGAGGGACAATCTGAGCCGTTGGATCTCAGTCGGAAACCTCGTCAGCCGTTGGATCGGGTTAAGATACTCGGAGTCTAGTCTCTGGAGTGTGCGCGGGAGGAATGGATCTAGGTCGTTATATCTTAGCCCATTTACCAGTCAACCGTCAGATCGGATAGGAGGTGCATGGGGTTTAACCCTTCTTACACTAGGCAGATGTCCCGACCTTCATTGGGATATCGGTATTCGGGAAACCGGAGTTCCTGAGGTCAAAGGAATCGGGACATTACAAGTCTCGAAATTACGGAGAGATTAGAACCGTCCATCTTGAGGAGGACGCATGGCAGCAATCAGCACCATAAGGGAAAGGCCCGACAGGAAGTTTTTGATCGGTGTTTGGGTCATCGGGATATCAGGGATCCTGGTGACAAAGTGGTTATGCATTTTGGGATCGCGAACTGCGAAACTCCGATAAGTGGGAGCCAGCTGTCAGTCAGTCAGGATTCGGAGGATCAGGAATCACGGGGACGAGAAGTCCATACATTGTGGAACACCGAAGTTTGAAACCCCAACGAGAGGGAAGGTTATGGTCATGGAGACAATGGTCACGTGGACTAAAGACCTAGCTCAGGAGGCTAGGGTGGCAGAGGAACGTGTCGGGAATCGAGGATCGGTGAACTGAGTTGTTGGTACATCACGAGTGTCAAAACCCCAATAGGAGGAATCCCGATAGAAGTATATGGTTGCGGTCATACGAGAGGTGGTCGCATGGACCAAGGCTTAACCTGGACCATCCATCCATTTAGGATGCGTGTCGGAGATCCGAAGAAAGTCGGGGATCGGCATATCGGGGATTCTGTGGACACGAAATCTCTGCATTTCAGAATCGCGAAGTCCAAAACCCCGATGAGTGGGGGCCAACTGTCATCCCATCAAAGAAGGAGGATAGTGCCACCGTGAGGGGCCAGCTGTCAGCAAACCGGAGAGTCAGGATTCAAGGAATCGCGAATCTCGTGCACATATGCACTTTGGCATTGAAAACCCCGAAACTCCGACAAGAGGTAAGGTGGCAGTCATATAGAGGGAGGTTGTATGGACCCCAAAAGACTAGCCCAGGGGACTAGCGAACGTTGGAGCGCGTCGGGAATCGGAGGATCGTGGATCCAAGGTGCATATGCACTTTGATATTAGAAACCCCGAAACCCCGACGAAAGGAAAGCTATAAGGCTGCAGTCTTGAGTGCACGGTCGTATGGACTAGGAGCCTAGCCAGGGAGGGGCTAAGGCCAAAAAGGAGTTCATCGGTGATCGGGAATTGCAGAATACAAGAACTCTTGACAACGGGAAAGACGAAACCCCGATAACCTGAAATTAAGATTAGGGAAGACTACGGTCAAGGCGCAGAAGGTCGTGTAGGAGAGAGAAAGAGCCAGCTTACGCTAGGTCTCCATGGTTATTTAGGGGTTCGATCCCGACAGAGGACCGGAAAAATTAAATTTAGGTAGCGGGTGTGTTACACCATCCTCTTTGAATAAGGCCCATTGGTCAGTAGTAGATACTTATTTAATGTAAAAGGGTGCACTTTATAATGCCCACTAGGTAATTGGTACCCACTCGTGATAGGACCACAAGTAGTTATGTTTTTTCTATTGAAAATCTATTTAAGGAGATAGGAGACTATGGAACATTTGTCTTGTGTTGTGTATTTGGAGCTCTTCTTAGTGAAAGGTTACCCAACCTTAAGCGACAAGTGAACATTGTTTTCCTTTTTCTTATTATCAATATACGAGGGCATATTTTACATATTTCATCTTGTTTCCTCTTGTTTCTAGATATTTTGAAAATATATTCTTCGTATACCTAGTTATGTTTCAATTTTAAGTGTTAAGGAATACTACAAGTGGTATCAGAGTTATTTCTTGACCCAACACGCCTCCAAATTTTAGTAGAATTTTTTTCCAGGCTAGACACGTATTCCAACATATTTAAATAACATAGTGATTTTTTGTTCAATGGGTAAAATGATGGTTGGGGAAGAATATATGAAAGGAATAACATGGAATTACTTTGTTGGAAACCCTTATAACCCCTATTGGTAGTCCTATGATTAGTATCTCATCAGACAATACCTATATGCAGAATCTCACTTCCACATACCTTCAAGTATATCAAAATTCTCCTAGGTATACTTTACACCAACTCTGGATCAACCAATCATCTATGTTATTCCTATAGTACATCAATAATGACATTTGAGGATATCACTCTTTATTACCTAGGTTGTCAGGTCATATGACTAAGGGCATGGTTAAGCCCCCTTAGTTAGTGCCTTAAGATATTGGGTTGATTACTACTATTGGACCCCATATTAGAGAGATACATCTCTAGAAACTCCTTTTTTTCTAGGACTCTAAAAACCGTAGCTCATGCAGTCAACCAATGAAATTACTACATTTTATATCCAAAAATAATTTGAATATTTTGTCACTACAACAATAATAAAATAAGATTAATACTCCCACAAGAGTAGTACTTAGGAAAGAAAAGAAGAGACCAGGTCCTTCCAACACCATTGTGGGAGACCTATCTCAAAATATTCCTTGCATTGTGATGATCATGTGGGTATGCCTCTTAAGTAACCCTTTTTAGGTGGACCCAACATTATAGTGATTTGAGGTATATCCGAATAGATTCTATTCAATCCCAATATTTGCAGTGAAATACATGGAGAATAACACTTCCATTTTTTTTTTTGGTGATCTGATGGTTCAAACTCACAACATGTCCAACCCAAAGAACCAACAATGGCCCCAAACCTCTTAGAAACAATAATAGGCCCAACTCACTCAACACCAAATTGTAGAAGAAAATAATGTTAGCATTGAGGCTACACTCCACATTATGAACGCAAATAATGAAAACCAAGGAAAAATATTGGAAATATTAGGTGCCTACTTGAATTTCAATATACAAAATCCAAATATTGATCCAACTAAGGAGGGATTTCTAGACCATGAAGTGTAGGTTGAACACATGTTTTAGGATAATACCTACCCACACTTTTAGTATCATAATTCATGGGACCATTTTCCAAAGGTCGACATGAACAAGTTTGATGGGTTTGATTCCTTATGGTGGGTTGCCCAAATAGAACATTATTTCTTTATCTGTGGCATTATTGATGACCTCTAAAAACTACAAGACGAGGTCCTGTATTTGGATGTTGAATGTTGGCAGTGGTGGCAATGGTATAAGAAGACTTATATAGGCTATATTTCCTGGACTTAGTTTGTGCAAGTACTTTAAGCTCATTTTGAATGTGAAACTCACCATTTAGGAGGCCAAACAAAATTAAGCCAAAGTAACGTTGTTATGGACTATATTACTGACTTTGAGCAATTAACAATCTACACAAAGGGCACAGAGGGCCAAATTGATTCATTTTGTAGAGAATGTTTCATTAGTGGTCTCAAGGAAGCAATTTGAGCACACATCACGATGCAACATTCACAAACATGGTTGGAAGCTTGTGACAGAGCTAAATACGTTGAGATAGTGATCAATGAAAAAACCAAGAGACCTTTATTCACCACTCGCCCTAACTCCCCTATGGAGACTACCCCTATATTATCCAACTCATGGCCAATCCACATCCACATGTTATCTCCCAAAGAGATGGAGAAACATCAATGCCTTCATCTTTTCTATAATTGTGATGAGTGATATTTCAAAGGGTACAAATGTAAAGAACATAAATTAGAAGACATAAATGTAATATGGAGTGATATATCTCCACATGACTACTCTAAGGACATTCTTGTTGAATATACTCCTGAACCAAACTTAGAAGACACCAACCATTCTATGGAAGATGAATCCCCCTTGAAAGCTCCTTGCAAGGAAGCCCAAATTTCTCTCTATGCCCTATAAGGTTTCTCAACACCCCAAACCTTGAAATTGATTAGCTAGATTAAGCACCACAAAGTGATTATGTTGATTGATAGTGGAAACACCCATAATGTTATTCATAGGAGAGTGGCACAAGAAACCCAATGTTATGTACATCCCATATCTATTTTTTAAATTATGATAGATAATGTCGACATGATGAAATATGGGGACCTATGTGAAAATGTAAAACCACAAATGGTTGAGTATCATCTCAAAACTCACATGCTCGTTATTGAAATAGGCAGTTGTGATATAGTTCTTAGGGTAGAATGGTTACACACTTTGGGACCTGTCACCATGGATTTCAAAGAGTTATACGTGATATTCACTTAGGAAGGGTAGAAACATATCCTTAAGGGGCTTACATCTAGTTCTCCTGAAATTATCGCCTTTCACCATATGGAGAAGATGTTTAAGAAATGCCTCTTGAGTGTTATTGTGTAGTTCAATGCCATACAAGTAGTTGACACCACCCCACAAGAGATTCACCCTAATTTGTAGCTAGTTCTCTATAAGAATCAATATGTATTTGAAACTCCACAAGGTTTACCACCTTCAAGTGGGGAGAATGACCATGGTATTCCCCTCATTTTAGGAAATCAACCACCGATTGTGTGTCCTTATCAACACCCTTTTGCACATAAAAATGAAATTGAAAAGATCATTCAAGAATATTTGGAGGTGGGAATCCTACATCCCCGTACTAGCCCTTACTCATCACTAGTGGTTGTGGTATTAAACAAGGGAGGCACTTGGAACATGTGTCTATATTTTTGGACCCTAAATAAGTTGACCATCAAGGAAAAATTTCCTATACTAGTTATTGATGATCTCTTGGATGAACTTCATGGTGCCAATTTTTTCACTAAACTTGACCTTCATTCTAGCTATCAGTAGATCAATATGAAATAAGTGGACATCCCTACTACCACCTTCAATACACATGAATGTCATTATGAGTTTTTAATGATTCCTTTTTGCCTTTGTAATGCTCCATCAACCTTCTAGAGCCTCATGAATAAGATCTTTTGACCATTCCTATGCAAATTTTTTTCTTGTAATCTTTGATGATATTTTAATCTACAATAACACATGAGAATACCACATAGAACATGTTGATATATTCTTGCAACTGCTACAAGACTACCAACTATTCATGAAATAATAAAAATGTGTTTTTGGGGCTTACATGGTTGAATACTTGGGTCACATTGTAAGTCAAGATGGACTACGAATTGATCCCAAGAAAGTGATAGTTATGCAAGATTGGCCCCATCCCATGACCCTGAAGAACTTGCACAGATTCTTAGGACTTACAAGCTACCACAAGAAGTTTGTAAAAAATTATAGAAAAATTGCTACACCCTTAACCTCATTGCTAAAAGATATTTCCTTTGTTCAGAGTGAGGCCACTGAACAAGCCTTCTCGGCTCTAAAGGATGCCATGTGAATGACTCCAATATTATCGTTTCCATATTTTACTAAGACATTTGTCTTGCATTGTGATGCATCAGGAAAAGGTCTTGGAGTAATATTGATGTAAGAAGGGCGAATTTTGGCATTCACCAGTAAGAAATTATGTTACCACAATTTGGGTAAATCCACCTATGAGAAATAAATGATGTCCATCTTGCATGCAATAGAGACCTGGAATCCATATATCATAGGGTGACAATTCCAAATTATAAATGACCATCATAGACTCAATTACTTTCTCGAACAAAGGTTATCCTCATCAAGCAACTTAAGTAGGTCACTAAGTTTCTAGGGTATCATTATGGGATTATCTATAAGAATAATGTGGTATCCAATTACTTAGCCCAAAAATTTGAGGAGGATGGGTCCCTCTTTTCCTTATATTTCCCCATTCTAGGTTGGCTTGAGGGAGCCTATAAAGAATGGTTGGAAAATGACACTATCATTCAACTCATCCATAATATTTAGGAAGATCCAAACCCTCCTAAAGGGTATACATGGAAACTAGATACATTGTGATATAAAGGGTGCATTGTTATAGTAAATAATTCTTCCTTAAAACAATGAATCTTAGAATAATTTCATTCACCACCTACAACATGTCACTCTAGGTTTTATAAAACATATAAATCAACTAATCCCTCTTTATTTTGGGAGGGCATGAAAATTGATATCCAATATGTTGTGGAAACCTATGACACTTGCCAAAGAAATAATGGGGAGATAATAAATATACTAGGGGAATTACAACCTCTACCAATCCCAACAAACATATGGGATGACATTGCTATCAATTTTATAGTGGGAATTCCAAGGGAAGGCAACAAATCCATGGTCATGGTGGTAGTCAACCATCTCTCCAAATATGCTCATTTTTGTTCCTTACGACATCCATTTACCCCCTTCTCAGTGGCCCAAGTATTCCTTTATTATATTTTTAAGTTACATGGCATTCCCACTTCCATTATCTGAGATAAGGACCCTACCTTCATGATCAAATTTTGGCAAGAGTTGTTTAAACTACAGGGTACCCAACTGAAAATGAACATTGCATATCACCCCCAAATAGATGGTCAAACTGAAGTAGCCAAAATTTTCCTATAAACCTATTTGAGATGATTTGACTTTGAAAAAACACACCAATGGGAACAATGTATTCCCCTCATAGAATGGTGGTACAACACCTCTTACCATGGAGATACAAAAATGACTCCCTATGAAGCTATTTATGGAAAACAAAATTTGGCAATCACTTCATATTTACAAATAACTTCCAGAGTTCAGGTAGTTGATCAAACACTCCACACTGGAGAATCCATTGTTCGTATACTAAAGGAAAATTTGGCTATGGCTAAAAATAGAATGAAGAAACAAGTGGACTACCATCACTTATAAAAAAAAAATTATAGTAGGGGATCATGTGTTTCTTTCTTCAACCCCTTTAACAAACATCACAAAAAAAAAACACCTTATAAATTAGTACCAAAGTTATATAGACCCTATGAGATCATCCGATGCATTGGAAAAATGGCCTACAAATTGGATCTTCCATCCCACTACAAGATTCATCTAGTATTTCATGTGTCTTGTCTAAAGAAGGTCGTGAGATCGAAGTACAAGATCCAAACTATCTTACTAAAACTCAATGAATAAGGCTCCATTTGGATTCAACCATAAGTAGTATTGGACACCAGTAAATGTTAATTTCATCATCGCATGATTGGTGAAGTACTGATCCAGTGGAAAGACATGCAACTTGAATATGCCACATGGGAACCAACCATGATTCTAAAGAAATTTCCCCATCTTTATCCTTGAGGACAACACTGCTTTAGAAGAGGGAGGGCATGTGAGGGTCCTACTCTAACCTCCCTACTTTAGTCTACATAGGATTTAGTTAATTTTTGTATGCATCCATCCTCTTTGAATCAGGTCCCTTGGATAATATTGGATATTTGTTTAACGTAAAAGGGCCTACTTTATAAGGCTCACTAGGTAATAATTATCCATTAGTGATGGGACCGTAAGTAGTTAGGGTTTTTTCTATTGAAAAACTATTTAAAGAGATAAGACACTATGGAATTTTTGTCTTATGCCGTGTATTTGGAGATTTTCTAAAGGAAATGTCACCCCACCTTAAGAGGAAAGTGAACATTGCTTTACTTCTTGACATTATCAACATACAAAGGTATCTTTTACATATTTAATCTTATTGTCTCTTGTTTCTAGATATTTTGCAACTATATTCTTTATATACCTGGTTGTGTTTCAATTTTAAGGGTTAAGTAACACTACATAAGTGCCTATATTCTACTTTATATTGTCAGCCACAACCTAACCTCCATGGAAATTGGTGATTCTCTCTCAAATAGTAATTAACAAACAATTAAAAAACTTGAAAATTGGTGTGTTGTGATCTATGCTTCTATTAATTTATTATGTGAATGGTTCAGGCTATGATCAATTTCATCAAGTGTCCTAAGACACGTAATTTTATTAATATGAAATGAAAGATTACATAGAGTGTGTTGAGATTTTATGTAATTTCGGAAGTTATTCTTAAGTGTAATTGTATTGGTTATTCCTAAGTGTAATTGTGAAAGGGTTAATTGATAAGTTGTGTATTTTAGGTATTTTAGAGTATAAATAGAGGTTATATCGAGTCATTTTGATCATTCATTGAACAGAAGTAAGTACAAGACAGTAGTACATACTTTTCTAGGAGGCTATTCTTAGTATTAGTCCTTAATTTTGCAATGACTGTTGAAATATTATTTTCCTTGCCCTATCCTTTCCTAGCATTATTTTACATTTTGTTTTCTTCCTCTACAGTTTTAAAAGTGTTCTTGCATTATTCTTTTTGAGTGTTTTTAACATGTATTAGTGTGATTAATCTTAGAATTGTACTTCTAGGATCTTTCCATCAAGTGAAAAGTCTTTTTCTCATTTCAAATTTGAAATTTTGCTTATGGGAAAAGGAGTTACAAGAATAGCACTATTCTTGTAGCGCCAGGAGTAATAATTATTTCACATACTCCACTTCACAATATTATGTCAGAGGATGCCCGATATATTATCCTACAAGCCAACATGATTGGTGATTAAAGATCAAAGTCATGTCCTCAATTTTATACTCATTCGAAGAGATCACAGTTGTACTCCTTCACTCTAAATCATATCACAGGTTTGTTGGTTTCATAACATGATGGATAATGGATTACACCCAATTATGTCATTATATTTGGTTTTAGCTTATACAATATTTGTAGGTCATCAAACTCTTCCACATCATTTTTAGAATATTTATAGTTGTTGCTGACAGAAACCCTAAATAGAATCTGAAATTCAGTGATATGCATTATGGCACCTAAGAAAAGAGGGAAAGTTACCTGAATAGAACCAGAGGGCGTTGAATTTCTTGAAACTTACCCAGATATTTCACAAAGATTCAGAATGGCAGGGTGGTTTAACTTTTTCTCAATGCTACATGGCTATCATGAGGGAATTTCTTTGATATTTGCTTAGAACTTTGATGACACAACAAAAAGTGCAGGGGAGGAAAAGGGAAAATCACCTATGACTTCTTCATACAAAGGGGAAAATGTCAAATTAGAGCCTAAACATGAATATGATACTATGGAATAACAACAAAAGGATGGGAAGGGAAAATAGGTAACAGATCACCCCATGAAGCATGTGACCAGAGATTTCAAAAATCTAAGTATAAAGTCCAAAACCTTACCCAAATCATCTTTGAAGAGGGTTATTCAACAGATCTTGAAAATAATCCATTTGAGGCTAAGATCAAATCAGAATTTGATTATTTCCTAGATACAGAGCTGGAAGATTATCAGGGAATTAAAATGTAAGATATTGTTGAAGCATAGGAGATTGATGGTAGTTCATCTTATAAGGATTATAAGCATGATTTCAAAGTCGAAAAGCATAGGTTCTCTATTGACTTGAATCGGTCTGCTCCAATTCAAGAACATCTAGAATTCAAAATGGAAATAAGGGATGAAAATGATAGGGTGAAAGGATTAAATGCTACAATCAGGCCACCAAAGCACCAAAAAAGAAGCAAAAAATAGAGGAACAATTGGAAATTCACACCCATAATGAAGTTGCTTGTTCCAAATGATGATCCTGAAGACAACAAAGGAATCCATATCATAGAATCAAGAAAAAAGAAGAAATACATACATCAAATACAAGAAATACTATGTTTTTCCTGTTTTATTCCTTATCTTCAAGATAATTTTTGGAATTGATGGAGATGAATGATTTGAAACCAAAAGAGGTTTTTTTTGGTAATGGTCCCCTTTACAAAAAATTCTCTTGGGTTTTACACAAATATCACAGTTTAATAGGTTGGAATATATCTTTTAGCCTATTTTTAAGATATTTCACAATAAATGATTTCCTGTTTTAGTGACCAATTTTTTGCAAGGTTTCTAAGCAGCTAGAGATGAATTTTTTGAAACCAAAAGAGGTTTTTGTTGGGAACGAGTTCCTTCACAAAAAAATCTCTCTGGTTTTACACAACTATCACAGTTTGGGAGATACTAAGAGATATTTTGACCCTATTTTTCAGGAATTTGCTAGATTTATTTTCCTAAAAAATCTCATGGACAACAGTTGATAAGCCACCTCATCAATTCGACTTGGAGATCAGATCAGATATCCTCCTTGATTATTTTAAATAATATACTAAATATAGATGATGAGGTTTTCAGATCCAATTCTTTTGGATCTTGATGAATATGTATTCTTTCTATATAAATAGGGTAGAAGGAGAAGTTAAGAAAGTTGATTGGCTGGGAACCATTATCCAGTTTTGAAGACATTGTAAAGCAAAGAACTATTTCATCTTGATACTAAATGGAAAAGGATTTTTGATGGTCATATTTCTACTCTTGTCTATATTTCTATATTTTCCTTACTTGAATGCATGTATGATCTTGTGCTAAGCATTTGATTATTTTTTGTTTGTGAGTAAGTCAGTGAAGATTTTGTTGTTTTCTTGTTCATAATCAAAATTGTTTTTAAGTACTTGCCTCTTTTTTCTTGAATGATATTTGGGATTAAAGATTTTCACGTGTGAGTGGAAAAAATTAAAGCTTACATATTTCCCCTTTATTTATATTGCTCTTGATATTTGATCCATTATATTGACTACCATTTACTAAGCCATTGAGATATGTTTTTTCTCTTGCATGTTTGAGACATATATTTCACATTATCCTTAACCCAACCTCCAACCAGTTCAAAACCTAAATGAAAAATTTACCTATAAAACCATTGCAATAACTAGATGATTCCCTAGCTTTCCCTCTTACAGTCAAGTGCAACTTTAGGGACTAACACTTGGTTTGTGTCTAGGTCTCTTTGGTCTTGATTTCGTGAAAGATCATTGTATGACATTGTACATGTTGGAGGAATCCATACTCAGGAATTTTTGCAAGCTTTTCTCCCCCTTGAGGGTTTCCCTGAGGATATATAATGTTGTTCTGTGGATATCTATCTTTCACTTGTGATCCTTTTGCATATTAAATAATAATATATATACAATATCACATCTCTTAAAAAATCAACATGGTATCAGAGCAGGACTGGGCCTGACTCCCTCACAGGAGGGCCCAAGGAAATGGAAAAGAAATGGGACCTATGACAGTAAGGGAGTAGATAGTATGAGTGAGTGAATTACTATTATGTTTGTAGTAGTGTGTCTATCCATCACATTGACATGATGACCATGAGTGAGATCCATTAAGGGTAGCGATAATTGAGAAGGATTGTTGGAGTCACAGGACAATGATTTGAAAGAAGCCATACTCCCTTACGAATATCCCATACAAGCCACCTACAATGGAGATAGATTGAGCAGATTATGTCTTTCTCCTTATTGTTGTTGGTAGTGTTTGTTCGAAAACACTTGCATGGTTTCCTTGTTATAGTCTGTGTAGCTGCAGTGAAAATAAATAGAAATAACGGGTTCTCACAAGCCAACACAATCTTGTAAGCGAAGTTTCAGAAGAAGAGGGAACTGTGAAATAAATATGGTTAAAGACTCATTTGTTAGTTCCATGCATGTGAAGGTGCAATAGAAGATATTTTTAAATCCGATGAATTTGGTTGGAATACAGGTGAGAATATAGTTGTCAAGTTGGAGTGTAGTGAGACAAGTGCAAGAGAAAAGGGCCTCCGGGGTCGAGATTTCCCTTGGCAGGTAATCTTTTAGAATGAGCACTTCGACATTCTTCATGGAAAAGGAAATCCAACCAAATCAATAGGATTTGGGTGGTAATCTTCCACGACATTGAATTTGTGACAGTGGTACTCCACCCTGCGGTGTCGTTGGTGAGACAAACAACTATTGGATCTGACGAATGTGACTGCAATATGTTGCATATTATATTCTCCAAGGTTTCCATGGAGAGGGAATCAGGTGTGGGAGGCTGGAGATATTTTGGTATCAGAAAAAAAGGAGAGAGGTCCAGATTGGGCATTTCTATGTAAAGGGATCTCCATTTTTTAGAGAGGACAGAACATTGGAATACCTCTCTAAAGGGGAGTTTGGAAAGGATCTGAGACAAAGGAGGTTGTCTCACAGTGTAGACAATATATCCAAATCTATGCCCATTTCTATAATAATAATGATTCCCAAAGTGAACATGCAAGCACTTAAAAGGTTCAAGAGAAAAATGGATGGATGATGCATCCACATAAATTTATTAGAGTCTAAAAGGTCCAAAACAAATATAGCACGATTGAGAAGGTTGAGGGTATTCTTGTAGGGATTCATTCTTCCTTCCTTTGTGATTTGGGATCCAATGATATTCTCAGTGTTACACCTACGATGACATAAGTGCAGAGATATTAACAACAAGAGAGGTGATGGGGAGTACTAAAACTCTATCATAAATAGGAATTGTAGATGAGAGTGGTGATTTAAGGAGGGATGAAGGAATTATGCTTATGTTCCTCACTTGGGTTCACCAAAAACTCTTTGGAAGAGGAAGAGAGGAGCATAGGCACTTGTATGAGTTATGGGATAGATAATTTCTTATAAAACAACAACCTCATTTAGAATTTGGTTGTCATATCCCTGGACATTGATAAAGAATTATGAATTTGGACCCAACCCTGTGTGAATGGAGGCTTCATCATCTACAAGGTTATTGAGAAATACTATCACAAGGTCGCCACCTTGATCATTATCCATATCATGAATAGGAAATGTGTTTGCAAGGATCACTACAACAAACTTTACACGAGAAATATTCTTGTTTTGATCTTATTTTGTTTTGGGAAAGTTACCATCGAAATGATTATTCCATGGAGATGTTATTGTTCTTGTTCTAGGAAAGTTACCATGGATACCTGGTTAGTATATTGTGGTTCTTTTAGGCACATGAAAATTTAACGAGATTCTTATACTATGTGACACTCATGGATCTTCTTCATGAAGACCAAGGATGAGGTCTTCAACAAATTCTAAGAGTTTAGGCGTAGATAGAGAACCTGATAGAGAAGAAGATCAAGATCAACACAAGTATTTGGTGAGGAGTGATCAATATGGACATAATAAGCAATGACAAACTCTCTATAGTTGAGATCACATGAAGATTGTGTCAATTTGTTGATGTGGTGGTTACCATGATGTTGTGTGTTTTGGAAAATGGAAATATTGTCACAGAGTCATAGAGGGAGAAACCAGTGAGGGAGACTGGACAATCAGGGTTTTTAGTGACAGAGGGAGTTGGCCTTTGAGTTCAATATGAAGGATATTGGTTTGATTCACTATTAATTGGGATTGGAGGTATGGAAAAATCTTAGTTAAATCTTCCTAGGTCAACATAAGTATGCAATGGAAATCCTGAATAGGTTCGGGATATTGGATTGCAAGGAAATGGATACACCGATGGAATCAAATATGAAGTTTCTGGATGATACGACTTTAGAGGTTGTGGATGATACATTGTATAGGAGAATTATTGGATCATTGATGTATTTGATGACTACACGACCAAATATATGTTTTTTTGTGAACACACTGAGTCAGTACATGGTTGACCTCAGACGTGTTCACCTGATTGCAGTAAAACATGTGATCAGGTACCTTAAAGTTACAATGGATTATGGGCTCAAGTATGTTGCAGACAATAAGATCAGTCTACTTGGATATTTAGATTCAGATTGGGTCGATAGTGTTGAAAATCAGAAAAGTACATTGGGATGTTGCTTCACTTTGGGATCTGGTATGATTTCATGGATCAGTAAGAAGCAATCATGTGTAGCACTCAGTACGGCTAAGGTAGAGTATGTGGAAACATGTGCAACAAGTCACGAAGAAATTTGTCTTCGAAAATTGCTGGCTAGATTATTCGATATTGCGATGGAGGCGACTTGTATCTTGTGTGAAAACTAGAGTTGTATAAAGTTGTCATAGAACCTAGTGCCTCATGATAGATTGAAGCATATCGAAATCATGTATCACTATATCATGGATATAGTGCAGAAGGGAGCAGTGAGGCTCTAATATGTGGCTACCGATGAGCAAGTTGCATATGTGCTGACAAATCCATTGTCAAGGACAAAATTCAAGTACTTTAGGGACAAGCTTGGCGTAGTCCTTCTTTAGAGGGAGTGATGACTTCAGATGTTATCATAGGGTAGTGGATGTCATGATGACATGTTGTAGCTATTGGAGAGATACCCACCTGCCCTAGATGCATTTTGAAGAGATGAGGTACATATGTTATCGCAGGGTATTGGATGTCATGCATAAAGAAATTCGAGTTTTCTACAGGAAACTGGATAGTTTCATGATGACATGTTGTATATATTCGAGAGATACCCACCAACCCTGGATGCATGATGTGAAGTCACTATGGATTTCCTGTGATGTATAGATTCATATGTCCAACAATCAATGGTCATGAGCTTGTGTGGATGGAGACAATGTTAGAGTCTATGCTAGATAGAATATCTTCCTCATTAAGAGGGAGTGTTGAGATTTTATGTAATTTCAGAAATTATTCCTAAGTATAATTGTATTGGTTATTCCTAAGTGTAACTATGAAAGTGTTTATTGATAAGTCATGTCTTTTAGGTATTTTAGAGAATAAATAGAGGTTATATCAAGTCATTTTTATCATTCATTGACCATAAGTAAGTACAAGAGAGTAGTACGCACTTGTCTAGGAGGTTATTCTTGGTTTGTGTATGGGTCTCTTTGGTATTGATTTCATGAAAGAGCAGTGTATGACATTGTACATGTTGGAGGAATATATACTCAGGAAAGTTTGCAAGGTTTTCTCCCCCTTGAAGGTTTCCCTAAGGATATATCTTATTTTTCTGTGGATATCTATCTTTCAATTGTGAGCCTTTTGCATACTAAATATAATATATATATATATATATATATATATATACACACACACACACACACACACACACACACACACAATATCATATCTCTTAAAAAATCAACATAGTGATGAGGACTAAAAAACTCCTTAACCTCACTTGAAGAAAGAGCTAGTTTATATAGCTCACCTCTAAACTATATTCTAGGGGAACAACCAATCACATAATAACATGAGTATGATATGTTTCCTTTACATAGAATATAGGTTTCATTATCTTAACAAACTAGGACTAAACTAATTTCTAAAAATATTTAAACTAGGAAAATACTGAAACTATAGAACTTTAGGATTATGAGGCTATCATTCCCCCCTTTAATCCGAAAGTTCATATTTACAAATACCAAGTTCATCTCTAAACTTAGTGAACTTTTTTCTACCAAGAGTCTTGGTAAAAATGTTTGAAGTTTGATCTTTAGATGGACGATACCGTGGCTTGATGATGTCATTGTTGATGAGTGTTATGATGAAATGATACTTGGTGTCGTAATGCTTAGTCTTGGAATGAAATACTGTATTTTGAGCCATCTTTATTGATGACTGATTATTGATCCATAAAATGGCTGGTGTTTGCTGAATAGTGCCAATATATTGTAAAATCTCGTGTACCTAGACAATTTCAGATGATGCTTCCCAAGATGAAATGTATTATGCTTCTGTTGAATAATTCACCACTGTAGCCTATTTTTTACAACTCCAAGATATTGTTGTTGAACCCATATTCATCAAATAAACCGAAGTTGATGTCCGGTCATCAATATCACCTGCAAAATATGCATCTGAATAGCCAACAAGTGTGAAGTTCTCATTCTTATTTTAAAGTAGACCATAATCCTTTGTACCTTGAATGTACCCGAGGACCCTTTTTCCTACATTCTAGTGAATTTGTCCTACATAAATTTGGAAGGAATACTAACTACATATGAAAAATCTGGGCGAGTATTTTTCAAGTAAATGAGGCTTCCAATTAACTACTTGTATCTAGTGTTGTTCACCAATTCCCCCCCTTCAAATTTTGAAAGTTTTAAGTTTTTATCCATAGGTGTAAGAGAGGGTTTGCAATCCTCCATGCCAAACTTCTTCAAAAATTATTTTGCATACTTGGTTTGACTAAGGAATATATGATGAGTATGTTGGGAAACTTCCACTCCAAGATAGTATCAAAGTGACCCTAAGTCAGTCATTTTGAATCCTTTGTGAAGTTCCTTCTTTACCTGTTGAATATGGAATTCATGATTTCCTGTAATGATTAAATCATCAACACATAGAACAATGATCACCAATTTATTTCCTTACATCCTAAAATACAATGTATCATCATACTCACTACAATGAAAACCAACATACTTAAGGTATTCATTCATTTTGGCATACCATGCTCTGGGTGCCTGTTTTAAACCATATAAGGCTTTGATCAATTTGCATACTTTGTGCTCTTGCCCTTCAATTTCAAATACTAGGGATTGAGTCATATATGCGTATTCTTTCAAATCTCCATTAAGAAAACCACTTTTAACATCCATTTTGTGAAGTTTCCAACCATGTTTTGCAACCAAATTGATTACCATTATGATTTCATTCCACTTGGTTGTTGGTGCAAATGTTTCTTCATAATATATGTCTTTTTTTTGAGAAAATCCTTTTTTCCACAAGTCTTTCTTTGTACTTATTGACTTCACCATTTTATTTATATTTGGTTATATAAACCCATTTGCAGCCGATGGGTTTAACATTCGTTGGACAATCAACAACTTTCAATGTTCCATGTTAATTACTGATTCATATTCATCTACCATGGCTTGTTTCCATTCTTTGTGTTTCATCGCTTCTGCAAAAGTTGTTGGTTTAAAGGAATCATGAGTTACTAAGGTAAAATTTGAGTGAGATGAAGCTAAATTTCTAGTTCCTATTTTGTCTTTCTCATCTGGGTGAACAACTTTA
Organism: Picea engelmannii; assembly: GCA_009831015.1. Lineage (NCBI taxonomy): Eukaryota > Viridiplantae > Streptophyta > Pinopsida > Pinales > Pinaceae > Picea > Picea engelmannii. Next base: position 58,669 of record ML787850.1, on the reverse strand, counting down.
AGTAGTTGTGTGAACCATTTCGGTCTATTGGGTTGTCCCTGTGGTGAAGTTACTACGATTTTTCTGGCCTATGTTGAAGATTCATCATTGGAGGAAGAGTTATCTAACTCTTGAACATTCATGTTGGGGGATAAGTCTTTTTCAATCCAAGTGGGTTTGTCTCGATGAACTGTTTTACCTTGAGTTAACTTTTTCTAAAAATGACTACGGAGATTCTCAAGTTCTTCTATAGTTTGACTTTCAATTTCATCAAATACAACATCTCGAATTATAATGAATTTTAAATTAGAGAGAAACATGTATCCTTTATTTTCATCTAAATAACCAAGAAGCATGCATTTCATACTACTATTTTTCAACTTAGTCCTTTTTTCTTTAGGAACTAAGGCATAACAAGTTGAGCCAAAAACTCAAAGATGATTTATTGGAGGATTTTTACCATCTCAAGCTTGATATGGAGTGATTCCATCTAAGGATAATATGGGTGATCCATTCCTTAGATACGCAAATGTATGAACTTCTTTAGCCCAACATTTTGTGCTTAACCCCTTGAAATGAAGCATAGATCTTGCCATTCCCATTAAAGTTTTGCTCATTCTTTCTATGACTCCATTTTGTTGTGGAGTATAAGAGTTCATCAATTTCCCTTTAATTCCATTTCTTTTGCAATAATAATTGAATTCATTAGAAGTGAATTCTCTCCCATTATTTGTTCTAAGTGTGGCAATCTTCTCTTTGGTGGCATTTTCAACTAAGCGTTCAAATTGTATGAATTTTTCAAAGGCTTTTGATTTGTTCTTTAGGAAATATACCCAAATCATTTGTGTACAATCATCAATGAAAATAATGAAGCATTTGCATCCACCAAAAGAAGATTCCATAGGAACACACATGCCACTATGGATCAATTGCAAACATCTGTTGGCTTGCCACATACTCTGGTAAAAAGGATATCTCTTTTGTTTTCCAATTATACATGCTTCACACTTGGTCATTTCCTTTTTGAAGGTAGGAAACCCTTTAACCATCTCCTATGATTTAAGTTTACTTAGGATTTCAAAGTTCAAATGGCCAAATCTGTAATTGCATAATCTTAATGACCTAGAGGATAAGTCCACTAATGTTGCAAGGTCCTGGTTGCGAGGAATGATTGTTCCTTGTATCCTCAAGAGTTTTCCATATTCATAACCATTTATCATTGTCTTGAAGTTGTTCTTTATTGAGTTGATTTTGATCAAACCATCTTCCATAATGATTTGATTTCCTCCTTGTCTAATGAGGACCAAGGACACTAAATTATTTTTAAAAGATGGAACATACCAAACATTAGAAAGTAATACTTTCCAATTCCAGGAAGAAGGAAGTGGACCGATCTTTTTCCTTGAGGAGTATGTGATGTGTCATCTGCCAAATATATTGTATTGAGTTCCATGTCCTGATATGTCCAAAAATAATCTTTTTTGTAGCACATATGTTGTGTAGCTCATATATCAAGTATCCAATCTTCTTCAAAATCCTTTCTCATTTGTTTTTTGATGGCAAGTGAGTCTACAAAATCCAACCGTTGATTGGCTGTCAACACATATTCATAATCATCATCTTTTTTATCTACATACAGAGTTGAAGTGGAAGTATTTGACTTAGAATGTGGCTTGGAGTTAAAATTTTGTTTATGTTGGGGAAAATTCTCATTCCTTGTTCTACAATCTTCTGCCACATGACCAATGTGAAGACATATTTGGCACTTTACTTGAGTCATATCTGCACTTTTTCCTATTTTGTTGTTAGAAGAATCTTGATATCTCCTAAAAGATTGTTGATTTTGATTTGTATTCCCTCTTCCTTGGCTTCTACTACAACCTCGACCATGTTCTGTATTATTGGATCTTCATTTTCCTCTAGAATTTTCATTGTATGTTCCTCTTCCTCTGCCTCGTGTACTTTCATTGTAGGTTCCTCTACCACTATAGATTTCACCTTTTCTTGAGTTGGTAAAGAGAAGATCTTCTCCAGAGGTTTTTTTGTTTTACCAAAGGTTTTGTCATGTTATACCAATATATCACCGAGAGAGGCAAAATTTTGTTTTTCTAGTTTACTTGTGAGTTCTAAAGTTTCCAAGAAATTTTTATAAGAGGGTGGTGTTGACGGGCGAAATTGACCCTCCATCAACTGGAAGAGCGAGTCCGGTCCAGGGTTGTCTAAATAACCCAAGACGTTTGGTGTAACTCGTTCTGACGGGTTTAATGGCTCCGTTAGCCAATCTAAGAATCCTAAAAGAAATGAATAAAAGAGAGAAATAACTAACTAATTACTAAACACACTATATATGTGTACATATGTTCAAATGTAACTATAGTAGTTGTATTTAAGCAGAAAATAAACAAGTCTTGTTTATGTACATGATTTACAAGATGCAAGTTTTAATCGAAACTTACGAAAATCGATGTGAAAAATGATTGCTTCTAGGAAGCAGATAAAGAAAGCACATAAAAATATTTATTGTTTTTCTTTTATAAATTTAAAGAATCTTACAAAAAAAAGTTAATGAAACATGAACATCTGGATAGTCAAAGTTGAACCATACATTGTAGTTTCAATAATATGCAAATGACATAAAAATACAAAGAAGCTATCATGTCAATGAATTAGTGAGGTGTATCCAAACATCTGCATGAGTGGTGAACATCCAACTTCCATGTCCAAGAGAGAAATCTGCAATGAACCTTATTACTGTTCTAAATAAATTCAGAACATGTATTGGCAGCTTAGGTTTTAATGACAGAAAAGGAAACACAAACATAAACCTGTGATCTCATAATTATACATGATTACAACAAGATAAATCTGGAAGCAGTCTATGCATTTTATCATTCAATTTAAAATTCAAAGATAAATCTCATTATTTAAATCGAAGATATAATCACAGCATTTGTATTTTGATGAAGCAAATGATAGATGGTATTTATAATATAAACCTCTTACACATCACAGATCATTTAATCTAAAGATATCAGACCTGCACATGTAACAGGATTAAAAAACCATAAATAACAACATTATAAATATATGTCATTCTATTAAGTTTTGGAATTACTTGTCCATTTTGTAGTCCTGGAAGAAATGTTTTGGATAATAGACTTTAAAGATTGGAAAAATTAATACATAAATGATAATAATTAACCATGTATTGATAAAAAAAGATTAAAGCTATTTAAATCAATGCATAATCAATTATTCAAAGAATATG
>ML787850.1:22153-54836 GCA_009831015.1 Picea engelmannii | reverse complement strand
AAACTAACTATAACTTATAAACAAACATTATTTATAATTTGTTTTCAAATATGATCTAGAAGCTTCAAGTTAATGAAGAAAAAATATTAATTTTAGTTTTTTACAAAATCAAACAAATGATAGATAATTCTTTGATTATTATTGTTTTGAAATGAGATGCAAAATGAAAAAACGAATTTAATTAATTAACATCACCAAATGATTTCATGAAAATGAGAAACCAACCAAGATATTATTTGATGAAGTATTGAACACATTATTCAAAATAGTCAAACTTGCTAATGAGCAAAAAAAATGAACACATGGTCATAATTTAAACGAAAGTAAACATTTGATAAAAATTAACGTTTTTTCTTTAAATTGAGATTTTTATGTTCATTTCTAATTTTTGACATATACTCTTGTAATGAATGTTTCAACTATAGTGAATGTCTTAAGTTTGTCTCAAAGCAAGCCAAGGTATGGAACTATTTGAAAAGGTTGATTCTATAGCTCATTATAATTATCAAGATTCTAACAGGGGCCCTTTAAATTTTGTAAAATTTTAAAGGGAGTTGTTGGGGCCCAACATGTGGCAAACCATTTATCAATATGGAAGTCAAAATTTTCTGAACCACATCAACAAACCCACATTTAACTATTTCAAGCTGTATATTTTTTAAACGAGAGATGTAATCCATAACATCTCCCCCTTCAACTAAACTTTGTTTAAGAATCTTTGTGTGGAGATCAACTAATTTTGATTCAGGTTGAGTATCAAACATATTTTTGAAGATTTGCGAGGCATTCCAAGCATCAGTGGCATTTTCTATGTGGACAAACATTTAATTTGTGACAAAAAAGAAATTTTAAAGTGCAAGTGCCTTTTCATCTTTTAATTCCCATCTTGTCAATTCTCTAGCATAGACATGCTTTGTGGGAAGTTTATCACCATTACATACATTTTTCCACAACTCAATATTATAAACTATGGTGTTTTGCAAGTGACGAATCCAAGTCTTATAGTTCTTGGGTCCATCAAATTTATCAAAATCAATGAATAAATTTACCAATTTGAACATGATGAAGTAATTATCAAGTCCACATGATCAAATGAATAATACCATGTACAAGAGACACGACACACACTGCAAAAGTGTGCTCTAGGAGCTTGGCCTTGACCCTTCTATAGCCTTGTAAAAAAATAGTTGATAGAGTATTTCACTTAACTCTTATCAACACTTTAATTTCAAGTTACAAATTTGCTTCGATCTTGTCAAACTTTCAAAAAATTAACGCAATGATCACAATACAAAGTAAATGTGACCCCTTTGAAGTTAACAATTTAACGTTCAAAACTTCAATTACAATGTTAAAAAAAATGCCCCCTTTGAACTAGAGAGTACTTCAATTTTTAAAAACATATCACCCATTATATCTCCAATTTTACATAAAGATCATAAGAAAAAACACTAACACTTACCACTCTCTCTTTACATTGTTCAACCTTATACCTCCCACATACATTTCAATGGCATAAAGCATATACCCACTTTTCCTTTTGCTTTATTACTTTTATACAAAGTAATACAATATAATTTTAAAAGCATAATCTCCCATTAAAATCCGTACGTTCAAACATACGATAAAGAGTTAATAATTTAATACTTTTAATGGGTCTTCTTCAATTGATGTTTTAATGGGCAAGGTGGGGGCGCACTCTATCTTTTGAGAAATCCAACATATGTTAACACTAAATCTTTATACATGGATGTGAGAATTTGGAAGTCGTTCTTCTATGACATTTGGCCTCGATATTCAATAACCTCGACATTTGGCCTCGATATGGAAGAGAGCTCATGATAATCACCTCGATATTCAATAGCTTTGATGGGTTCAAATCATTCCAGTACGATATGACCAATCCCGTGTCGTTACATCATTCTTTTAACCCAAACTTCAATAGTTGTGGCCCTAATTTGATGAAATGACCTAAAATGACTTATACAATGACTGTGATTAGTATCACAACTTGCTTTGGAGATGAGAGTAGCACAACAGTTTTGTTGGGCATAAAAACAAGAAGTTTGGTAAATAAAATACAATACAACAAAAATTACACAAATGAACACAATAAATTTACAAATTTATGTGGAAAAACTTTTTAAAAGGGAAACATCCATGGGTAATGATAATCGGTTTTCTTATTGTTCAAGGGAGAATTACAACAACCAAACTCGGTTTACAACCATCTTTCACACACATCCACTTTGTCTCTACGAGATTACACATATAATAACATCTCTCCAATATTTACAATTAATGTGCACCTAACCAATTCTATTTTTAGTTGATTTGATCAATTGAAGCCATAAAAATAGGAGCCAGAAAATCTGCCCATATCCTATCCGTGGGAAATTGGTTGGCACCACTTCAACAATCTTCACCTTGACAACAATTTACTTGATATATCATGCCCAAATTTATTCATCACTTTTCCTGCAATCAAAGAGAATCCAAGCACCATCATGACTTCTCTAACAATACTGGTTTCATCAACATCTCTGCACAATTCTCTTGAGTATGAACATTTTCCAGAGCCACTCCACCTTCATCAATAACCTGTCTTACACAATGGTACTTAATAGGAATGTGATTTGTCTTACTGCTATAAGTTGGATTTTTAGCCAAATGAATAACACTTTGACTATCCCATAATAGTTTCACTTTGTCCTACATCCTTCCAAACTCACCCAACAAACCTTTTAACCAAATTTCCTCCTTGCAAGCATGTGAAGTAGTTATATATTCTGCCTATGTAGTGGATAAAGAAACAGTGTTTTGAAGCTTTGACATCCAACTAACAAGTCCTCCTACAAGAGTAAAGACATATCCTAAAGTGGATCTTCTTTTGTCCAAGTCACCTGCAAAATCTGAATCGATATAACCACAAACTAAATCATTGCAACAATTATAGGTGATACAATAATTACTTGTGCCCCTAAGATACCGAAGCACCCATTTCACCGCTTTCCAATGCTCTTTACATGGATTTTCCATGTATCTACTGACAACACCAACTACATGTGAAACATCTGGCCTAGTACTTACCATCGCATACATCAAACTTCCTACTGCATTAGAATATGGTACATGAGACATATACTCATTTTATTCATCATTACTAGGACATAAACTTGAAGAAAGATTGATATGGGGAGCCAAAGGGATTTTTATTGGTTTCACATTATTCATACCGAATCTCATTAGTATTTTCTCCACATACTTTTGTTGTGATAACCATAGCTTAGCATTTTTTCTTTCTCTATGTATCTCCATGCCCAAAATTTGTTTTGATGCTCCTAGATGCTTCATATCAAATGTCCTAGCCAATTGAGCTTTCAACCCGTTGATCTCAACCATGCTTTTGCTTGCTACAAACATAACATAACATCAACATATAACACCAAAATAATGAATATGCCATTTTCCAACTTTTTTTTAAAGTAAAAACAATGATCATACTCACTTCTTGTAAAATTTTGGCTTACCATGAAGGAATCAAACTTCTTGTACCATTGTCTGAGAGACTATCTCAGGCCATACAATGACTTCTTGAGTTTGCAAACAAACCTTTTTATTGAGATCCTAAACAAACCCTTCTGGTTGTTCCATATATATTTCCTAATCCAAATCTCCATGTAAAAATGTTGTTTTAACATCTATCTTCTCTAATTCGAGATTAAGTAAAGCAATTAGTGCTAAGAAAACACAAATTGAAACAAGCTTAACATCCGGTGAAAAATTTCATGGAAATCAATACCTTCCTTATGAGAATACCCTTTTTCTATCAATCTTGCTTTGTACCTTTGAACTTTATTATCAACACCTTTCTTCAATTTGTAAACCCACTTACAACCGACAACCTTCCTGTCCTTTGGAAGTTCTATGAGGTCCCGTGCTTCATTCCTTTTTAAGGCATCCATTTATTCTTTCATTGCTACTTTCCATTTAGCACTATCAGATACCTCTATTTCTTCCTAATAACAACTAGCTTCTCCATCATTAGAAATCAAAGCAGCCGATGTAGCATAATCACCATACCTCTTAGGAAAATTTATGACTTGTGTAGATCTCCGTAGAGATTGTTGCAACATTTCCTCAATTTCCTAGAAATTTTATGTATCTTTGTCTTCTTCTGCAGGAGCTTCTTCATGAACATATTCATTCTCCTTCTCTCCTATAGATGATAGATTCTCCAACTGAATTTGTTGAGTTTGTGGTACTTCTTCTTGTTTCACTTCAACATCTACATCTAATTTTATGAGTGACAATTCATCAAATATGACATCTCTATTAATGGTGATTTTGTGGGCAGTAAGATCCCACAATCTGTATCCCTTAACTCCATCACCATACCCAACAAAGATAAGCCTTTTTTATTTGTGATCTAACTTAAAACGTTAATCCTTAAGAATAAGAGCATAGGCCTCACAATTTTTTTTTTAAGATTTGAATAATCACAAGGGTGACATGTCCATAGTCTATTGCAACTGATGGTGATCGATTTACCAAATAACATGTAAAAACTACTTCTTCCCACAATTCCTACTACAATTTTTCATTATTAAGCATGCTCTTTGCTCTCTCTAGAAGAGTCTTATTCATGCATTCAACAACACCATTTTTTTGAGGAGTATACACCATGGTTTTATGTCTTTTGATCCCAGTTTCCTTGCAATAATTTTCAAATTCCTTAGAAGTAAAATCACCTCCATTATTTGTTCTCAAACATTTAATTGACCCGCCAATGCTCTTTTCAACCAAAGCTCTAAATTGCTTAAAAGCATTAAATACATCATCTTTTCTTTTAAGTAAATAGATCCACACCTTTATAGAGTAATCATCTATAAATGTTACCAAATATGACGATCCTCCAAAAGAAACTTTAGGATATGGTCCCCAAACGTCTGAATGGATATAATCAAGTATACCTTAACTAATATGTCTTCATGTCTTAAACTCATGTCTAGACTGTTTTCCATAAATACAATTCTTGCAGAAAATCAAATTCATAGATTTTAAGCTCATAAGAAACTTATGATGTACCAGTACCTTAAACCCTTTCTCGCTCATATGGACCAAGTGCTGATGCCATAAACAAGTAGAGTCACTTGCACCTTTAGATACTACCGCTGCTTGATTTGATTAAATTCTTCCTTCTAGTTGATAAATATTCCTGATCTTTTTAGCATTCATAACTACTAATATGCCTTTGAACACCTTCAATAATCCACCTTGAACTATACATTTATAACCACCATAATATAGAACTCCCAAATATATTAGGTTCTTTCTAAGTTCAAGTACATGCCTCACATCTATTAACGTTCTTACAGTACCATCATACATTTAAACCCTAATACTACCAATCCCAACAATTTTACAAGAAATATTGTTTCCTATGAAAACAACACCATCATCTATAGATTGGTAAGTTGAAAACCAATTTCTACGAAGACACATATGATTGATTCACTAGATTCTATTAGCCAATTCTGATGATGTTGTGAAACATTCCAAGTAGATAATACCTCATCAACCATATCTGAACCAGAAATTGTTTCCACTAAATTTGTTTCCTTTGTGGAGTCCTCTTTGGATGCTTGTTGTCTTTTCGAGCAATCCTTCTCGAGATGCCTTGATTTTACACAGTACCAACATTTTAGCTTACCCTTATTTCCTTTTGACTTAGATCTTGATGTACCTCTCATATTCTTCCCTCTTTCTTTAGATCGACCTCTACCCACCATTGCTTATGATGTTGAGGTTTCTTCACTTGATTTTCTCCTCGTCTCCTAAGAAAGTAGGGCTCCCACAACAATATCATAATCAATGGTGTATGTTGTTCTAAACCACATAGATGTGACTAAATGATCCCAATATTCAAGTAATGAACACAATAGGGTAACTTCTTTGTCCTCATCTTCATATTTTAGTTCCATACTAGATAATTGACAAATGAGAGTATTGAAAACATTTAAATGATCAACAATTTTTATACCATCTTTCATCCGTAAGATATACAACTGCCTCTTCAAGAATATTATGTTCATTAAGGACTTTGTCATATAAGAATTTCCATTTTGCTCCATAAGAGTGTTGTTGTTTCCTCTCCAATGATATTAAACAAAACTTCATCTACCAGACAAAAACGAATGGTACTGAGAGGTCTTGCATCAAGATATTCCAAATCCTCATTCAACATATCCACAGGTTTCTTTGACCTTCCTGCCAATGCCTTTTGCAATCCTTTTTGCACCAACATATCCCACATCTTGAGCTTCCATAACTCAAAGTTATTTTTTCCATTGAATTTCTCCACCTCAAACTTTGAACTCTATACTTTTTCCATTAGCACAAACCTCACAAAAAACTACAACTTATAATACTAAGCTCTTTCTTATGGAGGAACAATTTTATTGTTCAAGGTTGAACCCTAAAACATTTATTAAAATGTTTTAATCCAAAACATAATTATTTAATATATAGCTTAAAACCTTTTACAAAACAAAAAATGTCCACCTCTTAATTTGTTTTTGAATAGAACATCCTCCACCCACTTATGCATATGTATATGTGATTCTTCATGTGCACAATAAAACAAAATAACGTGATACCTCTTTCCATGTAAATTTATGCATACAAAATTCAACATAAATTACCTAACAACGATTATCACTCCTCTCGAAAGATGTATGGTGTGATGACACCAAACTATCGCTCCCTCCAAAAAATATTTGTGGTGATGATCTCCAAATATCTCTATCGTGCCTCCCCTAAGGCTTGAGGAAAAAATATCGCCCTTGCAAACGAATATGTCTTCCATCCCGCGACACTTGGATCTCCACGCACAGGTTTCTGTAGAAACTCGCCTTGGCAACACACAATTTTCTACTCTTTATTTCTTCAAGACGTCAGATCTTGACCAATGGCTCTTTTAAACTCACACAGATCCACTCGACCCGACTCACCTACTCTTATACCACTTGTTGGGTAGTGGAAACATAAAACAACAAGTTTAATGGACAATAAAATACAAGACAACAACAATCACACAAATTAACACAACGAATTTATGTGGTAAATCCCTTTAGAAGGGAAACATCCACGAGGAAATGATTATCGGTTTTCTTATTGTTCAAGGGAGAATTACAACAACCAAACTCAGCTTACAACCATCTCTCACACACATCCACTTTGCCTCTACGAGCTTACATAGATAGTAACATCTCTCTAATAGTTACAATTAATGTGCACCTAACCAATTCTATTTTTAGTTGATTTGATCAACTAAAGCCAAAATAGTAGGAGCCAGGAAATCTGCCCATATCCTATCTGTGGGAAATTGGTTGGCACCGTTTCAACAAATTTGCGTCTGGTGGATTCCCTCTCTTCTTTTCTGGAATAAAAAAATCATCTCAATACTATTTAAAGATCGAAATTGTCTATGAACCCTGAGATTCCATTGAAGATGTGAATTCATTTCATAGTTGGAGGGTTTGACTTGCCATCAATTCTTAAGATTGTGACAGATTTATTTTCTAGGAATGAAAATTTCCTTGTCGCCAGGGAATTATATGGATTCTTTCTCGACTTCAAAGTTTACTCAAGGAAACATAGATGAAGATGAAGTGAATAGTGGTAGGGTTCTTTTTTGTTGGAAACTGGTGACAACAAATTACTCCAGGATTAGGATTTCAGATCCTATAATCCAGCGTTGGTTGTAACCAATAAGACCAAGTTAGAATATGGATGAGATTGCATTTAATAGTCAGTTTCCTATGTAAATGTATAAAAATTTCTGTATGACCGTAGAGGCTCAGAGTGAGAATGTAGATGAGTGAAACTGTTGTAATCTCCATGATCTGAATAATAAGACAACCAATACCTCTGCTTGGTGGGCGTAGCCCAATGTTTGGGTGAACCATGTAAATATTTGTCTTTTAATATTGTGTGACTATGCTTGGCTTATGATATTTGTGTTTCCGCATTTACGAATTTAACAAGTGGTATCAGAGAAGGTTAGAGGAGAGGGTGTCACAGGCAACAAATTATTGGAGAATCCGCAAGAGTGAAACCTATGTACTTTGCGTCAAATTACACATCGTCGCAGGGGCCTCCTCTTGGAAGGTGCGACGACCCATTAGTCAAAATTTGGAAACTCAGAAATTCCTTAGATCATCGCACCCTGGCTGTATCGAGAGGGGCAATGGCCACCTGACATCATTGCAACCAAGTTGTATTTGGAGGTACAACGACCCATTGAAGCATGTCCCAGGGCAATTGCATCGGGAGGTACGATGACTCCCTAAAAATTTGCATGGTATAAATCAAAGTTTTTGCAAAGTATGAAAGGTTGACTTTTTTTATTAAAAGTTGAAGGATAGACTTTGTCGTGAGGTGAATGTTTCAAACGATTCAAAAAGGTGGAGGAATTAAAGTAAAGGTGAATTGTTTTTATTAAAAGGTGAATTTTTAGTAAAATGTTTTTTATATAGTTTTTTTTATTAAACCTTGTGAAGTTTATATCGTTATTCCTCCACATATTTTTCAAAGGGCCTTGGTTATTATAAGTGGAGGTGTTTTTCTGGAATTTTTCTTTTTTCTAATGGTGAAAACTCAGAGTGCCAAATTCGAAATCGAGAAGTTCAATGACAAGAACAATTTTGAGATCCGGAAGGTTAAGATGAATGATCTGCTCGTGCAACAAGGCGTGGTGAAGGTTCTTTTGGGAAAAGAAAAGCAAGCTACGACCATAACAGATGAATGCTAGGATGAGATCGATGCGAGAGCACTGAGTGCCATATGCCTATTTTTGGCCAATGATGTTTTGTTCAACATTGTTGCGGAGAAGACAACAGTCGGTTTATGGACGAAGTTGGAAAGCTTGTACATGACGAAATCCTTGATGAACATGATCTTCTTGAAAATACAATTGTACAGTTTGCACATGACAGAAGGTACACAAATAGTTGATCATTTAAATAATTTTAATACTCTCTTAGTTCAGTTGACCAACATGGGAGTAAAATTCGATTATGAAGACAAGGCAATTAAATTGTTGTGTTCTTTGCCCATGTCATGGGATCACTTTGTTACCTCTATTAGTTTCAACACAACAGAAAGTATTGAGTTTGATGTTATTGTTGAAGCACTTCTATATGAGGAAACAAGGAAGAAAACCAATTCGGAAACCTCTACATCTGAGGTGATGATGGTCAGAGGAAGACCTAAAGAAAGAGGATAGGGTCAGAGGGATTTCTCTCGGTCAAATTCGAAGGGCAGAAAGAGAAAGCTTAAGTGTTGGTTCTGTGGCAAATCGGGACACCTGAAGAAGGATTGTTGGAAGCGACAACAAGCCTCCAAAGATGACCCTCCAAAATAAATGAAGGAAGCGAACACAACTGAAACAAGTTCAACAACAGTTTCAAGTATGACTAATGATGTTTTATCAATTAGTATTGGTTCACGTCATGATCAATACTGGTTATTAGATTCTAGTGCTTCAAATCACATGTGTCTTCATAGACACTGGTTTGTTACTTGCCAGTCTATAGATGATGGAATAGTTTACATGGGAAATGATATCTCGTGTAAAGTTGTGGGAATTGGTAGCATTCGAATTAAGATGTTTGATGGAACTGTTAAAATACTAACTAATGTGAGACATGTACATGAGCTTAGGAAGAACCTAATTTCTTTGGGAGTCTTAGATAATGGAGGATATATGAGTATTTTTCAAGGTGGAGTTATGAAGGTCTATAAAGGAATCCTACTGGTTATGAAAGTGAAGAAGGTTGGAAACCTATTTCTGTTAGAAGGAAGAACCGAGTCAGATCATGTGACAACGGTATCCGAAAATGATAGTGATTATGTTCAACTGTGGCATCAATGGTTGGGTCATATGAGCGAACAAGGATTAAAGGTATTAATTGATCGCAAGTTACTTCCTAATATAAAGTCTTTAAAGTTAGGTTTCGGCAAGCACTATATTTATGGAAAACATAATAGGCAAATATTTAAAACCGGAAGACACACCAGTGAAGGAATCCTTGATTATATCCATTTTGATGTTTGGGGATCATCCCCTATTGTTTTGCATCGAGGATCATCATATTTTGTTATTTTTATAGATGATTTCTCTAGGAAGGTGTGGATCTATATGTTAAAGAGTAAAGCTGATGTATTTATAGTTTTCAAGCAGTTTAGATATTTAGTGGAAAAGAGCACTGTTAGGTCCATTAAATGTTTAAGAACTGATAATGGTAGTGAATTTATGTCAATGGAATTTGAAAACTATTGCAAGGAGTTTGGGATTGATAGGTATAAAAACACTGCCTATACTCCTCAACAGAATGGAGTTGTTGAACGCATGAACATGACTCTTCTAGAAAGAGAAAGGAGTATGCTAAGTAGCACCAACTTGCAACAGGAACTGTGGGCAGAAGCCATAACTACAACTTGTTATCTGGTGAATCGATCACCTTCAACAACAATAGAGTGAAATATTACTAAAGAGGTATGGAAAGGTTACCCTTGTAATTATTCTAATCTTAAATTTTTTGGTTGTGAAGCCTATGCTCTAATTATGAAACATCAACATTCTAAATTAGATCCAAAATAAATAAATAAAATCTTATCTTTGTTGGATATGGTGATGGTATTAAGGGGTATAGTTTGTGGGATCCTACCGCCCGCAAGATCACCATTAACATAGATGTAATATTTGATGAATAATCTCTCATCAAATCAAATGTAGATGTTCAAATTAAACATGAAGAAGTACCTAAGTATCAATAGATTCAGTTTGAAACCAGTTCAAATACAGGTGAAAGTGAACATGAACAAGTTTCTGAAGATGTTCATGAAGAGTTTCCAACAGAGGAAGACATTTTTGATGATAACAATCAACAGAATGTGGATGAGCCACAAAATTACCTAAGGATATCTATGCGGGTCAAAAATCCTCCAAGAAGGTATGATGATTTTGTTTCGTCAGTTTCTTTAAGTACTAACGATGATGAACTTTCATGCTATCGGGAAGCTGTGAAGGTTTCTAAGAGTGATAAATGGAAAGAAACAATGAAGGATGAAATGAAGGAATTAGAGAGGAATGCCACATGGGACTTGGTAGAACTTCCAAGAGACAGAAAATATGTAGTTTACAAGTGGGTCTACAAGCTAAAGAAGGGTGTTGATGATAAGGTGGAAAGGTAGAAAGCAAGGCTGGCTGCGAAAGGATATTCTCAGAAATAAGGTATTGACTTTCATGAGATTTTTTCACTAGTTGTTAAGTCTGTTTCGAACTGTGTTAGCATTATTTTCATTACTTGATTTGGAGTTGGAGCAACTAGATGTTAAGACTACTTTCTTACATGGAGATTTGGATGAGGAAGTTTACATGGAACAACCTGAAGTTCGTGCATAATTGCAACAATAAATTTTTTTGCAGGCTCAAGAAATCATTGTATGGTCTGAGGCAATCACCCAGACAATGGTACAAGAAATTTGAACCTTTCATGGTGGGTCGGAATTATACAAGGAGTGAGTATGATCATTGTGTCTACTTTAATAAATTGAATAATGGAATATTCATTATCTCAGTATTGTATGTTGACGATATAATTTTAGCAAGAAAAATCATAACCGAGATCAACAGGTTAAAGGCTCAACTGGCCAGGACGTTCGATATGAAAGATCTAGGAGAAACAAGGCAGATTTTGGGCATGGAGATATTCACAGACAAGAGGAATGGTAAGCTTTGGTTGTCACAACAGAAGTATGTTGAGAGGATACATTTTAGGTTTGGTATGAACGATGTGAAACCAATTTCAGTCCCTTTGGCTTCCCATTTTAATCTTTCTTCAAGTTTATGTCCTAGTACAAAAGAAGAAAAAGGAATATATGTCTTGAATACCATATGCTAATGTAGTAGGAAGTCTAATGTATGCGATGGTTAGTACAAGGCCAAACATTTCTCATGCAGTTGGGGCTATTAGCAGGTATATGGAAAATTCAGGTAAAGAGCACTGGGCAATCGTGAAATGGGTGCTTCAGTATTTGAGAGGCACAAGTGATTATTGTATCACTTATAACAGTGGTTGTGAATTAGTCTGTGGATATGTTGATTCTGATTTTGCAGGTGATTTGGACAAGAGAAGGTTGACTTTAGGGTATGTCTTTACTCTTGCAGGTGGAGCTATTAGTTGGATGTCAAAGCTACATAACATTGTTGCTTTATCCACTATAGAAGCAGAATATGTAGCTTCTTCACATGTTTGCAAAGAGGCAGTTTGGTTGAAAGGTTTGTTTGGTGAGTTTGGAAGGATGCAGGACAAACTAAAGTTACTTTGTGATAATTAAAGTGTTATTCACTTGGCTAAGAATCCATCTTATCACGGTAAAACAAAACATATACCTATCAAGTACCATTTTTTAAGACATGTCATCGATGAAGGTGGTGTCTCTCTTGAGAAAGTGCATACAAAAGAGAACTACACAAGCATGTTCACAGAACTAGTACTTTTAGAGAAGCTACAATGGTGATTGGCTTCTCTTGGGTAGAAAAGGTGATGAACAAAAGGAATGAGCAAGGTATCAGGTTAATTGTTGTCAAGGTGGAGATTGTTGGAAACTTGTGACACCAAATTCCTCTAGGATTAGGATTTAAGATCCTATAATCCAGCATTGGTTGTAACCAATAAGACCAAGTTAGAATATGGATGAGATTGCATTTAATAATCATTTTCCTGTGTAAATGTATATAAATATGTGTATGCCTGTAGAGGCTTAGAGTGAGAATGTAGATGAGTGAAACTGTTGTAATCTCCATGATCTGAATAATAAGACAACCAATATCTCTTCTTGGTGGACGTAGCCCAATGTTTGGGTGAATCACGTAAATATATGTGTCTTTTAATACTTTGTGACTATGCTTGGCTTATGATATTTGTGTTTCCTCATTTACGAATTTAACAATTTTTAGAATTCATGGGTGGATATGGCTCAATATTTTCAAAGGATTGTAGAGAATAAATCTATCACAACAGATCTAGACTCAAATGATCTATTTCTAGTTTTATATTTATACTATTTTTTTTAAATATCTTTCACATATTTGTGAGGTCTAAAAAAAATTCATATTTAGATCTAAAACTGCAAATTTTCTTATCAGATCTACTAATTTTTTATTTATTTTTTATTAAATCGATAGATCTGGATTATTTCAATAATAGAACTAGAACCCCCAAAAAATTTAAAACATATATGAAAGTAATGATCTTCCAAATCAATATTTTCATAATTTTAAAATGAAGAGTAGTTCATTGGTGATGTTCCTTTATTTGACAACATTATTTTCTTTGATGGATGGAGATATCCAGGATTTAGTTTTGGAATCCTCTTGGTCATCACCTTAGCTTTTCCATCATCATGACCCTTTCATTTTCATGGATTTCTCCTCACAAAGGATCTTTCAACATGGCTACGATACCATGATAAATTTCACCAAGTGTCCTCAAACATGTAATTTTATTAATATGAAATGAAATATTACAAAGAGTGATGAGGACTAAAGAACTCAACCTCACTTGAAGAAAGTTCTATTTTATATAGCTGAACTCTAAACTAGATTCCAGGAGAACAATTATTCACATAATCACATGAGTATGATAGGCGTCCTTTACATAGAAGCTAGGTGTCATTATCTTAACAAACTAGGACTAAACTAATTTCTAAAAATATTTAAACTAGAAAAATACTAAAATTATAAAACTTTAGGATTATGAGGCGAACATGTTAATCTTTATAAAAGCATATGATATGTTCAACTTCACCGTATGTCAAAATAAATGATATGAATGCTATATAATTTATTTGTAAATTTTGCTTTTAACTTGATATTAAGTTTAAACTACTAGCCATGTTATTGAACTATTGAGTCCACAACACACCCTAAAATTCTAAAATTTTTGGGTACCACTTTTTCTTTGATTTTTCAAGTAAGTTTTGCATATTTTGGTTTTGATGATTTAATGCATATAATATATTTTAGCAAACATATTTAGCCTTAAGACAAATTGAAGTCTCTAAGTCCTTAAGCCTTATTTTGAATTGAAATGTTTTACATTGGCAAGTTCCTATGGAAAGAAGGCGTTGATAAGCGAGTGAAGGGTTCGAGTGGATGTCAAAGTAATTGTATGCACGGATGTCAAAGTGAATTTAGTGTGCTGATAGAAAAGTGAATTAAATATGCCGATGGATATCCTAATCTAAAGTAAAGTTTCTTAGCCGATATGCAACAATTGGCGAACACTTTGCACCTTGCAAAACAAAAAAGTTTAAAAAGAGCAGTGATGCTAAAGTCTATTTTTTTCGTCAATGAGGTGTTTCACCATGTTCATTGGACATTCTCTTGTCACCTTTTAAAGGCCTAGTCAATGAACTTGCCTTGCATTTTTTCTGATGTTCCATACCATCACTTGACCATATTTACTTTCCCATCATGGTGATAAAGAACTTATCAAAACTCCAAAGTGTTGAGCGAATGAGAAAGGGTAAATCCATTAGCCATTAATCCATCGATTCTGTGGTTGAAACATCCAATCAACATTTAATATTTGGGATTTGGTAAATCCAATTAGATTTAAGTTAGATTTAGTCATCATGACACTAAGATTTGGTTTGTTGGTTATAAAATTCAAACTCTTTTATTGTTTGAACCATTTTTAGAATGAATTTGAATAACACAAGTGAGGATTGAGCAATGTATGTAAGACTGTCTTCCCATGGGAGATTGGTATATCAGTAGGAATTATCAGTTTAGGTTTGAGCTATTGTATGTGGAGAAATTCGCTTCGTTGTTGTGGATGTTGATGCCTTGTTTTGAGGCTACTGATTGGATCATTGACCATATAGATTTAAAGAAGAGTATGATTGTAGATGAGAAAGGTCAATGTGAGGAATTTTTCTTACCAGAGAATGTGGATAAATATTATAGGTTTCCAAAGCCTAAAGTTCATTTAGTTAACCTCTTTGTGAATGATTTTTATGACAAACATGACGTGGGAAATATTTTGACAAGTTGGTGGAAGGAAGATAAAATCTTATTTCACAAAGACAATTGATCTAGATTGGATAATTGTATTATTTTCCATCTGTCTCGATGCTTTTAGAGTGGAAAAAATTGGAGGAATCAACTTGCATGGTCATTTAAGTGGCAGGTCCTAGTTTGGAAAATTGGGGTCCAGAACCTTCCAGATCCATTTTGAGGCATTAAATGGATTTTTTTGTGGTTTTGGTGTTTGATAATTATGCACGGCCCCTTGACGGTGTTCTACACTTTGAGACTTTTCCAATAGTGTAGACCGTGTGTCAATCAGAGTTCGTATGCAAAAGTTATGCCTCCCGCAAGTTGACCTATTGTGTTGACCACAATGGTATGAGAGGATAACACGTTAGCCCCCACTACTCATGCATATGGGGCTAGCCACGTGAGTAATTTCAAGAATATTCTAGAAGGTTCAAAACCCTACAACAATTGAGGGTTGAGGAAGTAAAAAACCTACCCCTAGATGGCTATTGGGGTATGTTAAATACCATGCCAATAGGAGGAGAAGGGGTTCCATTATATGTTATTATATTTTGTTCCATGGCAGAGGAGAGTACCACTGTTAGAATGTTGTCTTAGCTATGGAACACGATATAATGCAAAAAAATAGAAACCCTTCTCCTCCTAGTGGCCCAATACTTAACATAGCTCGATAGCCATCTAGGGGTGGGTTTTTTACTTCCTCAACCCTCAATTGTGGTAGGGTTTTGAACCTTTTAGAATCTTCTTGAAATTCTTCACGTGGTTAACCCCATATGCATGAGTAATGGGGGATGGCGTGGCATCCTCTTGTACCATGGTGGTCAACACAATATGTTAACTTGCGGGAGGCATAACTTTTTCATACAAACTCTGATTGATGCATGGTCTCCACCATTGGAAAAATCTTAGAGTGTAGAACATCGTCAAGGGGGTGTGTACAAGTTCTAGATTCCAAAACCCCCAAAAAATTCATTTAATGCCTCAAAATGGCTATGGAAGGCTCCAGACTCCAATTTTCCAAACTGGGACCTGCCACTAAAATGACCCTGTAAGATGATTCCTCCAAATTTTCCACTTTGAAAGCATCGAGATAGACGAAAAATAATATAATGATCCAATATGGATCAACAATGGTATTTATTCAATCAAAAACTTGAGGGAATCGTACATGTATCTCATTGTATTGATATGAAGATTATATGGAGATGAATATTGTTTGTGTTTCATAGATATATGGGTGCCATTAGCTTATACAATGACCACTACAAGAGGGTTATTCAATTGGGCTACCATCTTATCCAATCATATTAATCACATAATAAGGAGAGAACAAAAGGAAAAGCTCGAGGTTATTCCTACTTTCTACATGGAATATTATTTATTGGATTTTGTATGTGCTTCAAATGTATTTCCAACCCTTAATCTCAGTTGGTATATTTCAAAGGCCTTGACACATGTATATTTCTATATTCTATGGGACAACAAGTACGAAAGACAATACTCAACCATTTGTGATTATTTCCTACCTCCTTTGTAGAATATCATTTTATGTTGGGAATATCTAAGGCTTGCAAAAGATGAGAAGAATTTCACAAGTTATATTGGTAATTGGTACCTGCAAGAGGACCTGACTTATCTAAGGACTTTTGGCACAACTACAACACCTCATATTTTTCCTAAGTATGTACCAGATAGGGTTTTTCTAGGTGAAATAGCTTATCATAAAATTCTCTAAGGTTTCAATGCTTTCATTGTTGAAAGAAGTAAAGAAAAATATTTTTATTCCTTATGTTTTTAGGTTGGGACACCACTTCTTGAAGAACCCAAAGCATGCAAGACAAGAAACAACTAGTCTTCTTGAATACATATTCCTACTTGCCAGCAATACAAAAGACATGATCCCAAAGGCCTAGTGGTAAAGCATTGCAATTTAATATCTTTATCTTGGCCATACAATCATAAATGATGGGAAGAATAATTCTTCTTAGAAAAAACCCAGTATTGGGATTTGGTTTTAGAAAGGTGGAAAAATCCTTGTTTAATAGTTTTCAAAATTTTGTCTCCTAATGAACAAATAGAAGAGATAACTAGGGGACTAGTTGAAGTATAAAGAGTTATCAAGGAGGAATAGGAGGTTGGAAGATTGGAGTAGATAAGAATAAAAGAGGAGGTTGAAAGAAAATCCATACAAATGAGCAGATTAGATTTCAACAAGAGAAATAACTATAGAGGAAAATTGAAGAAGAGTTGAGGAAAAATAAAGAAGAAGAAGTTGCATACATATAATTTGAAAAGCATATGAGATATTTGGAACATGAATAGAGAAATAAAGACTTATAAGAATCCAAGGAAAAGCAATGACTAGAGGATGAAGACAAAATACAATTGGAAGAAGAGAAAATTAAGTGGCAAGAAGAGGCAAAGATGAAAGAAGAAGATCTGAAGTTACTCAAGGAGGAAATTAGGAAGAGTAGAGACATATTGCAGAACATGGAAAGAGGGAAAGATAATTATAAGAAAAGAGAAGGAGAGATGAAGAAATGTTGTAACATAAGGCAATTTTGGAAGAAATATGCATTGGTGAGATTCCAATAGGTGAGTAACATAGGTCAATAGAGAAGACTTCGTGCTAGCAACAAGTTCAATAGACCAGAACAATTCCTATTGAGATAATCAATTTAACTGAGGATGGATATATTTCTTCTAAAACAAGTGATAAGGGTAAGGAACCAACAATGGATCAATTTGATACCTCAATGAGTCTTGAAAATGTATTAGAATGGGTTGATCAACCTATTCCTAATCCTGTAGAAGAGGTTGCTAACTTATAATATATTGCTTATAATTGACGTACGCAAGCCATCATGAAGATCACCCATCAAATAAAAGGGGTTGATGTGGATATTTATGTTCTATGCACCACCGAATAATTGTTTTTAGATATTAAGAGAGCTAAACCTAATGACTTGCTATTAGTTGGGATATCCATTTGCATGCAACCATTGATAAAGCTAAGTTTAGTGATAATTATATTGAGGATACGAGGAAATAGATAGCATCTATGAGAAATCAAGTTCAATACTATAAAGTATCCCAGGGATTAGTAGATAAGTTTATTGAATAATTCCTCGAAGAGGACAAAATCAATGAATAAGTAAGAAAAATATCAGAACTACAAAAACAAAACCTAGAACTATCGATACATTACAAGAAATTCTCGAGCGGAAGGAAAGGAAAGCCAAGGTCCAAGATCAATTGAAGTTTATTAGGATATTCAAAATACTCATGGCCACAGAGATCATGGAATCATGATGTTGACGAAGGAGAAAATATATAAAATTGAATGATTAGTGCAATTTTGGGGAAAGTTAGTTGAGGCATCCTAAAGCCAGGTTCAAGAGGAATGGCCAACATGGATCAAAGTATGTGATCTCATGGAGAATGCCACGTCCAAGAGTAGGTTACCTAGTTTTGGTTTGTTTGAAGGTTTTCAACCGATTGGAGAAGTGTTAGACAACTTCAAGATGATTGTTGATAAATGGGAAGATGACGTCAGAGGTATAACTTCACTTGAGTGTAGTCGTATTGAGAAATTTTTAACTAGAGAAGTCAGAATGACCACTTGAGTGGAGTCTACTATGCAAAAAGTAGAAAAATACATCAAGATATTTAGTCAAGAGAATTCCGGTCTGCGTTTTCCTAGAGAAAAATGCACATTTCCCCATCTGAGCCTATGTGAGGAATTTTTTGACCAGTGGTGAAAGTATGATGCTGATCATGCATACGTTAAGATGCCTAGTTCACCAAAATCATACCGACCTGCAACATTTTTTTCCATCTTTTGTATTTTTTTCCTTATTCTATTTTTAAATGAAATTTTTGCTTATAAATTAGAGAATTGATCTCTAGGAAAGGGACTTTGGATCTGAGGTGATTGCAAAAGGATTGTAGCATCAAATTATTTCAATTTTAATTCAAAAACTCTTTTGGGAGTTGAGGGATGGTTTTGTCTGCTGAAGATTTTTGTGCATCTATTCATTCTTATGGATTGTTCTACTTATGTTTAAATTTCACAAACATTTAGTAAGGATTTGAATTCTATTAAAGTTAACTTGTTTGGTTGAATAAATTATTGGTTATCTTTAGTGAATGGTTATATGATTTATTAGTTATTTTTATATTCTCCATTATCTTGTATATGGAATAATGTGGAATTAGTTATGAGTGTTCCACTGTTATAATTTTCATTTCTTTCTAGAATAATTCATGTTTCTTGAACATTATCTTGCAGTAATAAGTCCTTGGTAGACTTATTTCCTAGATGATTAAAAGCTATATATAGTTTCATTTACTATTCCTCGAGTTTATCCTTAGTAATACAATTCTTCAAATTTCTTTGATTAGTGAATTTATTGTATTAATTATATAAATAATAAAAGACATTGAATAATGGAAAAAACTTTTGAACCTACTCACAAAGTCCATCGAATACTTGCTAGGTACCATTAACCTAGAGGATTATTCCATCCCAAATAGGGAAGAGTCTAATTAGGCCTCTTCCTTAGATTTAATCCATATTATTAAGCATTAAGACTCCATTCCACTCAAAAAAATTGGCACTGGAAGGAGGGATTGTGTATGGCAAGCCATACTAATAGCTCATTTTTCGATAATATTCCAAATCATAAAGGTCAGAATTTTGAAAATCCTACATCTTAGGGCTTCAAAAATGCTAGACTTGATACTGAGTCAATCTCGTACACAATATCACATGAGGAGGTGAACACTTTTTACCATATCATGCGAGATTACAAAATATACTTATGTGATTTTTCAATAACCCCTCTGCTTCCTCTTCGAATAAATACTTCTTGAAACACAACTAGCATCGTAAATCATACTCTCATTCACACTAAAGAATATTTGTTAGAATATCCTTACAAGAAATTACTGAACCTTTTGGCTTGATTACTTCAACCCCAATCAACCCTATTACTTCCTCGATGGAAAGTGAGAATTTCAATAGACGATTAGATTTTGATTATGATCAAGATCACTCAGATATATCAGACTCAAATTTTGATCACTTAGACATGGCTCATAATCAGAAAAAGCATAATCATTCTTATTCAACTCGAGATTGTTTGGCTCTACTTCATTAGCTATATAACTTACCCAAGCATTCAAAATGAGTGCTTCCTAAATATGACCCTAAAGTGGTTGGTCTTCTTGAAGACCATATTAATAAATTTATTCTAGTCATAAGATTAATGAATGTATAACGTGAGGATGTAGTGTCTAGAATTTTTCTTTATATATTTGAAAACAAAACATCTACTTGGTATTTCCATTTTCCAGTAGGGTCGACAACTAATTGGGCTGATTTTGAAAACTATTTTATAGATAAATTTTGGCAAGAAACCACCACTAGTTCCTTGATGGCTGAACTATTTTCTCTAGTCATGGGTTGTAAAGAAAAGGTTAAATATTTCAACCAGATATTTACCACAATTTTAAATAAGTTTGAATATGGTACTTCCCTCGCACTAGAGCTTCAAATCGAGGTTTATGCCAATGCCTTTCCCACAACAATTTCAATGTTTGTTAAGAGAGAAACAAATAATAATTTAGCATGAAATTTTGAGGAAGCTAATAATATTGAATTCAAAATGAAAGGATGCAAAGAAACTTAGATCACATTGAGGAAGGAATAAGTTGTGCCACCCCAAAAGGGTCTCATGTTACCATAACCACAACTAAAGAAACCCATGGAGGATAAAGAAAAAGAGTCCATGGATACGGAAATCATGCAATGAATGATCAAATTATTATCCAATGAGATAATAGATATGAAGAGAAGTTCAAGAGAAGGGACTTACAACTAGAAACCATATAGACCTTTCTGGAGAGGGCCTTTCCCTCTTAAATCCATTGAACCACCCCTTGAAAATTTAAACATTGACTTAGAAGGAGTAGCCATGGATAATTATTGCAACTATCATTAGGGTAATAATTCTAAGAAAACTTTCTCATAATGGATAAATGCAATGAATTCGGTAGCCAACAATTTTTTTGATGGTTGTGCCCAAGTAGAATAAACCGATGAATAAGTAGAGGGAGATGTGGAAGAAGAATCTCTTGAACCTTCTAGTGAGACATCGATGGTATTGTGGGATATGTTCCATGGTGTAAATCTGACTAAATATGATGAAGTGGTGGAATAAGGATTAACAATTCAAACTAGGAGTAAGGGGATTGTACCTCAACAAAAACAAGTGATTCCTCAAATTTACAATACTAGAAAAACTTGGACTGTAAATCCCATTGTCATACTTGCCCCTTGTTGAACCCCTTTTGTTCTTCCCCCACCCTTAGTCTTTTTTCCCGCTTCTTTTATTACCTCTTTTTTTTCCCCTTCTATACTTTCATTTTTCCTGTTTTCTCTTTTTCCCTCCTTTTTCCCTTTCTTGGTACTACCATACTTAGTCGTTTTTCACATTCACGGACTTTCAGACCTGCAGAATTTTGTACTTGCATTATCTTCCGTTCACCCATGTATAAGTCCATCCAACACTTAGAATATTTTGGCGCCTCATACTTTCATACTTTCGGACCTGCGGACCTACATGATGCACTTCCACTCTCTCCACTATCTTCCTTACACTTTCCAATACTTAGCCATTTCATACACATAGACTTTTGGACTTGCGGACCTTCGGACTTGTAGATCTACCTTTTCATACTAATCGCCAACCCCGATTCTCCGCCATTACTTGTCCCTTCACACTTTTCGATGTCTCATTTATTATTATCCCTACAGACCCAACTACCAAATTTATTTTTGAAGTGGTCATTAATTAATGATGCTAATACCAAGGCTAGTAATAGTTATTTTGAGTTAATGTGTCTGTAAAAAGAAATCTAACTCAAGTTCATTTTACTGTGAAAAATAATATCTCAAGAAAATCTGGCGAGCTCCACAAATACAACCATGAGAAAACAATTGTTTTGTGGGGATAATTTGAACCTCTTTACTAGGGAAGATCAAAATTATCATTGGTCCCGCTCCTACTGGTATTATTCAAAATTGCTAGATAAATAAGACAACAAAGTGTAGACCTCAGGAATAGTTCTCGCGGGATGTGTTCCAAAAGTCTTTCAATGCAAGGATATCATCACCTGGTGTGTCGATAAGATTATTCAAAACAAAGGGGTTATCACGTTGCAGATTAGTTCTCCTATCTCATTGGAGCCTTCAATATTTAGGGAAATGTTGAAATTGCCAAAGTTGAACTTGGCTATAAAGGGGAGGAAGCTAGAAATTTTCTAAAAAGAAAGAACAGTGGAATAGATATTCTTCAAGAATATTTGCATGACCCTGCATCAATGCATGAACGATGCAGGAGCATCGCTCCACCTCAGCATGCGTCAGTCAATTAACACGCATGGTGTGCATTCAAGGACAGGAGAGGCGCCACCCTCTCATTTTTCCTCAAGACTCAAAACGTGATCCATGCATTAATGATGACAAGCTAGAGGAGCCAAGTTGTGACTTTTCACAAGATGGAGATAAGGTCGACATTAAGTGGTTGACGGTAGGAGGGATCTGCATCCAATTTGGAGCAGATTTCCATCATTGTAATATTCCCATTAGACAGGCGTTTTGAATGGTGATTTGACACCACTAGTTTAGCTTGTGAGGGAAGCTCGTCGAGCCCCTCTTGTATAAATCTTTGTATTGTTTCCAAGTAATGAGTGTTGGTTGTAGGTTGTAGGCAAATGCATAGGGAGAGAAACACAAAGAGCCGAGACTCAGTTGTAGCTCGGACTCCACTATTGTAATTCAACATTCCACCATTAATAGAGAATGGTAGTTTTTCCTGTTATCAATTTCTGTGTAATGGATGTTGTGTTATGAATGTCATTAGTATGCATTTGAATTGTAGATGAATGTTAGAAATCACCTGCAGGGATAGAGATACAATTTTTTATCCATAACTATGTTGAATTAGGTCTAGTTCTCTAGGCTAAGTTCAAGGAGTGCACTATAGAGAGAGGAAACTCTGTGAGCTAACGCAAGGAGTGAGTGTCTGAACTCAATGGAGTCATAAGAGAAGCTTCCAAGAGGACACACCAAGTTAATTCATAGTCTCAAGAGGAAATTTCAAGGTGGTTAAGTACCTTGGAAAGAAAGACTGTGTGGGAGGAAACATAGCTCAGAGTTACTTAACACTCTGAAACACTCTGCTAGGAGGGCATCGAGCTAACATGAGCATGCAGAAGGAAAACACAGTTGGAAGTGTCGGAATCCTTAAGAGAGTCCCAGGGTTTTTGAAAACTCTGAGGAAGGAAGGATTTGCTAGAGTGCATCGAAAAAGGAAAGGAGATGCCTTAAGATGCTCAGATAGGCCAAGGGAGAAGTCATTGAGAAGCTTAGTCGAGCGCAAGGAGTGCACCGAGGAGACTGTAAGTCCATCTTAAAAGATCAGGAGGAAGAGCGATTAACTGCCAGGAGGGAAATGGGAATTCCACTGATGGATGATACATCATATGGGAAGTCCAATGAGGGCTTAATTTTTGGGATGGATGATACATCAGATGAATGCGAAGACAACTTTCCTTAATGGGATAATTAAGGAAAAAGTGTACATAGAGCATCCTCGGGGATTTGAGGTAAGTGGGAAGGATTCCCATGCGTATAGGCTTAATAAATCCTTGTATGGACTCAAGAAGACACTAATATTATGGTATTCCAGGATCAATGATATTTGTAGAGCATGGGATTCATCGAAAGTGAAGCAGATCCTAACTTATATTATATATATTTTTTTCAGACTAACCTGCTCATTTTGGTGTTGTATGTATATGAATTGTTTTTTATAGGTGCAAAGAAGATCATGGTAGAGTGAAAAACAAACATGGCAAAGCAGATATTGCAAAGTGTGTTTTTTTCATTAATTATATAAATCATAAAAGACATAAATGAACGGAAAGAAACGTTTGAACCAATTCATAAATCTCATTGAATGGTTGCTAAACCATTAACCCGAAGGATTATTCCATCCCAAACAGGGAAGCCTCTAATTGGGTCTCTTCCTTGAGTTTAATCCCTACTATTGAGCATTGTGAATCCATCCCCCTCAACACGAATCATGCAAATCATTTTATATTTTAATATAGCAAAATGATATGGGTGTGGTGTATTATAATTATCTTTGTTGGTTATTAAAAATATTCTAATCCTGTAACCATTAAGCACCTTGAAGTACTTAATTAAAGTGAAACGTTATTGTGATTATTGATGGAATGGGATAATCTCAACTAAAGAACATGAAATTTCAAACCTCGTCAAAATGGGAAATGTGTAGAGATAACTTTAGGGTATTAAAATTCATTAAAGTATATCCAATGCTTCTAAAATTATTTTTTGTGTTTGTTCGACAATTGAAAGTGTTAGCACTCTGTAAATCTATTCGACTGATAAACAGACGACGAAGGTAACTTTTTCAACCAACTTTGAGGCCCGAAACTAGCCTTTCGGACCTAGAGAGGGCTCTCTCGGGAGACTCTGTCTCCGTGCGGGATATGGTTTTAAATCAATGGCTAGATTTAACACCTTTGATATAATGGGTTCTGGTTATATTGGCGCAAGAAAATAAGACTTTGGGCTATGGAGTCGATTCGAGGAAACAATGGAAAAAAATGACTCGGTGACTGAACTTTGAGAGGATAAAGGCTAAGCGAGCAATAGTCTTTAGGATGTAACTAGTAATGTGTGGCGGAGAGAGATTACAGGAAGTAACTCGGAGCATCGTTGTAGGTGAATTCAGAGTTAACTTTTAGAAGAAAAACATTTTGTCTAAATGGCACAAACAAGGGGCGTTGCACAATGAATCCATAGGTTCGAAAATTCATTCCAAATTAGACAGAAAAATATATGAATAAAGATAACAGGAAGCACATACATAAGAAAATGAAAACAATACATCCAACCACTACAATTAGAATCTTTTCATCAAAGTTAGAGGACTTTTGCATTAAGTTTCAGTCGAACTCAAATTACATACAATAGCTATTGTCTATACCAATTTTTCCAACCAACCCTGTTTACATGAAAATGATCCCCATATATAGAAAACTAATGTCACCCTTGGATGCTAGGGTCGAGCTACTCCCTCCTAGAATCATGGATCTGTTTTCTATGAAAGAGAACAATAACTTCAATGGATTCACTAAAAATAGAAAACCCAACTTTGCCAAATCGTAAACGTAACTGAAATATTCCTTACAATCATTGATCATGATAAAAAATCGACCACATGGTTGTGATAAGTCATCATGTGCATTTTTGGGCACTCTGTCACCCCTGCACAGCAAGTCTGCTACGCAACAGTAACCTACAACAAACAACGTAGTGGATTGTGCAACAAACTGGGAAAATAGGCGTTAACGATGACAACATATCTCACTAATAAAAAACTATTTTTAGAAACTTGGAGAGGTTGTTGTATTTAATCTAGTTATAAAGAAAAAAATCTCTCATTTTCTTGAAATTCATCTCCATATGGCCGAAATACGTGTCGCAAAAACATGTCTCGGACAGGAAAACATGAAAACCAAAAAATAGGGCTCAAATATCCCTTCGAATCTCCCAAAATATGAAACGTTTTCCAAATCTGAGAGAGTTTTATTATTTGGTTTGTTCTCAACAAAAACCTCTCGGGGATGTTCAAAATTCCTCTCCAATTGGTCAGAAAATGATCTTGACGTTGACCACTAAACCAGTCATTTGTGCAATGTGACCTGTAGCCTGTGCGCAGGAAAATCCTCTGCACGACATAATCCTTTGTGCGATGAAATACATTGCGTGATGACATCATCTACGCAACAACATCCTATGCGTGACAACATCCATTGCGCGACGAAATCCACTGCGCGATGACATCCTCTATGCGAAAACATCCACTGCGCGACGAAATCCATTGTGCAATGACATCCTTTGCATGACAGATTCCTATGTGCGACAACATCCTCTACACGACAACATTCTATGTGTGGTGTGAAACAAGGTTTGCAGTGCGCAGTTGCAAATGGAAATGGGAATAATAAATGATAAGCTTCCTTTTGAAACTGACCCTTGGAGATGTTAGATGATGCCAAGCATAAAAGCAATATGGGTGCTAACAGACATGACTTTGCAAATTGTTGACAAACCTCTAACCTTAGCTATGAAAATCATGGTGCTAACAATTGGCTCCAACGGGGATGCTATCCTTCCTGTGAGGTAGCAAAGAACATTAGACCATGTGCCTATCCATTGGGATGTTCCCGAAACATTGAAAACTATGCTCTGACCTGTCGCTTGTATCCGTTGAAAACCCAAAACTGTGTATGCTTTAAACTGAAATATGAAACTAAGTTGAAAATGAAAACCGCAGATTGCTAAAAGAAATGCTTGACACGCTGAGCTTATTTGCACATACCTACCCTAATCGCTGGAAAAAAAAATGCCAATAAAGTGAAATCAAATTGCCAATGCAACCCTTCAAGCACTTTATCCATTTTTTTTTTATTTGCACATCCTTTCTCCAAAGCTTGTTTACTGATAATTTATTCAAAAATTTATCTATAAATTCAAATATCAAGAAATTAAAAGCATTGGGACTGTTTACCACCTCCAACAAAACTACAAATGGATCCTCCAAAATATGCATAAAACAACAATAATGTTTCACCCCTTCCACTGCATCATTGTTTTCATTTAATTCAACCCATTGATTGCCACAAAGGGGATGAAAAATCCATTGAGACTGCTGGAAATAACAATCTTCTGAATCAAAAGGCAGTGTTGGATGAAATGAAACCCCTGGTGGCAAGCAATCCATATCTAACACTGACGTTGATTGACCATCATCTTTATTTCCAAGCTGGTAGTTGATCACAGGATGCAAATCTGAACTGAAATAACCTTCCATGTAATCAACAACAGGGTCATTAAAAGTATGAGAAGGTTGTTGATCCTCTTTATTGATAACAATTTTCTCATGTAAAACAATGTCACTGTGAATGCAATCAAACTTCACTGCTTCCTCTGTTATCTCATGATTTACTTTCAACAATTCAAAGGAAGAAAAACATAATGGAAAACAGTTTTCATTTGCAAGTCCACTGCTTTTTTCATATTCAACATAATTCATGTAGGAGTTTTTATTTGAAACATTATAAACATTTTTCTTCAACAATTCGAAAGATGCAAAACACAATGGCAAAGTTTTTTCATCTAATTCAAAACTTTCTTCATTTTCTTCACTGTTGTCATATGCACATTTTTCAATTTCTTTGGATTGTTGAACATACTTATTTTCAGATTCATCTTCGACTAATGGCTACAATTTTGAACTGACAAGACCTCCTACATAACAAGTAACAAGGTCATCAAACACATGAGAAGATTGCTACAATTTCTTGTCAGTTTGTTCGAGTGAATTAGTGTGATTTTGCATAATCACACATTCATTTTCTTCAATGATGATCTTATAATTTTCTTTCAACAATTTAAATGAAGAAAAGCATATAGTTAAGAATTTCCTTCAGTTGATTCAATACTTTCTTCTTTGTAACTGTGATATGTAGGTTGATTGCTCTCATTACATTGCTGAAAATGAACATTTTTTGATAGAGAACATGCAACTGGTTGTTCTAGGAAGTCAACATCATAATCATCATCATCTTCATCATATATAGGCAAATCAACAACATCTGCAATGTCATCTAACAAGGAAAAGCTTGTAACATCAACTTGCTCTTCAACAAGCTGATTTGCAAATTCATCTTCTTGACTGTCTACAAATGAATACATAAAACAATATGTTTCTTGCTCATGATGACAAAGATCGGAATGTAAATCAGCTTCTTGTTTATTCAAAATCTCATGTTCTTCAGCTTTCAACTTCTCATCCAAAATCTGATTTTGTAGCTCCTTACATGCTTGAATATTGTCTTCCACTTCCTGAGCATTATTAAACATCAGATGCAAAGACATAGACTTTCTCTCCATCAAAAGAAAAGATAATTATGATTGAAAGGTTGTTACATAATGGAGCATGGAAGCGACTTTAGGAGGTTGGACTGCTTTAGGTAGTTTATAATAAATACTAGCAAACCTCCTACTGAAATTTGAGATAGTTTCATCTTTCATTCTTCTCATGGAATAAAACTCTGAAAGGAGTAGATTCCATGACTTTCTCTCAGCCCAAAATCTACGGAAAGCTTCCCTCAATTCATCCCACGAGCTAATCGACTAAGGATGAAAATGTTTGAACCATGCTTTGACATCTCCTTTAAGGACTGAAAAAAGACCCTCATAGACATATCGTCATGTTCAATCTCAAAAAGATCTATAAAATGCTCAAAGATTTGAATATGTTTTTCCACTGAATGTCCATCGAGATCTCCATTGAACTTGTGAAGGTACTTATAATGTTTAAGAGGAAAGTCATGAAGGATGGAAGGCAATTTAAAAGGATTGTATCTTTCTTGAATCTTGGAGGGTACAGGATTAATAACAGAAGGTACAAGCTCAACTTTGGTTTCATTAAGCTCACAAGAATGATCATGAACATCATATGGTTCAGAGGAAGGAGCTTGGTGAATATTGACTATACAAGAAGGAGGTATACCTACAGTTTGTAATGAAGGATATACAAGGGTATATCTCTGGGATTCATTTGAATGCAGTAAGTGAAGAAATATTCTTTTGAAAAACTCAAGAAAGGACAAGAATATATTGATAAAACAAAAAATTACTTCTTGAACTAAACTTAAGCTCGAGTACCTTATTTTTCCATACTGCTCTTCCATATCTCTGTCAACAGGTCTCATTCTCTAGTGGAGTCTTTGAATCACATTTGAAGCTTGATTGGAGTTTCCATGAAAACTTTAGCTCAGGATTCTTCTGCTAGTGGAATCACCTTCAACTGATTTTCTGATGTGTGGAGTCGTCAGAGCAGGAATATAGCCAATATGTGTCTAAGTGTATGATGCTCTCAGACCTTAGAACTGAAACAATGTCGTTCTTCCCAAGGAAAGTTTCATTCAATTCCATCCTAGACAACGACGCCAAAATGTTAGCACTCTGCAAATTTGTTCGGATGATAAATAGACGACGAGGGTAACTTTTCAACCAACTTTGAGGCCCAAAACTAGCCTTTTGGACCTAGAGAGGGCTCTCTCAGGAGACTCTGTCTCTGTGCGGGATATGTCTTTAAATCAATGGCTAGATTTAACACATTTGATATAATGGGTTTTGGTTATATTGGCGCAAGAAAATTAGACTTTGGGCTATGGAGTCGATTCAAGGAAACAACGGAAAAAAATGACTCGGTGAATGAAATTTGAGAGGATAAAGGCTAAGCGAGCAACAATCTTCAGTGAAAAATAGTAATGTGTGGAGGAGAGAGATTACAAGAAGTAACTCGGAGCACCGTTGTGGGTGAGTTCAGAGTTAACTTTTAGAAGAAAAACGTTTTGTTTAAACGGCGCGAACAAGGGGCGCTGCGCAATGAATCCATAGGTTCGAAAATTCATTCCAAATTAGAAAGAAAAAGATATGAATAAAGATAACAGGAAAAACATACGCAAGAAAGGGAAAACAATACATCCAACTGCTATAATTAGAATCTTGTCATCAAAGTTACAACACTTTTGCATTAAGTTTCAGTCGAACTCAAATTACATACAATAGTTGTTGTCTATAACAATTTTTCCAACCAACCCTGTTTACATGAAAATGATCCCCATATATAGAAAACTAATGTCACCCTTGCCTACTAGGGTCGAACTACTCCCTCCTAGAATCATGGATCCATTTTCTCTGAAAGAGAACAATAACTTCAACGAATTCACTAAAAATAGAAAACCCGACTTTGCCAAATCATAATCGTAACCGAAATATTCTTTACAATAATTGATCATGATCAAAATTCGACCACATGGTTGAGATAAGTCATCATGTGCATTTCTAGGCACTCTATCACCCTTGCACAACAAGTCTGCTACGCAATAGTAACCTACAACAAAAAACACAGCGGATTGTGCATCAAACTGGGAAAATAAGCGTTAAAGATGACATCATATATCACTAATAAAAAACTATTTATAGAAACGAAGAGAGGTTGTTGTAGTTAAGATTGTTATAAATAAAAACCTCTCTCGTTTTCTTGAAATTCATCTCCATATGGCCGAAATATGTGTTGTAAAAACATGTCTCGAACAGGAAAGCATGGAAACCGAAAAATAGGGCTCAAATATCACTTCGAATCTCCCAAAATATGAAACGTTTTCCAAATTTGAGAGAGGTTTTTATTATTTGGTTTGTCCTCAACAAAAACCTCTCGAGGATTTTCAAAATTACCCTCTAATTGGTCAAAAAATGATCTTGCAGTTGACTACTAAACCAATCATTTGCGCAGTGTGACCTGTAGCATGTGCGTAGGAAAATCCTTTGCGCAAAAGCATCCTTTGCGCGACAGAATCCTTTGCGCGACGAAATACGGTGCACGATGACATCCTCTATGCGACAACGTCTTATGCGCGACAACATCCACTGTGCGACGAAATCCATTGTGCGATGACATCCTCTGTGCGACAACATCCTATGCGCGACAACATCCACTGCGTGACAAAATCCACTGCACGATGGCATCCTTTGCACGACAGAATCCTTTGCGTGACAACATTCTCTACACGGAGCGCAACAAAGTTTGCAGAGCGCAGTGAATTTTGCAGTGCGCAGTTACAAATGGAAATGAGAATAATAAATGATAAGCTTCATTTTGAAATTGACCCTTGAAGATGTT
This sequence comes from Picea engelmannii, assembly GCA_009831015.1. Classification (NCBI taxonomy): domain Eukaryota; kingdom Viridiplantae; phylum Streptophyta; class Pinopsida; order Pinales; family Pinaceae; genus Picea; species Picea engelmannii. The sequence goes on along the minus strand of ML787850.1, from coordinate 23,846 downwards.
AAATGATGCCACGCATAAAAACAATATAGGTGCTAACAGACATGACTTTGCAAATTGTTGACAAACCTCTATAACCTTAGCTATGAAAATCATGGTGCTAACAGAAAGTATGACAAAAAAAAATGTAGGATGTAATTTGCTATATTGCACAACTGTGAGCTGCAAAGTACATCACAATACCATCATAAAACGGTATATAAAATTCGATGACTAGAATTATTTCAACACATAGAAGGCATAATTTTAAACACTTGTATTTTGAGATAAGTTGCAGTAGAAGGGAAGGGCATGTATTAGAAAGGAATGGAAGGTATCATTTACATGTTTGTAAGGCCAACTTTGTCCTATGAAATTTTGAGGATGGTTTGACATCGATTTTCTTATAAGGTGATATCATCTTCTCCTAAAACCAAAATATATATGAACAATTTCTACAACCAAACCAAGAGATAAATCCACATAATTAATTCCAATAAGAAAACCAAATGATACGATATCTACCAAAGATTTGATATAATTAATTTCTATCAAATAACCATTTGCCTCTACGAAAGCACGTTCTCACCGTTGGCCTTGAAAACTTCGTAACATGCAAATCTTTCACATATGTCAAGACATCTGTTGGCTATTGGCAAAGTTTTGGGTATGCCACTGGTTAGAATATATGATTGTAAACATGTATAACTTGGGCATGTACACATATATATGAATAATTATTAATGACATGTCAAAGGTTCGAAGAATGCACCATGATCACAATTGCAAGATTAAAGAAGATTGACACGGTTTTATTTAGAGTTAAAAATATTGACTTTTATTTAATATTGTTGTAGGTTAAATGTTCTATGAAACGATGATTTTTTCTGAGGACATTTGTTTGAAATTTGATGAGAAATTGTTAGATTCGTAGATTTAAGTGATTATTTATGTATAATCCGAGTGCTTTAGAGGTTTTTCAGCACACTAAATCCATTTCTGCATTCAAAAATGGATTTTGAACAACAAAAAATAATGATTCGTGTAAATTTATATCGTCAGATTCCAATGAAAAAAATCATTTCGTAGAACAGTGAAACAACATCTTTAATATCACTAAGCTAACTTTTTTCCTCTGTATTGTCATTGTCTTAAATGTCGCCATGTTTATAGTGCAATTTAAGGTCACCTCATTCATGTCTAAACTGCAATTTAACGTCATGAATGAGGTGGCCTTGTATACAACCAGAAACCAAACCATGTCTAGAGTGCAATTTAAGGTCATGAATGAGGTGGCCTTTTTTCCTAAAATTAAATGTACTTCAAGATAATGTACGCTTACGGAATTAATGTACTTCCGACACGTAGCCATTAAATCAAGAAAAATAAAAGTTATTGCCGTGGCCCTCTTCAAGTGTATAATTTACTTTATATGGTATTACAATAATTAAAAAAGAAAAATCAATTAAATAAAAGTAGCATGAAAATTCAATATCCCAAGCCAAGCTTTAGTGTTGCTTAGCTCCACTCAACCATGCCGACTACACTATATCTTAATCACCAACCAAAGGATTGAAACAAAGTTTTTATATTATATTTTCGTTGCCAAATACATGACATAAGTTTTAATTATTAAGTGTACTTTAAATAGGTTATGACATATGACATAAGTTTTAATTAATTGTAGTTTAAATATGTTATGACATAAGTTTTAATT
>ML787850.1:0-14051 GCA_009831015.1 Picea engelmannii | reverse complement strand
GGTGGAGTTGTTGAGATCAGTCTCCAAGTGGGAGATTGTTGGTTGTGGAGCCTGATTATCTTCCTAATTTAGAGGTATTTTACTTTCAACCGTGTTTATACCCCATGAAGTATTTACACCCCAGAAGTATGTACACTCTTCCATGCGGGGGAGTGCAGAGGGGGGGTACCCCCTCTGCGGGGTTTGGGGGGGCTATCCCCCCAGCTGGAGGGTCTGGGGGCAAGTGGGCCCCCAATGGGGGTTTGGGGGCAAAGCCCCCAAAGCAAAAATTGCCTTGTAAAAGTATATTGTAATTTCATTGTAAATCTGGACCATTCATTATAAGGTCACAGATCTAACGATAGAGATTATGTTAGGGTTTTTTGCCCTAGAAGGCAACCCTCTTTTATTAGGGAAATGTATTGCGGCTATGTATGTTGGCGAGTATTGTATCCTGAGAGAGGAGACTATGAGAGAAAGAAGAGGAAGTTACACCGGGTTTTGCTGTAGGTTGTATCCCTTCATTTTGCTGGATAATAATAAAGAAAGGACCTGGAAATTTCTCTGGTGGACGTAGCCCACACTAGGTGAACCACGTAAATCTGTGTCTCTCTTGTATTGTGTATCTTCTGTGTTTTGTTTCCGCATTTGTTTTATTTTATTGCTCCACGGTCCTGTTTTTCTAACAACTTGTTCCTAGACCCAAGGATAAAAATGAAATAGGCACAAAATGGGCCTTCGGGAATTAAAAAAATGAGAGTGGACAAGTGATTAGAAATAAATCAAGACTTGTATGCAATGGATGTGCTCAAATTGAAGGAATTGACTTTGAAGAGACATTTTCCCTTGTAGCAATATTGGAAGCAATCATGATGTTTTTGGCATTTGCTTTCTACAAAGACTTCAAAATTTATCAAATGGATGTCAAGTCACCATTCCTAAATGGAAATATAGAAGAAGTATATATTGAGCAACCTGAAGGCTTCCAACTATCAGAAGATATACATTATGTATGTAAACTCAAGAAAGATTATTATGGCTCAAATCAAGCTCCCATAGCTTGGTACTCAAGACTAGACAAGCATCTACAACAACAAGGATTTAAAAGAGGAGTTGTAGATAACAACATCTACATCAAAAAAGAATATAAGGACATGATACAGTCTGAGTGGGCCTAATGGTTGAGAACATGTGTTTCCTCATAGGAGGTCACAAGTTCAAATCCAGAGGGGGGTAGGGTATGTATACCTCTGTAGACTTTACCAGTCAAATCATTGGGCAGAGGGGGGTCCTTTGTCCCACAAACAAGGGGGTCTCATACACCAATTTGGTGTCTGGCTTGGTCGTGACCTTAAAATTAGATTATTATTATTATTATTTGGAAGTAGTACTCACAAATTGAGTAAGAAGTTTGTTCAAGTAATTCATAAAGAGTTTGAAATGTCTATGCTTGGAGAGTTATCATTCTTCTTAGGACTGAAAATCTCTCAATCCAACAAAGGTATCTTCATATCTCATATATAATACATTAAGGAGATGCTCAGGAAATTCAATATGGAATACTTCAAGCCATATAGTGCTCCTATGATTACATGAAGCAAGCTAAAAAAAGATGATGAATCCATGGAAGCAGACCAAAAAATATATACATCTATGATTGGGAGCTTTCTATATGTGACAACCTCAACGCTAGATGTCATGCAGCTAGTTGGAGTGGTTGCAAGGTTTCAATCTACACCAAGGGAAACTCATGTACAAGCAATTAAGAGAATATTCATATAATTTAAAGGTACTTTAGACTATGGATTATGGTATCAAAAAGGTGAAGGATTTACCTTGACAACATATATTGATGTTGATTGGGCAGTTTGTATATATGACAGAAAAAGCACAAGTGGGTGTGCATTCTTCTTAGGAAATTGCTTGGTGTCCTGGTTAAGCAAAAATAAATCATCAATCTCTTTGTCTACTGCAGAAGCACAATATATTGTAGCAAAAACCTATTGCACACAAGTCCTATGGATGAAGCAAACTTTACAAGAAATCTAGGTTGAATACAAGCAACCAATCTCCATATTATGTGATAATACTAGTGCGATAAGCATTTCTAAGAACCCTATCATGCATTAAAGAAAAAACACATACCATTCAAGTTGTTAAATTGGATTATGTGAATACAAAGGAACATGTTGCAAGCATATTTACAAAACCACTTCCCAAAGATACATTTGAGTATCGCAAACATAAGTTGGGAGTCATTTCCAATCCTAATCAAATTGCACAAGATTCATCAAAAGTGGGAATATTTTGGGAACACAACGGAGCCCGAAGAACATGGGAGAAGAAAAATGAAAGGAAAATTGAAGGTAATTTCTAAAGACAAAGGTTCCCATTTCATAAAAACAGAAAATTCAGAGAGAATAATAAGTTTTGGTAAGAATTTTAGAGAAGAACTAAACAAGCAATACAAGAGTCATGTAGCAGTGTTTGGGATAACATCATGGCTCCAGTCCTAAGGCTGAATCTCTCATGGAAACTTTGTTGGTCACTTGAATCCTCACTAACTTATTTTAAGTCTTGTAGGGCATCCCTTAATAACAACAATGTGAGGTGATTCTAGAACTTAAAGACCAACATATGGAACAAACATTTTGATGTTTCCAACAATTAGGTCATTCTTGGATACATTTCCCAACAATTAAGAATAGTGTGACCTTTTCTTTGGTCGTTGGAAACAAGTGTAACCAACCATAAAAAGGATAATTCGATGCATCAAATTTACCAACAGTAGATAGATTTTTTTTTAACAACAACATACCATTCATTTTTTAGCAGTAGATTGTGAGCAAATGTTGAAGGTAGAAAATCCTATCAGTTGTGAGTAGGTAATAGTGCCGTGATAATGAAACATGTAGCAAGTCTTTGGCATCTTTTTAATAAGTAGAAAAAGGAGTAGTTCAAGAGAGTGACGATAACACAAGGAATACTTAGAAATTACAACAAGAAAAGATAGTACATTCACAGGGGGAGCTACTTCAGAAAAATCCAAGTGAAAGCATAGTCTAAGGGGGAGCATTCCCTATTTCCTAAAGATGTACATAGTTAGGAAGAGTGTCCCTTTTGTCATTGGTGTCAAATGGGATATTAATGGTAAAAGCATGTTGTTTTAGTAGTACATTGACAGGAGGAGCAACTTAGTAGCAAAGTACATAAGTATTTCCGACAAGGGAGCAGTCTAGTAAATAAGTTTTTGGTTTTACTAGGTTTCCATCAATGAAAAAGGGGGATATTGTTAAGAAAGTGTTTTCATTGATGTCAAAGTGGCTACAGGTGTGACAATGATTTGTCATTGATGTCAAAGTGACTGTTGATGTGGCAGTATTGATGAGGTGTTATTGAGGTCAATGGTCGATTGATGTATGACTGTCAAAGAGTTCATGAAGCAGTGTAGCTACCGGTATGTTTGTCTCTAAAATATCTTCCAACAGGAATGGGAGAAAGACAAACAATCTCAACACGTGAGGATCTTGCTCCAAGTGGAAGTTCACCATTCGTCTTCATGCAAGCATTCAAAGCAACTCAACTACATGAATTCAGGATTCATGTAATATCGTGTTGGGCATTCAAAGCAAATCAACTACAAGAATTCAAGATTCCTGTAATAACGTGTTGGTAACACCTTGGAAAGAAAATCAACTCAACTACAAGAATTCAATATTCCTATAATAACGTCTTGGTAACATTTTAGAAAGATTAAAAAATCATTTTAACAACCAATTTTCAAAGGTAGGCCAAGGAAGATATTAACCATGTGCTTCTTGGCCACGATGGGTCCACATCTCCTGCAAATAATTTTTGAAAATATGAAGTTGATTTTCTTTAGCATTGGAGAGAAAAGAACAAATTGTGATCTTGTTCTTTTTGACATGTTTAGGTCCACGTGATTTCAACCTTGTGCTCTTCCCTGCACTTCGGCTCCACACATAGTTGGCATGAATTGTATTTATAAGGAATTGATTGGATGATAATTTAGAGTGAGAGACTATGATAAGAATAAGTAAAAAGCTCTGAAATCATGTTTCAAGGTTCACTAGAGGTTCTGGGCATGTTATATGCAAGTATGGGTTTTAGGACTGGCTAGTATGTGATTTTTATTGCAGGTATGCATGAATGAAACATGTTTGAAATTATGGGGATTTACATCGCAGAGATCCCAGGGCATATTCTCTTCCACTTTGATATTGTAGGAGTCTAGTAATCACAACTATGTATCTCCTCGTTGAGCATTGGAGTCACATAGATTGCAATAGAAAGAAATATCTCTTGTTTGGGTTCTGAAATCGTAGTGGTACATGATCATTGGGTCAAGATCTAAATATGAATTAAAATGCAGAGAAGAAAGGTCAATGACATAAGGTAGAGAAGGAATACAAAGTGATAAATCAGGGAATATGATTTGATACAAATTGCATAAGGGTTTATGAATCTAAATTACAAATTGAAAGGTATATGATTTAGCCATCAATAGATACTAATCCTGAACTTGAAAGATGCAGATTTCAATGATTGTAATGAAGTAACTCTGCAATGTTGTGAGGTGTGAGAAATGACTCTTTTTTGGGAGCCTTCAGGAGTGTGAAATATCTCTATGTTTTGAGAGTGCTTGAAAGTATGAATTCGTGAGTGAACATATACAAAGAAGTGAGACAAGGAACCTATATATTATATGCCAATCTAGAAATGACTTGAGGACTATGTGGAAGCTACAAGAATTGCATAGATGTTTTTTGTTGTGTACAAATGAAGAGATCATTTGAGGTATGTGCATATATGAGGAGTTCCAGAAGACAGTGGATCCAAAGATGAAATTGTTGATATGCTCATTTTGTGTAATGTATTGAAAATGAAAGTACATATGTGTGAATGGTTTGAAAGCATTAGGACTGTGTTGCAGCCACAAGATCATGAGGCATCCACTTAGTGAACCTATGACATAGCACGTGCGTTCATAGGATATTAAAGAGTACCCCTAATTTCACTAGATATTGATAAATACCTCCCAAAATCCTTTTGTTGAACCCCCTCCCAATACATATTTCAAATTTAAGAAACCCTTATTTTTACTAGATATCCCCTATTTTTACCAGACACCCATTTTTATAACCCCCAATACCTATAAACCCCCTCGTACCTCACATCCCCCCCAATACCTACAATATATTGACTTTATTTTTCATAATTTAAAAACTCCCTTTATGAATGAACGCAATAAGATATTGGTCAACAAGGTGAATCACTTGTGCACATGATAGACTGAGATGTATCTAGGATTGTGTAAGAAGGATTGAGGACTAAGTATAAAAAGGAATGAGGTATTTGTGTTAATTTCATATTTACAATATATATATGAATTCATGCACTTGAAGTTTTGTGACTGACCAAACATTGAAAGACAAATTTACTTCAGGGTGGAAGGGTGGTGCTATGGAGAGGATTGGTGTCCTCATCTTCTTAGCAGGTTGGTTCCTGCAAAATTTAAGTTGATTCTTACAAATAGGATTGGTTTCCTCATCTTCTCAATAGGTTGGTGTCTGCAAACTATGAGTAAGTGCTTACAGTGAGGATTGGTGATTTGAAATGGTCTTTTAAAGACTTGGTTAAGTTTTAAGCATGAGTTCATTTTCCAATTAGGAATTGATGAAATAAGAATAAATTAATGAGATATTATAGCAGCCATAATAAGAAATGCAGATCGGAATGTAAGCACAAAGAACAACAAACCATAACAATAAAATTTGTTAACGGAGTTTGGCAAGATTGCCTACATCTCAGGGCCTTTGTCTTAGTGGGTGAGGCTTTCTTATTTCTCTTAAATGATTCAAAAGTACATCATAAAAGTGTCAAAATGATTAGAAACTAGTCTCGATGTGTTATTCTCGACCTCAAGAATCCAACACAACCAACCGCACTGAAAACGATTGAGAGAAGCTCCCATAATTGGCCTGCAAAGTTCCCCTCCTCAATGGCTTCCTTGCATAAAAATGGCTTTGGATTTCAAATTCCTCAACATGTATTCTATTCTGAACCTCTCTTAATGATGCTGAGAACCCCTGGTTTATATAGCTTTGGATTTGGTATCAATCTCCCAACTTCCTCCCAAGATCTGACCTCAAATCAAGCTCCAAATCCCCCAATATTGGCTAAAATCCATTAAAATCAGTTGAAAATAACCAAACAAAATCTTATTCTATGGTCAAAACCCCCAAAATGGCCAAATACAGGGCACAACCCCTATTCCCGAGCTCCTGGCCATATGGGAGGCTCCATATGCTCACGAGTTGAGCATGCTCTAGTTGAGCCCCTTGATTCCTGGCCCCCTGGTCGCATGTATGGCCATGTGTCCATGGCCCTAAACTCCCACACACTCCACTGCTGGCTAGCTCCAGTTTCGTATCCCCTAGTCACGGTCTAGCCCCTCGCAGACCGTGTTTTATCCAAAACACCTCGCTACCACAAACTCTTCTATATATTTTCTCCATACCAATAACAAGGAACACCATTCACCCATCTGGTTAGCGCGATAGGTTAGTCCGTTGGCGCCCATGGAGGTCGGGGGCTCAAAACTTACAAGTAACACAAATTTTGACCCAATCAACATTGGCTAAATCTGGGGTGCCACGTGGCACCCTCTGATTGGGCCACCTGTCGCCCTGTGATTTGTCTATACCATACAATCAGTGTACATTTAGCATGCACAGTCAGCTACCACATCACCATCATAAAACCCATTCACCTATCCAGTCAACTGCCATGTCATCTTTCGTACATCCCAGTCACCCTGCCATGTCATGTACTGATTGCCACATGTCATCCGTACAATTCCACGTGTCAAATCCGTACTGGTGCCAACTTAGCCCGAAAATGCCAAAATTGAGTGACACGTGTCACCTCTTGATGATGCCATGTCAGCATGATGATGCCATCATGACATCATACTAACGTCACCTGTCGTAGTGTTGATGTCAGCAGTATGACCTGTTGACTTTGACCAGTTGACTTTTTGCCTGTTTGGGAAATCGGTCAGAACACGATATCTTTTGCATACGAAATCCATTTGCGAGAAACAAATATGGCCGGAATCAACACAACGAGTCAAACACAATGGCGTTGATTTCGTCCGATTCTGAGAAATTTTATTTTTAGGCCTTCCTGGATCCATTTTGGATCATGCCTCCCCACTAAGACCTTTTGGTCCTCCAAAAGGGTATTAACCAGTCATCAAGTGCGGTATAGGCTACCCCACTTGTCCTTTGTCTTGCGCACTTATCTCATCATAATCAATTGCAAAAGAACCATGAAAACTGACAACATATTGTTAGCCATTTTTACTCTTTCACATCTTATTGAAGCCACTACCATCCATGTTGAAAACATTAGCAGCGATAACATTAGAAATATGACTGCAAATGAGCTAATATGTTTGAATTACTTTCATGACATCATCTTATCTTGAAGCAAAGTATGATTGAACTTTTATTCTACAACCATCTCATGTTCATGCTTAAGATCAATTGCTTTACTTGGCACAATTAGAGGTGTGTTTCTTGCATAAGTTTCCTTACTTAATTGTTCCATTGTTTGTAGAGATTGATTTTCTTTTAAGTGATGAACATGTACAACATATTCATTGCCTTCTTTAGTTAAGTGATATTTACTTTGTTCCCTGCATAAGATTTCTTTGTGATCATACAAATAAGGACTACCTAATACCATTCCACATTCATTGAGTGGCACCACATCACATGTTACCTCATCTACAAACTATGATGAAATTGAAAACTTTAAAGTGCATTGCTTTGTTATGTGCAATTTATGATTGTTTCTTATCCATTAAAGGGAGTAAGGTTTATGATGCATCTTAGTGTTTAATCCTAATTGTTTAACCACTTCCTTTGAAATCAAGTTAGATTGAGATCCACTATCTATCAATGTATCAATCTTTGTATGTTTCATTCTCACCCTTATGTGAAACAACTTGCATCTAGAATCATATTCATCACCAATTTTACCTGTCAACCCAACTGTTGTGATCTTAGTCTCATCACCTGAATCATATCCCAAGTCTGTTGTCCATTTTGCGGTTGCCACTGTTTGCCTCCTTTTCCTTTCTTTGAACCACTTTGGTCTCTTCTCAGGATGCAATTTCCAACAATGGTCATCATCGTGCCCTTCTTTCTTGCAATGCTTGCAATAGATCTTCTCTTCCCTTCTTGTTGTTGAATTTTCTCTCTTTCCATTCCCCTTCCTTTTGTCCTCTTTCCTTGAAGACGATTCCCCTGATACACCAACTCTTGTTTTCCCTACTTCAATGTATGTTGCTTGAACATAAACCTCATCAATATCAGTAGGTCCAAACATAAATATAGTGTTACGAATATGTGAAGGTAAACCTCCTATATACTTCATAAGAGTTTCTTGGGTATGTAATGGAATATTTAACATTGATGCCATCTTTCGAAATTCATTTGTATATTCTTGCACTGTTTGTACCTTTCTTAGTTTAAGACCTTGCAATTCAATTAAATCCTTCTCTTTATAACCCAAAGGATAAAATTGCTTTCTAAGTGCAAAGACAAATTCTTTCCATGATGGAAATACATTACCAACTTGTTGCGTGCCATTTTGCAACTTACTCTGCCACCAAATGAGTGTTGTGTTTGGAAGACGAAGCAACGCCAACTTGATTTGGGTTGCCTCATCGTTGATTTGTTGCATACTGCAATAAACTTCCATATGTTTGACCCAGTTATCAAGCCTCTCAACATTGAATTCACCATCATACATCGACAATTCAAATTTCACATCAAACTTAAGTAAAGACATATCATGTTTATGTTTATGGGAATGTTTTATTGCGGTGGATTTTGAACGTGTACTTGAAGAAGAAGAAGTTGATGGAGAATAAGGAGGTGAAGTAGGAGGTTTAGGAGGATCCTCTCCTTCTTCATTTTTGTCTTGTTTAGAAGATTCCCCTTGGAAAGGCCTCTTCCATTCCAAGTAATCCTCATATAATACCTTTACCATCTCAGACATGGCGAATAAAGTCTTTTGCAACTCGATCTCATTCTGAGACATGCCTTCTTCCAATGCCATCTCCTCATTTTGAGAAGTCCTCTTTCTCGATCCAATCTCTGGTCCCCTTCTACAAGCTTTCCTTCACCATGACTCATCTTTTCCTTGGTAATCATGCAAACTCAAAAACCAACCGTCAACCTGCTCTGATACCACTTGATTTGAAATGATCTTTTAAAGACTTGGTTAAGTTTTAAGCATGAGTTCATTTGCCAATTAGGAATTGATGAAATAAGAAGAAATTAATGAGATATTATAGAAGCCATAATAAGAAATGCATATCAAAATGTAAGCACAAAGAACAACAAACCATAACAACAAAATTTGTTAACAGAGTTTAGCAAGATTGCCTACGTCTCTGGGCCTTTGTCTTAGTGGGTGAGGCTTTCTTATTTCTCTTCAATGCTTCAAAAGTACATTAGAAAAGTGTCAAAAGGATTACAAACTGGCATGGTTGTGTTCTGCTCGACCTCAAGAATCCAACACAACTGATGGCACTGAAAACAGTTGAGTGAAGATCCCGGAATTGGCCTGCAAAGTTCCCCTCCTCAATGGCTTCCTTGCATAAAAATGGCTCTGGATTTCAAATTCCTCAACATTTCTCCTATTATGAACCTCTCTTAATGCTGCTACAAACCCCTAGTTTATATAGATTTGGAGTTGGTATCAATCTCCCAACTTCCTCCCAAGATCTGGCCTCCAATCGAGCTCCAGATCCCCCAATATTGGCTAAAATCCATTAAAATCAGGTGAAAATAACCAAAACAAATCTTATTCTATGGTCAAAAACCAAAAAATGGCCAAATACAGGGTGCAACCCTCTATTCTTGGGCTCCTGGCCATATGGGAGGCTCCATATTCTCACGAGCAGGGTGCGCTCTGGTTGAGCCCCTTGATTCCTAGCCCCTTGGTCGCACGTATGGCCATGTGTCCAGGACCCTAAACTCCCATGCGTTCCATTGCTGGCTAGCTCCAGGTTCGTAGCCCCTGGTCATGGGTTAGCCCCCTGCCGACCGGGGCCTATCCAAAACACCTCACCACTGCAAACTCTTATATATATTTTTCCATACCAATAATAAGCAACACCATTCTCCCATCTGGTTAGCCCGAGAGGTTAGTCTGTTTGCGCCCACAAAGGTCGGGTGTTCGAAACTTGCGGGTAACAAATTTTTTGACCCAATCAACATTGGCTAAATCCTAGGTTCCATATGGTGCCCTCTGATTGGACCACATGTCACCTCGTGATTCATCTGTACCATATTATCAACGTACAATTAGCATGCACAACTAGCTACCACATCACCGCAGTACAACCCAGTCAGCTGCGACATCAGCTTCTGTATAGCCCAATCACCCTTCAACGTCATGTATGGACTGTCATGTGTCATCCGTACAGTGCCATGTGTCAAATACATACTGGTGCCAACTTAGCCCGAAAATGCCAAATTTGAGTGACATGTGTAACCTCCTGGTGATGCCACGTCAGCATGATGATGTCATCATGACATCACCTGTCGTATTATTGACGTCAGCAGTACAACCTGTTGACTTTGACCAGTTGACTTTTTGCCCATTTGGGAAATCAGTCAGAATGTGATATCTTTCGCACATGACGTCCATTTGCGAAAAAATATATATGGTCAGAATCAATACAACGAGCCTGACACAATGGTGTTGGTTTCGTCTGATTCCGAGAACTTTGATTTTTAGGCCTTCCTGGATCCATTTTGGATCAATTGGTGTCATCATCTTCTCAACAAGTTGGTGCCTGTCAAGTTGGTGCTTGAAAAGTTGTAAGTGGGTGATTACTACATGGATTGGTGTCCCTCATATGTTGAAGCCTGTAAAGAATGTAACTTTTGTTTAATATAATTTTTTTTGTGGTTTTCTCCCTTATTTTGTTTCCACGTAAAATATATGTGTATTGTGCCTTTTTGTTGATCTACATTGTTATGTAACAATTTGCATTACTTGTGATTAATTATGTGGTGATTAGTTAAAGTGGTAAAGAGAAAAAAGTGCAAAAATATGTCCAATATTGATTCACCCCTCCCCACCCTCTCATTATTGTTGAATATTCCAACAAGGACAATGACTATACCAACAAGAGTCAGTCCAGCACAACCTGTTGCTTCCAAACAATATTCTAACTTGCCAATGTATATGCAATAAATGGTAGGGGATAAAGGACAACTTTCCTTGACTCCAATATTATAGTTAATTTCTTTCGACCATCCCTTAGTGCTCCTAAATTTTGCAATAACAGTCTCATACAATTGTACTGCAACAACTCTCAACTCGGAGGGAATTCAACATATAGGAGAAGGATGATGACTATACTAGCAAGAGTCGGTCCAACACAACCTACAACTTCCAAACAATCTTCTAACTTGTCAATGTATATGCCAAAAATAGTAGGGGATAGAGGACAACCTTGCTTGACTCCAATATTACAATTAATTTCTTTCGACCATCCCTTAGTGCTCCTAAACTTGGCAATAACGGTCTCATACAACCGTACTGCAACAACTCTCAACTCGGAGGGAACTTTTAGCTCTTCTAACATATTCAAAGGTTAGTCTTAAGCACAGTGTCAAAATCTTTCCTAAAGTCAACGAAACAACAAAGGAGATTGGTTTATTGTTGCAACACTCCTCTGCAATGATCCTAAGTGTGACAAGGTAGTCCAAAGTTGAATGATAACCTCTAAAAGCAGTGTGTCATTTAACTCTTTTTCCATGGCTTTCTATCCATATGCTTATTTTCTTATCCAAAATACTTCCATATATCTCGGCTAAAATGGGGCTAGTCATAATGGTCCTATAATTGGAGGGATTTCTTTTATCACTATTTTTAAAAATAGATACAATGAGGTTTTGAGTCTAGGGCTTAGAGAAGCCCTACTTAACTGCTAAATTAAAGAGCTTGTATGTGTGAGGAATGAGAATGAACCTTCCAATTTTTAACATTTCAACTTGATAACCTTTGATATCCTTCACTATATATAAAAAGAAAGATACATTACTTAAAAAAAGAAACAAATACTTCCTTTATACTCAAATTATATTCTAATTTTATTTATTAAATATTAAGATATGATCTTTCTAAAATATTCATTATATATAAAATCCTTTACACTTAAATTACATTTAAAAAAATAAAATATTAATATGATACTTTATTTACTTCTTTAAAAAATATATTAATATAATGTTTTTATAAATAATCATTAACTTAACAAAATATTTGATATATATGCTTTCCTTACTTCTCTATAAAATATTAATATATGAATTTTTTTACCTTTTATATTCCAGATATATTTTAATTGTTATATTTAAAATATATCTTAAAAAAATCTTAATCTATTTTTATTTTTTTTAAGATATTCATTCTATATATCAACCTTTATAATGTGACTAACTTGAACAATATGGGATCATGATGTAGGCGAGATCGTTGTAAGTTAATAAGTGAAATTAGCAAAATCTATTTATACGTGCCTTTTGTTATACAAGCCTTTTAATATTTGAATGTAGTAATCGTATGCAATTTAAAATAAGAAAAATGATTAAGTGGCTTTCCATGTCTATATCATAAAAATCATCCATAAATTGGTTACACATTCATAGTCCTTAGATTTTTTTTATCAAAGAAATTAAATCTCACGGACTAGATTGAAACCCTAAATGCTAAAGGTTTAAATTAGAATTTTTCAACACTTGAAAATTTTCTACTAGTGGTTTGAAGGCAACATGAAAGATTATAAATAGTGATATTTACTATTTATTATTAAGGAGAAAATTTATTTGTAACTTGTGGCACATAGATGTATGGATATTCTCAAGGAAATTCCCATATAGATGAAATTTCATATGAAAGAAGTGTAAGTTCTAAATCTTGGAAATTGAATAATAATATCTCGACTAGAGATAGGCATGTATACATTTTCTAACATTAGTAAGTAGGGATAACATGAAATTCCAATTGTATTTTCTAAAGTGGGCATTCCCAAAGGTATTTTCTTTTTGAATATAGAACAAAAAGAAAATATCGTGTGTAACAAAACAATTGTGGAAAAAACTTCCAAAAATACTTTATTTCTTGGGGAGTATTGGTACTAGGCCGAGAGAGAATCGAAAAGTGCCCTCGTAATGAGACTTTTTTATTATCTAAGCAACTTTGCTAATCAAGAATGATTTTAGGGGCTAAATTTCGCTCATGGGATAATTGTCCATGGTTTTTCCCCAAAAAAAGATTGAATATTCTAAAAATGATTCGCTCAAATTCTACAGGATAAAATTATTTTACCTTAAAAATCGCCAAACTTTTATACAAACTATAAAAAATACTTAAAATTTTGAATAATTTTACAAATATATCACCAAACATTTTTTAGTTGGCATATGAAGGATTAGTAAGATTCACCAAGGTTTCCACATTATAAAATAATTTTTCATCCTTAAAATCATACTTGTTGCTAATCCAAACATGAGACCTTTCCATTGAACTCATTGTCCATTAAGATCTTGCTGGTATTGATGTCAAGCTCACCCGTTAACAACTTACAATGCAAAACAATTTTATCGTAAGAAAACTCAATGTGTAGTATATCATGCTAGTTAAGATTGTGCTATGTATTTTTACCAATTAAAATTTGTTACGAAATCAAAGTAATCTACCAACTATAGATACTCATCCATTTTGAGATCTCTTACACACAAATGAAAACACTTATCCACCTACCTAGCTAGATCTGTAGAAACCCTAGCCTCCTCTCAGCTCCATTCATCCAACCTCTGTTGATCCTACTATAGTTATCAATACGATCTACATTTTCATATGTACCTCTTTAAAAATTGGTTTAATATTAATATATAACAATATTGTATATTATTATTTAGATTATTTTTTAAATAAAATATAATTATTACATTTTT
>ML787849.1:248336-296150 GCA_009831015.1 Picea engelmannii | reverse complement strand
TCACACAATACACCGAGATTTTACCATGGAAACCCTTGACTGGGAAAACTAGCATTCCTTGAGCGTTCCTCTCTCTTGTTGTCTTATTCAATCTGAATAAAAGGTTGTTTGTTTAACCTTGGTCCACACCTAAGACACAATCGACATCATACCCTCTTTCCTGCGCAAGGACAACCCTATAGCTAATCTATCTTACATCTACATGACCAACAACCTATGATTTACACATGCATTAGCATATTTTGCATTAGCCTTCACGGCCTTACAAAATGCCTCTTTATAGCATTTACAACAGGAAAAACCCTAAACATTGGCACCCAAAAATGGTTACAAATCCATGTAGATCATTGGATACAAATATCACAAATCCCAGGATTCTGTTACAGTCAACTCCAAGTCGAATTACCATTTGACTACTAGTCAGCCTTCATTCGGTCTCTAGTCAGTTTTCTCATGCCTGCACTTTGACCTCTTGATGGTTGACTTGTCATTGATATATTCGAATTCGAATTTACCCGATCGACTTCCTCGACCTTTGACTTGTTGTTGTTCCACCTCAACCTTCGATCATTAGTCGATTCACCTCGACTAGACTCTCAATGCAAAGAATATTACAACCCAACATTCTCCTACTTGTTGTCTTCTTTGATGAAACAGGGAATTCCTAAACTTTCCTTCACAGACCCAGGGCAACAATTCCCATTGCCTCTCTGCACCAAGATAACTTCATAGCACACACAGACTTGATCAATGAGTCTGCCATGTTTTCCAACGTGTCTACTCTCTCCAGTAGAACCTTGTTACTTTCCACCATATCTCTTAGGAAATGGTATTGTACATCAATGTGCTTAGTATTCGAATGATAAGAAGGGTTCTTTACCATAAATATTGCGCTTTGACTATTGCAACTCACCTTCATATCTCTCTGCTCGAACTTGATTCCTGAACACAACCTTTGCAGCCATATCGCTTCTTTGCTTCCATGAGTGGCCACCATGTATTCAGTTTGTGTTGTTGACAAGGCTACGATCACATGTCGCTTACTCATCTAGCTTATTGCTCCAATAAACATCTTGAAGACATATCCATTGGTAAACCTCTATAGATCCAAATCTCTAGCCCAGTCAGCATCGACAAAGCCATGTACATTTACTTTACCACTGCAACCTCCAAGTCTTCCTTGGTAGCATATAACATAGTCCTTCATGCCACACAAATACCTGAATACTCTCTTGGCAGTTGTCCAATGCTCCTTTCCAGGTGTCGACATGTACCTGCTCAAAACTCCCATTGCATGCGAAATGTTTGGCCGATTGCAAACCATCACATACATTAGAATACCAACAACACTTTCATAGGGAACACATGCCATGTCCTCTATTTCTTCTTGTGTCATTGGACACTATTCAGCAGTAAGCCTTGCTCCCACAGGAATTGTCACCTTCACTACTTTGCAATCTTGCATGTTGAACCGTTTCAAAATTGTTTCAATATACTTCGTCTAATTCAACCGGAGCTTTATAGCGGCTCGATCTCTCTTAATATTCATTCCTAGAATGACTTTAGTTGCATCGAGATCCTTCATGTTCAACTTGGAGGATAGTTGCTTCTTCACCTCCTTTATTACGTGCATGTTGTTTCCAATCAGAAACATGTCATTGACATACAAAGATACATATATGAAACACCCACCTTCTTCCTTGGAATATATGTAGTGATCAACTTTCTTTATCAAAAATCTCAAACTAAGGATGTATGTGTCAAACTTCTGGTACCACATCCTTGGCGATTTCTTTAGACCATAAAGAGATATTTTGGTTAGAACACCAAATTTTTCTTTCCCTTTAGTACAAATCCTTTAGGATGTTTCATGTAAATTTATTCTTCTAGGTCCTCATGTAGGAACGTTGTCTTCACATCCATCTATTCTATCTCTAGATCGAATGTTGCATCCATAGACATTAGTACTCTAATGGAAGTTAGTTTTGCAACAGGGGAAAAAATCTCACCGAAGTCGACTCCCTTGACTTGAGAATAACATTTTTCTACCAGTCGAGCTTTGAACTTCTTGATTTGTCCTGCATCATTCATCTTCTTCTTGAATATCCACTTGCTACTGACGATATTTCTTCCACTAGGTAACTTGAATAAATCCCATGTCTCATTCTTGTACAAGGATTCCATCTCTTTGACCATGGCGTCCTTCCAAAGTTTACCCTCTACCGAGTCGACTTCCTCATCGACCGATTTGGGCTCATCGTCGATGGAAATTAGCACAAATGTGGAACGGAATTCGGGCAGAATATACCTTTCAAATGGTTTTATTATTATTTTTGACATCCTTACCATCAGATTCAGTTGTTCCACCTCTTCTTCAGATTCAGTCGACTCATCGAAATCATCTTCTTCGTTCCTCAGTTCAAACCACATTGTATCATGGTTATTCTCGATATGAACAGCTTCCTCGGGATCAGACTTACCTTCGACTTATATGAAGACCACATCTCGAGTATACATTATTCTCCTTGATGCAAGATCCTAGAGCTTGTATCATTTCATTCCTTCTTTGTATCCAATGAAAATACATTTGATTTCCTTCTTGTCCAGTTTGTTCCTCGTTTCCTTGGGAACATGCACAAATGCATCACAACCAAATACTTTGAAATGTTCCACCAAAGGCTTCTTATCAGACCATACCTCATGTGGAGTCATGTCGACTAGCATCGACGAAGGAGACATATTCACCATATATCTTTCAGTATCGATTGCCTCCACCTAGAATTCTTGTGAGATCCCAGCACCACTAAGCATGCTCCTTGCCTTATCCATCAATGTTATGTTCATTCTCTCAAAAAATCCATTTTGTTGTGGGGTATATGGTGTGGTATTTTGGCATGCTATGCCACACTGCTTACAACACTGATCAAATTCCTTTCCATAGAATTCACTGCCATTGTCAGTTCTCAGCACTTTAATCCTTTTCTCTGTTTGGTTTTCCACAAGATCTTTAAATTCCTTAAATCTTTAGAAAACCTATGATTTCTTTCTCAAGAAATATATCCATGTATTCCTAGAGAAATCATCTATGAAAGATACATAATATAGGGATCCACCAAGTGAAGTCACTGTAACCGATCCAAACACATCACTATGCACCAGATCTAGAATCCCACTTTCTCTTGTCTCTCCAGATGAGAAACTCACCTGACTTTGTTTTCCATATATGCAATGTTCACAAAAGTCGACCTATAAACCAAATTCAGGAAACCCTTCAACCATACCTTTTCTTTGCATAGCTCGAAATCATTTTTCTTCAATGTATCCCATCATCTCGTGTCATAGCCTGGTCGAGTCGATTTTATCATGTCTTGTCGAGTTGTTTTGAACCAACTTAGCTCGAGTCGAGTCGAGTTGAGTTGAGGTCGAGTCGAGTCAATTTCAAGAGAAATGATGTTGTTGCATCTAGTTGAGTAGATATTCCCTAACAACTTGTATAGGGTACCAATCCAAACTCCTTTCATCAATACCATCGCAACTCTGACCATATTGCATAAATCCTTCTGAAACAGAGTATGCACACTTGCAATACTCATCTTGCTGACAAATATCAGGTTTCTTTCCAAACTTGGAATGTGTATCACACCTAGAAGGGTTCTTTTCCTCCCATCCTACAGTATCATTCAAACTCTTCCTCGTCTGACAATTCTGCTTTTTGAGTCATCCCCCAAGAACAAATCACCCCCATCATATCGTTCATATTCACAGAACCATTATTTATGTGGTGTCATATGATAGGATTATCCTGAGTCGATCAACCAAACATATTGATCCAAATATGTACTAGTCGACACTAGGTACATGTCACCTTCCTTATCTGGGGTCATCTTTCTCTCAGTCCATTGCTTCTAGTCAGATCCAGCGCTGAATTTTGTTGCCTTCGACTTGCGGTCCTTTTTATAATGCCCAAATTACCACATTTATAGAATCTGCACGTCGACTAAACTGGGGATTTAGATCTACCCTTTGATTTGAACTTTCTACTAAATAATCTTCCTTTATCTCTACCTAGCAATCAAACTCTCAATACTAGAGCATATTTGGTCAATCCTTCCATGTTCTTCCTTCTCATTTCTTCCGACAGCAGAAAAGCAACCACGTCCTCTAGCGCTAGTGTGGTTGTATTACTCCCAATAGCCATGACTAAGCTATCCCGGGAGTCTGGAAAAGAACATAATAGGATGATACACTTCTCCTCATCAGTTATATTAATATCCACAAATGATAACTGACTTAACATGGTATTAAACGCATTTAAATGCTCAATCACCGAACTGCCATCACTCATCCTCAAAAGATAAAGTTTTTTTCTAAGAAACAACTTATTTACCATAGATTCCGACTGGTATAAGATTATCATCTTGTCCCACAGTTTATTCATCAAATATTCACCTGATACTGATCCAAATGGATTTCGGTGGCCTCCCACCTATTCCAACTGGCTCATTTTGACATTTTTCCAGTTTGACATTTTTTTCCTAGTTTTTGGGTCCCCGACTTCCGGGGTCGTTTTGAGGCCCTAAACAACATTTTTAGGGCTAGCCACAATCGACATGTATAGGGCTCGCCACAGGAAATATGTGTAGTCTTCGGATAGACTTTTCCAATGGGATATTGTGTGCCTAAAACGAAGATCGTATGCAAAAGTTACAACCACGGGAAATTGATGTACTAACTTACCCAAATGGGGCCCATGTGACTTTTGGCGCTTCATCTCCTAGGGTTAGGTTTTTGGATGTCTAGGGTTTTTGACATTCCTGTTTATTGTAAAAAGGCCTTGAGAGCCTCATTGTAATCATCTTCTGATGAATGAGCGCAGTCGTCACATCTCTTCTTAGAGATACGCTGCCACCACTCTAGCAAGCTTGTTGTCCACTACATTCTACAGTTTTAGCTTATTTCCTTGTTGAATAGAAACCGGTTTTATTTTATATCTGTTATTTTGTGTTAAGAATATTTTGATAATAATATATATTCATTTCTTCTACTCATAAAATATGGATCATTGGTATCAGAGAGGTCTGCTCCTTGTCGTTCTTAATGCATGTCCCCAACGAGGTCAGGGTACAAAGAATTAGGTCTCGAGCTTGTTTCTCTTGAGGAAAAAAGCTCTAGCATGCCCAAGAAACCTCTCATGGAGGGAGATAATAAAGACAATGAGACATGATATCCTTTCAAAATGTTTCTCGAGGAAGCCCTCATGCAACAGAGGAACGAGATGATGGATAGTTTTGCACAAATCTTTTGACGACTACCAACATGCAACACATCTTCCTCAAACGAAGGCGCCGCCCCCTTCAAGGTACAACTCAACTTATATATTCCTATATTTGAAGGTTAGATAGATACATATGTTGTAGACAAATGGTTGAATCTGCTAGAAGGGTATTTCTCTGTCCCTAACTTCTCGTATAGAGAAAAGATTACTTTTGTGCTTCTCAAAGTCGTTCCCCATGTCAAAGATTGGTGGGAATTTTTCTATGAGCAGAAGGAAACTCATAAACCCTCATTATTTACAGTTGCAGTCACCTAGGAGTCCTTTAGGAATGCTATTAAGGAACAATATTACCATGTTTGAAGTTATGACAACATGTATACAAAATGGACCACACTCCGGCAGGAAAGAGACCAAGCAATGCCCGAGTTTAGAAATATCTTCCATACCATGCACACCAAATTGAGTATCAAATATTCTGAGCGACATCTGGTGCTAAAGTATCACGATGGTCTGCATAGATACATCTAGGCTGAAATGGTGTTTTTGAACATCTCATCCTTGGGCACGACCTACCGATATGCCATAAAAATCGAGTAGAAGATTAAACAAAAGACACTACAATTTGGGCCTGGGAACCCCTCACAGCAAAAGCCAGGAAAGGGCGGCCCCAACCCGTGGAACAAAGGGCGGAGAAAAGATGGACCACCTTAGGACAACCAGTCCATGCCACAAGCAAAGAAGGACATTAGAAAGACAAAGAAAGATATTGGGAAATTGTGTGACTTCCATAAAATCCCCTGGCATAACACTGTTGATTTCCACTCAAAGAAGTCATTGGTGGTTGAGGTGAAAGCCTCTGAATCAGATGTGGGTTCAAACTTTGAGTCAGAACCAGAAAGGGGGAGACGAATCATTGATGCAGAACCCATTGCTACCATTTCTAACACCAAGCTCCAGCCTGGTGAACTAGACGAGCCAGAGGAAGGAGAGCGCCTTTTTCATTCACAGATGTGGGTGAAGGGTACCCCACTACACTTCATCGTTGATAGTGGTAGAAAGAAGAACCACATCGCAACAGAGGTGGTCAAACGACTCGCCCTGCCGACAATTCCGCACACTCAACCCTACACAATCGAATGGATCTTCCAAGGAAGTGACATTTGCATCAGCCAACAATGTCTCATGTCATATGACATCAAGCCCTTCAAAGACGAGGTATTGTGTGATGTTGTCGCTCTCGAAGTTTGTAATTTTATTTTGGGCAAACCATATATATGGAAGCGCCATGTTGTATATGATTCTAGGCCTCACAGTGTTATTATTACTTTGAACAAGAAATTGTAAAGGATACTAGAGGCAGTCCCACCTAGTGTTATTTCCTTGATCTCTATCAAGCAATGCAGGAAGGTCATCTCTAAGATGAGGAAGTTTGTCTTCTTCATGATTCACTCTCAGAATGAGCAGAAGATCACAGTCACATCCAGGGTCTCTACGGTTGACCTCTCCATACAATAGAAGCAAGTGGATAAGGTCGTGGAAACATACTCATATATCTTCTCCTCACCTACCGGGGTACCTCTGCAATATCGGGTCAAGCACCCCATCGATCTGAACCCCAACGCATCATTTTCCAATGGGCCAGTCTATCGTCACTCTATGTTAGAGAATAAGGAGATCAAGCGACAGATATAAGAACTTCTCCAAGAGGGGCACATCTGTCCCAGATCATCACCTTGCGGGAGCCCGAATATGTTGATACAGAAGAAAGATGAAACATGAAGACTTTTCATTGATTACCGAGCCCTGAAAAAAATCACAGTCAGAAACTAGTACTTGATTCTCCAAATCGATGACCTCCTTGATCAGCTCACCGGGGCCAAATACTTCAATAATATTGATATGAAATCTGGCTACCACCAGGTCCCGATAGAAAAGAAAAATGTATGGAAGACCACCTTCAAATCAAAAGAAGGTATTTTCGAATGGTTGGTCTTGCCCTTTGACTTGAGAAATGATCCAACCACTTTCATGAGAATGATCGACGATATCCTATGACCATTCACTAATATTTTTGCAGTGGTGTATCTGGATGATGTTCTCATTTACTACAAGACTTGGGTAGAACACTTCCAGCATTCAACAGGTTCTGCACACCCTGTGGAAACACAAGATATACACAAACTTGGAAAAATTCTCCTTCGACATGGACAGGGTCCATTCCCTGGGCTACATCATTGATCAACATGGTGTACATCTGGATCCATCCAAGATCCAAGTCATCCTTGACTAGCTAGCCCCAACCACACTCATTGAGCTTTGAATCTTCTAGGGCCTTGCCAATTTCTACCGTAGGTTCATGTTGGGATTCTCCCATATTGCATGGGCCCTCAGTCAAGTAAGCAAGGGTGGTGGTAAGGAGAAATTTGTGTGGGACTAGTCCCAACAACAAGCGTTCGATGATTTAATGCAACACTTGTGCTCAACCCCAGTAATTTCACTACTAAACCTGCAGAAGCCCTTTGAGATCGAGACAGATGCTTCATACTATGTTTTGGGTGTCTTTCTCACTCAACACGGCCATCCTGTGGTCTATCATAGTGAGACACTATCAGATGTTGTGTGTAAGTACCCTACTTATGACAAAGAAATGTAATCCATTGTGAAAGTCTATCGCCAATGGATACATTACATTCTTGGGAAGGAGATAGTCATCCACACTAATCATAAGCCACTATAGTTCATGCAGACACCATTGCAATTCATGTAGACACAAGGAAAATTGCAGAATGACCGCCATCAGAAGTGGTCAACATACTTGCAGCAATTCCACCTCAACATCAAGTATAAAACAGGAAGAACCAACCGCATCGTTGATTGTCTCTTCAGACTGTCAGTCGCGAAATTCACTACGGTGCTAGAATCTTGCAGCCATGAGACCTCTGGATGGCCCCAACTCTATGATATAGACCCAAACTTCGCCACCACCTACCAAATGTTGGGTGCAAACGCAGTTGTCACTAATTTCCATATTCAGGATGGGATGTTATGTCGTCTGGGCCATATTTGCGTTCCATCAAGCAAACGAGTGAAGCTGATCTGGGAATCCCACTACAGTTGGGTGGCAGAACACTTCGGCAGCGAAAAGACAGTGGAAATGTTGTAAAAACATTTCTACTGGACAAAATTCAATAGGAGGTTAGGAAGTATATCAAGTCCTCCACTGTCTACATTTTTTCCAAACCAATTGTTGGCCCATGACTAAGTTTTGGAGAACCTTGGTCGTGTTTGAACATTTTTGGGACTTCGACAAGCTGATCGAAGATGAAGTGCCAGGCGAAGCAGAGATCGTGGGATCCTGCCCCCTTTTGTGGGATTTTTGGGTTTAGGGTTTATATAATGGGTATGGGATGTTGGCCCATGGGTCTTACCCATGTTTAGGCCCCATTTGTAAGGTATAAATAGATATCTAGGCGATGTAAGAAGAGGCCAGTGCTAAGTGCAAGTGATGTAAGTAGTTGGATCTATGTGATTGAGTTGGCTCTATGCACATTGTGTGTTGAGAACTTGTAAAGCTAAGTGCAAGTGATTGTAAGAAGGCTCTGTGTTGTTCCAAGCTCCAGGAAGGAGGATCTGGTGAGGTGCGTGCAGATCTCTTGTCCTATGCAGAGTTGGTTTTGTGGCTCTGTGCATGTAAGAGGATTGAAAGAATATAATGAATAAGATGAAGAGTTGGTGGACGTAGCCCCACGCTGGGGGTGAACCACGTATATCATGTGTTATGTGCTTTGTGCTATATTGTTCTTATATTTGCTTAGTGTTGTAATCTTTATGTACATGTTAGATTCATTTGATGTAGTAGCTCAGTGCTTAATATCATGAATGAATGTTAGATCTGATCTATTTCTATGTGTTAAGTGCTTGGATGTGTTAGATCTTGTTGAATATCGCATTGTTCTGTAATTAGGTTTTTACCTACAATGTGAATAAAGGGTTAAAGACTAGTGAATGTTGACTGCTAAGTGCTCTGTTAATCATTGTGATGACAGATCTGTGTCACAGCTAGGTTGTAGACACTTGAGTCCTACAACCCCCCCTGCCTCTACCTCGGGTGAGACTTCATCTGCTTCGCAGGTGTTGCCGAAAGGGCTGGTAGTTAGGGTTTTGTTGGTGCGTTGTTGAAGCATTGAACCCTGGATTTTCCCATGTGCCAACACTGACCACTAAGAAACATGGGATGTACACCCCTCTTCCTACTCCTGACAGACCATGGGAATCCATCTCCATGGACTACATGTTGGGCCTCCCGCCCACCAAGCGGGGAAATGACTGTGTTTTGGTGGTTGTTGATCACTTTTCTAATATGGCGATTCTAGTCGCTTGCATGAAGAGAATCACAACATAGGCCACTACCTAGATTTTCTTTGAACGAGTCTGGGTACATTTTGGAATCCCACAAACCATTGTCTCAGATCGGGACAGTCATTTTCTCAGGACATTCTAGTTGAGCCTCTGGTCAGTGCTGAACACCAATCTCAACAAATCCACAACCTTCCACCCCTAGATAGATGGCCAAATTGAGGTTGGAAATCGAATGATCATGCATATCCTACACATGTATAATTCCAAACACCCTCACACATGGGATGAGTGTCTTCCCTATGTCTAGCATAGCTACAACCGAGCTCTGCATAGCTCAACTGGCCACAACCCCTTTCAGGTGGGGTTGGGATTCCAACCATTAGGTCCCATAGATGTTGCACTACCCCTTATGGTCACCTCAACCAACTCATCTCGTGCTCCAAATTAAGATGACAAAGCCACCTGGTTCATTGAGCAGATCCATCACATCCGCCAACAGGGTCAGGTTATCCTATAGAAGTCCAATGACAAGTACAAGCAGGGCCATGATCAACATCGGGTGCCACATAAGTTTCAGGTGGGAGATAAATTTTGGTTGCATTTGCATAAAGAACGTCTTATCGGACCCCATTTGAATATTGGCCCACTCTTTTATGGGTCGTACACCATCACCAAGGATGTGGGTGATAATTCTTTTGAGCTCAACATTCCTCCTTTCCTTGGCCTGCACCCAGTGTTCAACGTGGATCTCCTTCGACCTTATTTCCTGCCATTATTGGACACCTCAGAGATAGAAGAACAATTAACACCAAAAAATCTCAACCCTGATTGCATACAACATGCATCCATTTATCAGATTGTGTACAAACAGGTCAAGGGAACGCGCGAGTAAAGGATCCAACTTTATCAATTTATCAAAGCAGGGCATCTCCTGCACCAAGGCAAGTGGTTCACTCGGAGACAAATTCAACATAAATTTCCTCATCTAATGGGGTAACTCAATGTAATGGAAACCATTTATTCCTAAGGGGGGAGGATTTATCCAAATGGATGTCGGTGGCCTCCCACGTATTCCAACTAGCTCATTTTGACAGTTTTCCAGTTCGACAGTTTTTTCCTAGTTTTTGGTTCCCTAACTTTTGGGGTCATATTGAGGCTTGCCACATGAAACATGTGTATTGCTCAGATAGACATTTCCAATGGTATATCATGCGCCTAAAATGAAGATCGTATGGAAATGTTATGACCCCAGGAAGTTGATGTACTAACTTACCCAAACGGGGCCCACATGACTTTTGGTGCTTCATCTCCTAGGGTTAGGTTTTTGGATATCTAGGGTTTTTGACATACCTGTTTATTGTAAAAAGGCCTTGAGAGCCTCATTGTTATCATATTCTGGCGAATGAATACAACCATCACATCTCTTCTCAGAGATAATTTGCCACCATTCTAGCAAGTTTATTTTCCGGTGCATTTTACAGTTTCAGCTTATTTCCTTATTGAATAGAAACTAGTTTTACTGTATACCTGTTATTTTGTGTTAAGCATATTTTAATAATAATATGTATTCATTTCGTTTTGCTCATAAAATCCAGATCAGATCCATTCAACAATACCGAATCTGCAAGACAAAGTTGAATCGTACTTATTTCTCTTCTTTCAAGTTTCTCCCATTCTTTCATCGACATGTCGTTCGGTTGGGTACCTGGATAAATCGTTGTCCATTGCTCTCAATGTAGAAGAAGATATTCCATTTTAAGCTTCCAAAGCTCAAAATTCTTGCCATTGAGTTTTTCTATCTCTATTCTGGAACCGCTCGCCATTCTTTACCATGATCATTAATACAATTTATGACTTACGACTCTTACTGTACCTAGAGTTTAGTTCTTATATTCAAGATTGGTAAATCAAGATCTGATATACTCGCAAAAGAATAACATCGCTCTGATAACTCACTTGTCAGGAAATACCTAAGCTATGATACCACATGTCAGAAAATGAGATACACTTCCACACTAAACCTAGCAGAGAAGAAGAAGAATTTAAGAATGCAAATGATACAACAATCACACAATAGACCGAGATTTTACCCTTGAAACCCTTAACCAGGAAAACCAACATTCTTTGAGCATTCTTCTCTCTTGTTATCTTATTCAATCTAAATAAAAGGTTGCATGTTTAACCTTGATCCACACCTAAGACACAATCAACATCATACCCTCTTTCCTGTGCAAGAACAACCTTGTAGCCAATCTGGATTACATATACATGACCAACAACCTACAATTTACACATGCATTAGCATATTTTACATTATCTTTTACGACTTACAACACACCTCTTTATAGGATTTACAATAGTAAAAACCCTAAAGATTGGCACCCAAAAATAGATACAAATCCATGTAGATCATTGGCTAAAAATCTCACAAATATCGAGATTATGTTATAGTCGACTCCAAGTCGGATTACCAGTGGTCCTTCATTCAGTCTCTAGTTGATCATCTCACACTCTCACTTCGAGCTCTTGATGGTTGACTTGCCTTCAATATCTTTGATTTCAACTTTACCCAGTCAACTTCCTCGACCTTCGACCTTCGACCTTTGACCATCAGTCGATTCCCCTCGAATAGACTCTCATTGCAAAGAATATAACAACAGAACACAAACTAGATACTCTTCCCGTCTAATTGGACTTCCAAACTAATAATCTTCCTTTCTTCGGTATCTATATGGACTTCCAAACTAGATACTCTTCGTCAATATTAATAGGGTCTCTTCATTGGGATATCGTCATGCCTAGTTTGTTAGGTAGCCCATCAATAATATATCATTAGAGTCTCACCATTGGAATTTGGGCTACCGTCATGCCTAGTTTTGTAGGTTTCCCATCAATGAATAAATAACTTGTCTAGTTTAGGAGTAGGATGTATTCTCTATCCTAACCTGCTCCTCTTCTAAACTCTCAGACAAAAACAAAAACAAAGATGTTTCATTATAGAACCATATCAAGCCAGAGAAACATATGTCTAAAAATTTCGCTAACATTTTAGCAAACAAGGTAACAATGACACAAAGACTTTAAATTTCTATTCCCACGAGGATGTGCCCCAAGTTGACTAATCTACAAAACCTATTTCTTGATATTTATTTAGAAAGCACCTGAGGTTTCAACTCACCAATTGATAATATTTGGTTGAGAGAATAGCCCAAAATTCATATTCCAATTCATGAATGCCTTCTGCTAAACCCTAACTTCATTCAAGATATATCGGTGCCAATCTCACTTCTAACTCAACCAGTTTGTAATTATTGCAACCGTTTCAAACTTGTTGACTTAAAAACTTCAAACATCACAGATTTTGTTTGTCTTGACATTGTTTTTATGTGTTTCAATTTACCATTCTTACATGTTTTCTACATGAAATTTCAAACATCACAGGTTCAGTTTGTCTTGACGATGTTTTCTGTGTTTCAATTTAGCGTTCTCACATGGGCCACCAGGAAGGATGTCCACTTTCCTTCGCCAACCAATTTGAGAGAATTAGCATATTGTCAGTAGTTACTATTGTAATCTTCCCTTGCCAATCCAGTTGAGCATGGTGTTTCCTAATAAATAATTAGCATGTTAGATCATTAGGTAGTTAATTAATAAAAAGTGAAACAACGCTTTTCAGTTAGAAATAAAAGCAACAAGTCTCTTGTTGTTGTTGTAAACAAAAATCGTCTAATTTGATAAAAAAGGTGTCTTCTTGCTGAAATAAAATCAATGGCCATTTACTTCTTACTTCCAATGGTTTTTCTCTTTCATTCTCTGTGTATTTTTGTATTGTGCAACATTGTATTCTTGTGTGTCAGTCTAATATATAGAATTGTGGATCAATTGGTATCAAAGCCTGGATCCAAGCCAACTTCTACTTAGCCACGGAATTTAGAAGAGAGGCCATCCAAAAAACAAAAAAATTTAGAGCCAGACGTCGTTCTCAGGACTTCCAGTACACCCTCCTCAAGGCTTCCAAAACGTTCATCTTTCATTGTTCTCCACACTCCCTCTTTAGGGTATCAGGTGTCTTCAATGTGCGCTCAAGAGTTCAATGATTCTCATCGCAACATCCAGTGACAAACATCTATGGTGAATAAAAATTATGTCTCCACGAAGAGAGTCATCTATAAAGGATTCTGCATCCACTGCCACATCTCCAATTCATGATTTAACGATGGCTCTCCAAGAGCTACTCCATTTGCAACAACGCAAAGCTCCAACACCCATGCAACTCGATACGCACTTCCAATTATCGAAGTTTGTGGGCCAAACGAATGGTGAGAATGTCGACTCTTGGCTTTGCAGTTTTTCCACATACTTTTGTGCATGTCCTGAGATGATAGATGACATGAAGCTTCAGATCGTCAGTCTGCAACTCGAGGGAATTGCGCAGACATGGTCGAACAATCAGATGGAGGATTATTCATGGGTCATAGAAAGAGGCAACACGGCCGAGGCACAAACACCACACATTACGACATGGGATGTATTCTGCCAGGTTCTCAGACAACGCTTCTACCCATCGGGCTATCGCCAGAACTTCCTTGCCATATGGTTGCAGCTCTGACAACTTGTCAATCAATTCGTCCAAGGATACATCGAAATATTTTTCAAATTGCACATCCAACTGCACATCAGTGACCCCGAAGAGGTATTAGTTATCAAATTAAATTATGGTTTGTTAATGCATCTTCGTCATGAAGTTGATTTGTTTGAGAGTTCTTCCTTGGACAAGGCCTTTCTTCGACTTGGATGTCAAGCATAAAGTGGATCCTCGAATCCTCTCACCCAAACCCAGATATGACCCTTCTACTACTGGCCCTTCTCAGGTTACTGATCCAAAATGGATCCCAGAGCCAAGATGGGGTCCAGGAAGGCCTAAAAAAAAAAGTTCTTAGAATCTCTTCAAAACAGACATGTGCATAGGCCTTGACGTTATGAACCGAACACAACTTGAACGGGCTCAAATGGACGTCGTATGACCAAGATATTGCAATCTGTTCATTTTTCCAAACAAGTCAAATTTGATGACTGTACAGTCCATATAGTTCATACAGTGTTGACGTGGCAACTGATTGTACAGTCTGTACGGTCGTACAACTGACATGGCAGAGTGCGTTGGCTCTAACGTGGGCAGGTGCAGATGTGGACGAGTCAAGGGGTGACACATGGCACCACTGCAAGGGTGACACGTGGCACAGGCTGACATGGCAAGGTCGTACAGTCGTACGACACATGGTAATGGGCTAGCATGGCAGGTACATGGCTGATTAGGTAGCTGAAAGATGGGCGAATGTTGGTATGACACGTGGCATGTACATTTGGCGAATAGTATGGTGCCACGTGGCACCCCTCCATTGAATAACATTTGGTCAAAAGTTTGGGGTTCACGGGAGTCGACCCCACGACCTCTAGTCTGAGCTAATGCTTTGGCAGGGTCGGGCTACCAGCCCGCCCTCGGTGATTCTTATTAACCTATGTTCAAAACTCATATTTGAATGTAAGTGAAGGTTCATTCGATGGACTTAAGGGTTGGGGTCTAGCCCCAGCCCCCGACATATACCATGCGACCTTTGTAATGTGACTATGACCCTACTCTGTTATATGTTGGAGCAGATTCATTGTGGTTTAAGAAGATTCATTGTGGTTATATGTTATATAGGGATAACACCCGATCGGTCGAGCTAGCCTGTTGACCAGGGGCGCATATCCAGAAGCTAAAGCTTGAGGGTTAACCAATAGGACATGTGGAGTATGAGGACAAGGCCACATGCGCCATAGCCACAAGACCGGGGCCAGGAATCCAGGGGCCAACGGATCAACACCTGCGTAGGGCCACATGGAGCGTGCCCAGGAGACCAGGGGCCCGAGGAAAAGGGGTTACGCCTTTTATTTAGCCAAAGTGGGTTTTTATACTTTATAATAAAGATTTTAATGGATTATTAGCCACATTTGGGAGATTTAATCCATTTTTGGAGGATCTTGGGCCCTTTTTGAGACAATATCTTGGGGGGAAGTTGGGAGTTTGTTACCAAATTCATGCCTATATAAACCAGAGGCTCTTGAAGCCAAGAGGGGAGATTCAGATCAGGGAAATGATGATGAATTATTGAGGCAAATCCATTTTTATGCAGGGAAGCTATTGAGGAGCGCACCTTTACAGGCCATTTCTGGGAGCTTCGTTCATCCTTTTTCGATGCCCTCAGTTTTGATGGGTTCTTAAGATCTAGCAGAACACAGCTAGCTCATTTTTGTAATCCATTGGAACTTTTATGATGTACATTTAAAGCTTCGAACAAAAATAAGAAAGCCTCACCCACTGAGACAAAGGCCTGGAGACATAGGCGAGATTGTCGAACTCTGTTATCACTTTGGTGTTTTATGGTTTGTTGTTCTTCATGCTTATGTTCAGATCTGTATATATCTTAATGGCTACTATGTTTCATCTTTCATTCTTCCTCTTTCATTAGTTTTCTAAATGGTAAAATAACTCATGCAAAATAACTCAACCATTGTCATTAAAAGATCTTTTCGGATCAGTTACACCTACCGCCACCTCCACACCTCGAACAATGCCTTGGTGTACCTTCCACAAGACCAACTCTCATGTTTCTACCGAATGTCAAGCACATCAAAACCTTCACCCCAAAAAAACTCTTTTTGTAGAGGTCACTTAGTCTAATTTCCCAGACCCTCCTAAAGTTGTCTCTCTCGAAAATCCTATAGAAGTTGACCCATCTCTAATTCTGATGACTACCCTCCTAAAGTCATCTCTCTTGAAAATACTATAGAAGTTGACCCATCTCTAATTCTGATGAATACCAATGAACACGTCACCTAGTCTATGCCCCTGTTTCCCCACAATTGTCAAATTAAGCATGAATTGGCTATTCTCATCATAGACAATGGAAGCCAAAAAAACCTCATCGCCCAAGACTTGGTCCAACTCTTACAACTACTCCACACCTTGAACCATATCATCTCAGATGGGTACAAAATGAAGGCACACACTTCATTGTCTCTTGGTGTTGTGTGGTGACCTTCGTTATTGGCCCTTTCCGAGATACTATGGTGTGTGATGTTTCTCCTTTAGATTGTGCTAGCCTATTACTTGGACTCCCCTACCAACAAGACATGAGCATTTTTTATCATGCTAAATTCCATAAATAGCACTTGCAACATGAGGGACACACCTATGTTCTCACTCCTCAACCCCTCACTCTACACAACCTCTGAGAAAACAAGCAACCGTTAAGAAAGTAAGTCTGAAAAAATATGTTTCTCTATGTTTGGTTCGCCCCATTAAACTAGACCATTTAACTAACCCAACACCTCAAGACATGGATCCCCCACTCCTAGAAGTTGTCAATGCCTTTCCCCAACCCAAGGGATTACCCCCACCTTGCTCTATTGAGCACACCATTGATCTCATTTCAAAAACCTATTTTCCCAATGCCTCTTCATATCGCCTTGCTCCCCAAGAGGCTGATGTGATAGCGCTTGCCAACTTGACCAACTTTTGAATTCAAGACCTACTCCACTTTCATCTTTGCCTTGTGGATCTCCAAAATTTCTATGCTAAAACACGTTTATGTTCCAGTAGTCTCTGCCAACAGACTATGTACTCCAACAAAAGTGCTAGCATATTATAACACTTTGTCTGGCAGTTCCTCTTTTGCCAAACAGATTATTGAGAAGGCTTTGGGAAAAAGGAATTCTTACAAATGTAGTATAGCGGGGCTAAATCATCTGCAGAGGCATCCCTTCTTAGTTGGAGCAATTAATCAGAAAGGAGGCATTGAAAACACCCATTGTTCTTCAAGGGAGATTGTATTTCAAGGAAGTGTTGAGAAAGATAATGAAGCTTTGGCTGATTAGTGTCGATTGGATGAGTATATGGTTAAGATGCCCCTTACTCTTGCTCTTTTAGGGCCTTCACATCAACAATAACAAGACAACATAGCTCAGCGTTCTATCCACACTTTCACTCAGTTCCATATTTAGGTAGCCGCTACATTACCAGCTACACTAGAGCGTGCAAAACAGAGGCCTCATAAAATTCACACAACAATATTCTTTCACCCAGAATCTCATGTGTGGCTCTTGCGGGAAAAGCACTGATTCAAAGGAAAACATCATCAGCTGCACCCACTCAGATATGATCCTGACACAATTTGACAAAGCATTGTAGAGAATGCAGTGCAAATTTCCTCATTTGTTGGCGGAAGCGGGGACGCTTCTGAATCTAAATAGGGAGGAATTGGGCCACCAAGAAGGATGTCCACTGTCCGTCGCCAACCAGTATGAGAGAATTAGCATATTGTCAGTAACTACTATTGTAATCTACCCTTGCCAATCCAATTGAGCAGGGTGTTTCCTAATAAATAATTAGCATGTTAGATAATCAAAAGCGAAACAACGCTTTTCAGTCAAAAATAAAAGCAACAAGTCTCTTGCTATTGCTGTAAACAAAAATTGTCCAATTCAATAAAAAGGTTGTCTTCTTGCTGAAATATAATCAATGGTCATTTACTTCTTACTTCCAGTGGTTTTTCTCTTTCATTCTCTGTGTATTTTTGTAATGTACAACATTGTATTCTTGTGTGTTAGTCCAATATATAGAATTGTGGATCATCACATCTTTTTCTATATGAAAGTCGAAGATGAGAAATGGTAATGAAATCTTAATGGGTCTCGTATGTTTGTTTCGTTCTTGGAAATTAAGTCTTTGTGAAATGTCTAGCTCTGTTCAAAACTTGTGCCTACCAACAAATTTTGTTGCTTTTCAAACCCGTACAATATTTTCATGATTTTGTTGCTTTTCAGACTCTTGGAAAATTTCCTTTACATTCTTGGGGATTTGAAAGCCATTGGGTTTTCTAAGTACTTGTTTGAGTTACTTGATCACTGGGAACACATTCAAATTTTTTTTGCAAGGATAAGAAATACAAAGCAGTGATCTGTGCTGCAAGCAACATTGCCTGACTGTGGTATCATTTCATTTTCATTCTCTCCAACCAATATAACTAAATATCATAAATTTTAAAATTTATAATAATGATTTTTTGCTTGTTGATGATGGTTCTGGTAGGGATGTCTACATGATCTAGCGCCCATCGGATCATGTCATAGTAAGGTAGAAGGCGTGGCCTAGCCGCTACTTTGTGCATCTTTTCCTGGACAACGATATTGTATTTGGTAGTCATGTCGTCTTTCTCGTTGTCATTGGAATCGTCCAAACAGTTCACCACATCTAATTGCAAAACCTCTGAGACGTATGACCAGGTTCGCACGGAATCAACGCTCCAAGGTGAAGTATCCGAAACATTATCAGAACCTTGTCCTGAAACCTCAGCACTTGCCTTGCATGCTTTTCACGAGGCCATGACAGGGGATTGTAACTTAACTCTTCTGCAATAAAAATGCGTATACATATAGAAGTTAGCTTACTGAGAAAAATTTCTCTGTGCGGGATAGAAAAGAACTTTATGAATAAAATAGGAAGCAAAAGATCTATATCTTCGAACATTTAACATATCAATGTCCTTACGAACAAAACGGTCCAATCATATTTAGATAGAGATTTTGGCAATAAAAACCATATCCTTACTTTGCCGTTTCACCTTATTTCCAATTAATGCCATAAAATTCAATGGTTCATGGCACAAGCTGGCGCAAGGAACATTTGAAATTACCTTGTAAATTGTGCATTATTATCATTTGCATTAAACATTGATTATGCTGGCTTGGCTTCCTTAATCAGGATTTAAATCAATATTTCGACGTTCGCTGTATCGGGACTTTTAACTCTATCCTTTTGAGCCTCTAAAACCCAAGATTTTGATGATTAGTTTTATTTTAGCAAGGACATAACTAGGATTAAGTGCTTTAATTAATTATTCTTTAATTTATATTGCGACTTCGTGGCTCGGGACTTCGAAGGTATAGTTTCCAGGAGGAAAGTAAGCCGAGTCGCGAAATCCCGAGAAACTTAATCATGGTCAAAACTAATCAATCCTGAATCTAACCTGGGTTACTTAGTTAAAATTTTTGTGGCTTCATGTTTCGAAGTTTTAGCGGTAATGTTTTAGGAGAGAGTGAACACCGAGACGCGAAATCCTGACTGCACTTGACTGGGGTTTACATGGTCTCACTCTTATCTTTCACCTGAGGTAAGTTTTTAAAACTCTTCGCGACTTCGCACATCAGGGTTTGTAAACCTTGTGACTTGTAACTCACGAAGAGCGATATTCTGAGGTACAAAAAGCAACAACCTTTGTTTAACAATAAAAAGTGGTAACTTAAAAAACATCACATCCCTCGCTATTTAGCATGACGAGACTACTGGGATGTTTAGTAGGTGAATGTCACGAAGTGAAAAAGAACTTAAGAAATGACATTTGATTTAAAAAAAAGATTTGAACCAAATGAAAAAGGCGGCTCCAACATAGGCTCCAAGTAGGGATCTCGTTTCCCTATGAGGCGGGAAGAACAGTAGATCACGTGCCTGTATTGGGTAAATGGAGTCATTGGTTTCACTTCTGTGAAACTTTCTTTAGGGAAAAGATAAATAGAGGGAAGAAAATATTTTTGTCTTTCACTGCTGTAAGGCTTTTCAATACTCAAATATGTTTCTCACTCAACTACAATCCCTTTCATGACTTTCTCTTTCTCTTTACTGAGTTTAGGTCTGCATTAAGACAAATCAAAACAGTTCTAGGAAATCTAACAGATCTTGCAGTTTTTGGCTTACACCCAACGAAATTTATTGCATTTTTTTTTAATCCAGGAGTCCTATCTGGACTTAGGATGTGGATCTAGTCTTGAGAGAGTTGATTACCAGAGCCGAGTGAAATTCATGTATAACAGCCTTACAAATATCTCAGATATTGCTTCACTGCCAGCAGGCCTATTCAGTACCCTGGTGAAGTTATCTGCCCCTTTTTGCTGAATTTCTTTTCACCACTTCGAAATTTATTTATGCATTTAAATGCTAAGACGAGGGCAATCATTTCTGAATTTCCTTTCATCGTCTCTTCAGACTAGATGTACAATTAGATATGACTTTCCTTTCATCATCTGTCTTATAATTTTCTTTTTAGAATGCGAAGCGGGGGCAATCAGATTGTATGGGGGGTGATATCTGCGTAATATTTTGCAATGTAGGTCTGTCAACTTACTTTGATTACTCGGTACCAACCTTCCTTTGACTTTCACACCACCTTGGTCCGCAGGGAGAAAAAGAGGAAACATTTTTCTAGGGGTTTTCCTTTGAGTAAGCCTTAACCCTTCGAAACTGTTGAAAAACCTAGAAAAGTCAGGATCCACCTACGCATAACTTGTTTAGTAAGAGACCGAGCAGCTGTGAAGACCAGCCTTCTTTCCAAAAAATGCTTACAACTTTCAAAGTTTAAACATAATCTCTTCTCCCTATGTATATAAATCCAAAAAGACACTTGGCATTTTCAAGAAGACAAATCTGAAGACCGAACGAAAGGTGATGGACAGATGTTTGTATGTTGAGGAGGAGGGGTCGAAAATTAAGACCTCTTTTTGAAAACCCTTCCTTAGAGATGCTTCACTTTCTGTTTGTTTTAACTACCACCTATCTGTGTTTTAAATTAAAAATATTAGGATCCAGAGCGAGTAACTGTACTTTTTAATAATCAATTGAGTAAAAACATTAGATTTATGGGATTTTTATGATGTTTTGGAAATCTCTGCTTTCTTAAGGGACAAAATTTTTAGGAGTTTGTACCTTTACCTTACCATTTTTAAAATAACCGAAAACCTTTTTTGTCACCTGTTTTCGGCGAATGCAAATCTCCGATACATGACCTTCTATTTTCTCCATTCATTCGTTTAGTTTGCAAACCGAAATCCTGTAAACAAAAAGAGTGTCCTTTTAAAAAAGTTAAATGTATTTGAAAACCCTGTATCTCTATTTATATTGACCTAATTAATAAAAATTGAAAGCTTACCTCAAGGGAATCATGAAATAGAAAGAAAATAAAAACCAGTATATACAATGAAAAACCTAGGAGAACTAATTATGTCATGTAGTGTTTCAGATAATGCCCATTGACAGGGGTGTTGAATATTTTACCATTCAGATTTTCTAATAAAAATGAATTTTTTCCTTCGGAAGTTGCGACTCTAAATGGTCCATACCAAATATGATCAAATTTACCATGTTTCACCGAATCTTCCTTCCTAGCATCCCATCTTAAGACCAAATCACCTGGAAGAAACTCTCTGTCTTTTGTCTTACGATCAAATAACGTTTTCATGTCGTCTTGATATTTTTGCAATCTTTCGTCCACCTCGACCCTGTGCTGTTGTAATTTGATCAGTTGATTTATTCTCCTTGTGACGTGGTTTGGTTCCTCTTTCTCATCTTTCCATATTTTCATTACGGGAAGTGCCAAGTTTATAGGTAATACCACGTCAGTCTTGTATACCATCTGGAAAGGAGAAATGCCGATGGATTTTTTTGTGCCAATCCGATTTTCCCATAGTGCGTATTTTAAATGTACATGCCAGGATATCTTGTTTTCGTTCAACACTTTGTTAATTATGTTGATCAGACTCTTGTTCAAAGACTTAGCCAGTCCATTTCCTTGGGGATAATATGCCGTAGAATGGTCGAGTACAATATTGTATTTTTGGCAAAAACTGATCATAGCCATAGATTTAAAATCTTGAGCATTATCTGTTAATATCTTTTGGGGGCAGCCGAATCTAGATAAAATATTTTCTTCTAGGAAATCTATTACCACCAAATCTGTAGCCCTCTTGGTAGGAATAGGCTCTACCCATTTAGTAAAGTAATCTGTGGCGGTTAGGATCCATTTGTGTTGAGCGCTGGAATGGGGGTTAATTTCACCTATAAAATCCAGTCCCCACTGCTGAAAAGGAGCCTCTGTTTTGACTGGAACTAAAGGTAATGCTGGGAGTTTATGCTTGCCTGCGAACAGTTGGCAAGGGTCGCAAGCCCTGACTTTGGCATTTACATCCGAGAAAATTTTAGGCCAATAATACCCTACCCTCAGGATTTTATAAGCTGTCGCTCTCCAAGCGTGATGTCCCCCACACACTCCTTCGTGGAATTCGCTTATGACCTCCTTTGTTTTAGATTCAACCAAACAAACCAACAGGAAGCCAAGTGGCTCCTTCCAAAACAATTTACCCTCAGATATACAGTATTTGACTGCATGTAGTTTTAGTGTTCTGGCTTTGGATGGAGATAAATCACTTGGGCACTTCAAAGTTAGTAGGTAGGATACTAGGTTTTTGTACCAGTCAGAGGATGTAAACTTCTCTTCGATTCTAACTTCACTCATTTGCTTGTAGAGCTCATTCATATCTTCATCTTCTCCACATCCATGTATGCTATTTATGCCGAGGGCTCTGAAATTGAATTCAGCTAAGAGTTTATCCAAACCTTGACCCTTTACCAGCTTCGTCAGCTTTATTTCCAGATCAAATTCTTGAATTTTTGCGAGCCACCGTCCCCTTCTTCCATCACTGTCAGGATGCACTAAAATGTCTTTTACAGAGCTAGTAGGTACATACACGATTATCTTGGAATGCAATACATAAGTCCTAAAATCCTTTAATGCCTTTACCATAGCATATGCTTGTTTTTTCATTATATCGTATTTCAGTTCCGCGTCTCTGAGACTTTTGCTGAAAAAGGCTATCGATTGTTCAAAACCTTCCTCATTTTTCTGGAGGAGCACTGCGACAATAGTGTGCTCGGAAGCGAATGAGAAAATGAGAAAATCCTTTATATAGTCATGGCTTGCTAGTACAGGTGCCTCGCTTATAACCCTCTTGATACGTGCAAATGATTCTTTGGCCTCAACTGTCCATTTTACCTCGTTGTTTTTCTTTAACATACCTGTGATTAATTTCACAATTTCAATGAAGTTTGGAATAAACCTTCTCAAAAAGTTTATCTTTCCTAAGAATGAATGGATTTCCTTTACATTTCTAGGAATATTTATTGTGTTTATATCTTGAACCCTGCTGGGATCAATATTAATTCCATCTCGGGACACAATATGACCCAGGAGTTTACCTTCTTGCATGGTGAAGTGATACTTTTTAGGGTTTAAAGACAGACCGAACTTGTGGCATTTTTCGAAAGTCTATTTGAGATGTATTGATCTTCGTCAAACTTAGAAAAAAAGTTTAGATCATCAAGGTAGATAACTACAAATTTGTATCTTTCGCCGACAAAAGCGATATCCATGGCATGCTGGAAAGTGGCACCTGCATTCATTAGATCAAAAGGCATTTTATCATACATGAATGTACCCCATGGTGTAGTGAACGTTGTTTTTTCTTTATCTTGATCATTTACAACATTTTGATTGTACCCAGAGAAACCGTCGATCATAGACATCCTATTTTCTTCGACCACCTTTTCTAAGACGTGATCCATTTTAGGTAAAGGATAGTTGTCCTTCAGGGAATATTTATTCAAATTTCTGAAATCAACACACAGTCTAATCTCTCCACTCTTTTTTCTAATTGGGACTAGGTTTGCCACCCAATCAGAGTATCTCAGTGGTACTATTATTTTCGCGTCTAAAAGTTTCTTGACTTCTCTTTCGACTACGAGTAATAAGATAGGGTTGATTTGTCTAAGCTTTTGCCTAAAGGGTGGGTTACCAGGCTTCAGAGGTATCTTGTGTTCAATCACGGTAGTGTCGTAAGTCCTAAGCTCTTCGTAAGACCAGGTGAAAACATCTTTATATCGTGCAAGCAAATA
The DNA here is from genome assembly GCA_009831015.1 of Picea engelmannii. Classification (NCBI taxonomy): domain Eukaryota; kingdom Viridiplantae; phylum Streptophyta; class Pinopsida; order Pinales; family Pinaceae; genus Picea; species Picea engelmannii. The sequence goes on along the minus strand of ML787849.1, from coordinate 271,695 downwards.
TTTATACTTATTTTTCACTTCAGGAGGAAGATACTTTGATATTTTCACCATCCCGGGTTCTTATTTCGTCCCTATATCGCAATCTTCAACCTCTTCTGGTTGGGGTTGAAGGGTAGATTTTAAAGGCATGTCATTTTGATCTAAAAGTCTCTCCAGGGGGATTAGTCCCTTTAGAATCTGATTATTTTTTAAAACTAACATACGATGGTTGGCAATTTTTTCTCAGAACTCCTGAGGGTCCTCTCCTTCCTGCATGATTCACACATGATCATTTTGATTCTCTTGATCGATGTGAGTTTCATAAAAGTCACCCAATGCTTCGAGGAACTTTCTGATCTCTTCGTCATCCTCGAAAACTTGCCAGTGTTGTATGTTGTTCGGGATGGATGGTTTGTGCCTTACCTCTATATGGTATTTTAATTTAAAAGCCGTGGGGGGAGCGAAAGTCGAGGCTACCTTGGCTAACGAATCGGCCTGCAAATTTTCAACGTGTGGTATGAAGTGGATATTTACAGACGTGAAGAAATTTTCCATTAGATCCCAGGAACAATTTCTATATGCTCTCAATCTCGTGTGTTTGGCTTGGTATTGTTGGTTTATCTATTTGACTATCAACTCAGCATCTACATATACTTCCAGGTTCTTTATGTTCAGTTTCTTGGCAGCTTCCAATCCTAATACTAAGGCTTCATACTCACATACATTGTTAGTGTAGTCTATATCCCATTGAAGCCTGTAAGAAAAAGGGATGACAAACCTATTTTCAGGTGCTACAAAAAGTACTCCTGCACTGGCTCCTTCACATGACATAGCACCGTCAAAAAACATTTTCTGGGTCCCTGTACTATGCATATTTTCAGAATCTTTCTCATCTATGTAGTTTTCTTCTGTGAAACCATCTATACCATCATCAAAAGACAAAATATAATTTCCTAGATCTTGATCAACAATGTAAATTGTTAGGATTCTGAGGATCACTCATGGTATAGGCTAACCTCGTTTCCCTGTATAACCTAGTAAGTTGCCCACCAAATACAGGAATTGTGGTATAAGTCATGTCCAGTTGAAGGGATCCCCCAATTTTGGCTCCCCACGAGCTTGATAACAGTAATCCATATTTTGGGGGGATATCAGCAATAAATACATCCATCAGAACACTTTTCAATGGGACTTGTGCAAGGGTGACTACTAAATATTTTATCATACCTAAGCACTTGACTCTTCTTGAATCAAAAGAGTAGAGATCTCCGTAAGGTCGGGTGATCTCGAGGCCTAGTCTATCCATAATAGCTTTGGGCATCACATTATGTGAATCTCCATAATCTAGCATGCAGTTATGTAGCAGTCGATCATGCACATTTAGGGTGATATAGAAAGGGGCAACGGTGTCGCTGGCGCCCTCAAAAGGTGGACTGAAACTGATATTTGGCTTGTCATCTTCCAAATTTATTTTGTCTGATTGACTTTCTTGATCTGAACAACCTATCACCTTAGTTATATGTTTTTGATATGCAGGGTTTTTTGCTAATTCAACCAACGGAATTGGTATTTTGATCCTATTTATTTCATTTTTGACACTAAAACCACCGCCACCTTTGTCTGTTTCCCTAGTTAAAACCTCAAGCTCTTTCTTCTCTAACTTATTTGTCTGAGCTGACTTATTACTCATGAGCTTTCTTATGAGTGAGGGTGTCTCAGCTGTCTTGATTTCCCTAGTTTGGGTTTCAACCTCCTTCATTTTGAGGTTCGACGAGTCTGCCTCCTTTGTTTTGTTGTTGGATGTTTTAGTCTCTTTCGGGGCAGGCACATATATTTTACCTCTAGGGAGAATTTTCTTCGGTTGAGGAATCAACGTAGGTTTGTTTTTGGACCTCAAGTTATACCTCGATTGGACCCTATCTATCACAGAATTAGACATTTCTTGACATACAACAAAGTCATTGTTGTTTATATCATCTTCTTCATTTGACAGTTGGAGTTTGTTCAATGACCTCTCATAATCTTCTTTAGTTACATAGGGCTAAGTGCAGTCATCGCCCAAATTTTTCACGTCTTCGTCAAGTCCCTCGAAATCTTCCAGGTCATTTCCTCCTATAAAATTTTCAGTTTTTAAAGGGGTTTGGATTTTTTGATCTTCATTTTTAACTTTCCTTTGTTGATTTTGAGGGTTGGGGTTTCTTCTGAATTCTCTTTTAATGAAAGGATCACTCTTGGATTGGTCTAGCTCCATTCTAGAAATCTTCTTTGAAAATTCTTTAATTACCCTAGCCAAATCATCCATTTTGTTGTCTGTAGATCTATTAGATCCTGAGGGTCCCGCTTGTTCCCTAAAACGTCTGGTTTCTCTATTCCCCGCTTCTATCCTAGCTTTCAACTTACCAGAGGCCATCATGTTAGACTCAATTTCCACAGCATCATCCTGCATTCAGGTTAAGGTAGACCCCTGCCTTTCTCTTAAGAGAAGGGCGAAGTCAGGTTCGAAAGCTCTTGCGAAGGTTACTTTAGCTGCAGGTTGGGAGGGTTTAACTTCGGCTGGGATCTTATTATACAGTTTATTAAATCTTTGGATAAATTCCATAACTGTTTCTGAATTCCTTTTCTTTAAAGATCCGAACTCGATTAGATAATATAAGTGGTCTTTTCTCTCACCCCATTGTCTAAGAAAGGCATCTTCAAAGGCATCGTAAGATAGGATAGACCCTGCAGGTAGGCTTCGAAACCAGGTTCATACTTTTCCTTCAAAAGTTTGAACAAATAATATTGAATAAACGTCTTCATATTCCAAACCTAGAATATTAGCGAATTGATCGAAGAAATTTATATATTCAGTCGCAATTAAGTCCCCTTCCCCTGTAAATTTTGGTAATTTTTTTATATAATTTTCAGGAAGGTCATGAAGAGGCACGAGTAGGACTAAAGGTGCATATCTCGCAGCCACTTTAGTGAAAACTATGGGGGGGGGAGGTGCTTGGCCCCCCACTCCTCCTCCGGTGACCGCCATTAGTATTACCTGACGGGGATAGGGTGTGTTATATAGCGGGTTCTGGAAGACTAAAAACATATTCTTAGCTTCTTCAGGAGATGAGAGAAGTGAAGACAAGTGAACGAAGATGCAAGGACTTGTCTCTTCGAATTTGCAGAAGATGTAATCAGGGGATCCCACGAGTGTGAGATTTGAGTATATAGTATACTCTTTGAAACTTGGTGAGGTCGAGAAGTCTGAAAGGAGAGTCAGTGGGATATCAATTGCTGATAAATTTATTGTCGGGTTTTTACCTTTGTGTCCGACAAAGGTTTTCGGAAGGATTTCACTTTTAACCACAGAGCTGAATAAAAATGAATTAGTGGTTTCGGGAGGTGTACTATGCAAATTTGAAGGTTCACAAGAACTTTTGGTCTTGGGATGCGGGTGTTTAAGCTGATAAACTGCAGTAGTCGGCTTAAGAGAACCTCTAGCTTTTAGTATTTTTTCAGGATCTGAAATAGGCGTGGTTTGCTTGTTCTCTGGATTTTGTCTGGTATTCCTTTGACAGAATGCCAGCTTACTTATACATAGAGTCGCCAAGTGAAAGATAAGAAAATCCTTTAAAAGGTGCTCACTCTTTGTTCACTATCAAAGGGTGAAACTTGAAAATATGTTGTTCTTCCCAGGGAAAAGGTTTCGTAACTTCGTCCTCGACAACGGCACCAAAAAGATGTTGTTCCACAGTCTGTACTTAAGGCTTTAAAAAGTATAGTGTCTAGGCATCCAAAATTTAGTAAGATGTAAAAAGGGAGGGGGGTATACTTTCAGGAAAGGAAGCTAGGGTTGATTTCTAGGTTGTCGCTGTCTGGCTTGCAACTGTTCCTGGATGTTTATATCCCTTTCAATTGCAGCCCATGAACATTCAAGTTCTACCCGGGTGTTAGCCGTTTTAAGTATGGTGTCGAAGAGATTTAAAGTGATATGGGTTTGATCTGTCAAACCGGGTTCAATATTGGGTTGTCTTACAACAGGGACAGTCATAGAGGAACATAAAAACTTAAAGAAATCCGAAAGTTTTTATGCTGTATCAATTTGATTTTATAAAAGAGAACTTTAGAAATCAATATTAAAAGCAAATTTCAAACCAAAGGCCTTTTTCTGTAACTATGTTATATTGAATTAAATGGTGTATGAATTATGGAGAAAAACATTAAGCTGTGTATAGAATAAGGCTCCTATTGAGGGAGAATCTCACTTTGTAAACAAAAGAAGAAAATAAGATAAGAAATGATTCGATGAAGCATAAAATATGACAACCTAAAGATTCACAGGTCTTGTACCTGCTAGTAAGCTGATACAGAGGAAAAACTGTAAACAATAGATAGATAAATATTAATCACTGCAGTAGAATTTTTACTAAATTGCAATGCGACATTCATTAGATATATATAAGTGAAATAAAAATGAATATGAAATAACAGAGAGAACAAACTCATAACATAGTAGTGACAGAATTAGGAATCTCTAGATTGCTTTGTATTAATTCTCCAAAGAGACAGTCTCTATTACAATTAATCAAAAAGGTCCAGCCCTTTTTATTTCTTCAAAATGTATATTTATACAAATTTTTATGCACTGGAATCTCAATAGTTCCAGAGGTTTTCGGTTACAATCAAAGGAGTCAAAACGTTTTTTTTTTTTTATCTCTATTCTCATCTGGTACTCAAAACTTGCCTCTTCGCATGCTCCTTCTAGATAACACACTTCTCCACCAACTGTGATATCAACTTAGATGGCTCTGCTTGATTATTTGCCTAAAAAATATAGCAGTCTTTCAGCAATAGCACCAACTTTCCTTCCATCTGTTGATCTTTGGCATTGATAGAGCATAACATTATACTTGGTTTAATTAGCCATTTGTCTATTTGCACTAAGTTTGTTTGATTTATTTGTGATATTTCGGCTAATTCTCTTTCTCCATTTTCCTTGGTATTTAGCATATATTTAGCTGTATTGATCTGACCCAGTATCTCCATGCCACTTTCACCATCGGAAACCAAACAAATCTCACTTAACAAATCAAAATTTTCTTTGAAAGATTTCCTTAGCTTCATAGCTTGTTGTTTTCCTTCCATATTTCACTCCCATTCTTTCAACAAGATATTACCCCTGGTCTGCTCTGCGATGGGAAAACTAGAACTATTGTTTGTTTCCCTTCTCGTTGTGGCTATAATAGCCTCCCGGAACGCCACCTGAGCTGCTTCGACATCCCTTTCTTTAAGAGATAGGTTTTCCAACACCTGATCAATGAGTTGGAAGCCACTTTGAATTGTTTCTACTTTAACAAGCAGACCCTGCTGCGTCACCGATAACCTTTTTCTGATCTCTATTGCCTGGGATTGAAATATCCCGATATCGATTACCTGGCTTTCGGCGAATTCTAGTTTGGCCTGAAGATGGTTTATCAATTCTCCCTGCTGGCTTATCTAAGTCTGACTCATATGAACCTTCAACTGTGTCTGTTCAAGATCGACTTTAAGCTGCTCAATTTCTTTTTGATCTTCTATTCTTTCTTTCTCTAAATTCGCACTTGCCTGATCTTTAGCAACAACCTCTGCTGTAGCTAGTTTAGCCTCTAGTGTCTTGATCAAATGATTTTTTCATTTTAGTTGATCTTCTACGGTCCCAACTAAATACATGTTCGCCGTGGCAAAAGCACCCAATGTTCCTTCTATTTGCGTTGTGAATTCCACTTTCTTCATATTTCTCCCATCAGTTAAAATTTTAAATTTCTTAGAGACTATACCTGCCTCTTGGTAGAGTTCTTGTCTCACAACCACTTTCCTCTTCTTATCGAAGAAGAATTCATTCAGTGGTAGCTCTTCTACTGATATAGGTGTCAATTTTTCACCCAAAATCCAACTTGCATCAGAGATTTCCTTTGTAGACTGTAGGGGGGTAATGGAGGCGATGGGATTGCCGACCTGTTTAGAAGATTTTCCGGGAGTAATGACTGAAGTTGGATCGCTTGGAGGACCGAAAGCCTCGGCTTCCTATTTTGGGCCCCCAGCTTGCTCTTCTATATCCTGTTGTTCTTCTTGGTCAGGTGCTGAACCTTTAGAGCCTCTGGCTTCTGTTTGCTGCTCCTCTGCTATCATCGGATTTTCACCCCGTAATACTGGAGGAAGGAAACTCTGCCTATGCTCTTGGAATATGACAACATCGGCCTTCTCTTCAAGCAACATGGCTTGTATTCAAGCCAAAACCTCGTCATAAGATTTCATGCCTCAGAAAATATCATCATGAGGCGAATTCTCGTGCTCAAATATTTTAAGGCCACAACTGGCCAAATGATTATTCACGACCCTATGTGGATCGTGTTTCTTGAATTCGATGTGAACCAACTTTTAATCTTTTAGGGCTGCTGCCTCGGCCTTTGCATGCCTGAAATCTAATAATGAATAGGTGTTTAAATGAAGAAGAAAAGGTGGCCATAGTGTTTTTGAAAACCCTTTTAGTTCTTTACTTATACCGTTGATTATGGTTTTCCTGGTGACCTTGCGACAAGCCATCCTGTCGGGTATAAGTAAGGGTAAAACATGAGGAGGGACAGAAGCACTGAAAACCCTGATGTATGAAAATTCTTTCTCCACTTACCTATCGACCACTCTGCTTAAATTTGCTGTGATGCTATCCGATATCCTGGGTGGCAGATTACCGAAAATGGCAACATGCATCGGTACCATTACCCAGTTGAATATTTCGTATACGAAATCCGAAGCCTTCTCCTCCCAAATCTTAGAATGGTATACATGGACTGGCTTAGCATCCGATGGAGTCTAGCTCCAATTCATCAAGGGAAAAGGCGTCATCGAACATACTGCGTCCATGAGATATGCAGACATAAAAAATGAAGCGTCTTTCCCGCTCTCTTTCTGCGTCCGATATTCTGTAATCCGACTGGTCAAGCTATCTGATAACATTTTGGCCCAGTTGAAAGAAGAGTGTTCTGCTACTGAGTATATCAAGGGCACCCATTGGAGGAAAACGTGCGTGGTGTCTTCCCTCCCATACAATCTACAGGTCATCATCGCTACGTATTTGAATTGTGGTTCCAAAGAAGATATGGAATAAATCCCATTGCTGTTTGCCCTGAACTTCGCTGGGTGTGAGACCCAATCCTTGATCAAATCAGATAAACTTTTCATGTATTTCTCACATTCCTTCTATTTAAAACCCTCTAGAAACTCTGCATTGTATGTGAAGTCTGATGTGGGTGGTAACTTGTACATCGCCTGTAAGTTTTCTGGTCTAAAGGTCTCAACAATGACCTTCTGCTCGTTGATGATGGTTCTGGTAGGGATGTCTACATGATCTAGCGCCCATCGGATCATGTCATAGTAAGACAGAAGGCGTGGCCTGGCCGCTACTTTGTGCATCTCTGCTTGGACAACGATCTTGTATTTGGTAGTCATGTCGTCTTTCTCAGTGTCACTGGAATCGTCTGAATAGTTCACCACATTTGATTGCAAAACCTCTGAGATGTATGACTAGGTTTGCATGGAATCAATGCTCCGAGGTGAAGTATCCAAAACATTATCAGAACCTTGTCCTGAAACCTCAGCACTTGCCTTGGATGCTTTTCGTGGGGCCATGATAGGGGATTGTAACTTAGCTCTTCTGCAATAAAAATGTGTATACATATAGAAGTTAGCTTACTGAGAAAAACTTCTCTGTGCGAGATAGAAAAGAACTTTATGAATAAAATAGGAAGCAAAAGATATATATCTTCGAACATTTAACATATCGATGTCCTTACGAACAGAACGGTCCAATCATATTTAGATAGAGATTTTGGCAATAAAAACCATATCCTTACTTTTCCGTTTTGCCTTATTTCCAATTAATGCCATAAAATTCGATGGTTCGTGGCACAAGCTGGCGCAAGGAACATTTGAAATTACCTTGTAAACTGTGCATTATTATCATTTGCATTAAACATTGATTATGCTGGCTTGGCTTCCTTAATCAGGATTTAAATCAATATTTCAGCGTTCGCTGTATCGGGACTTTTAACTCTATCCTTTCAAGCCTCTAAAACCCGAGATTGCGATGATTAGTTTTAATTTAGTAGGGACGTAACTAAGATTAAGTGCTTTAATTAATTATTCTTTAATTTATATCGCGACTTTGCGGCTCGGGACTTCGAAGGTATAGTTTTCAGGAGAAAAGTAAGCCGAGTCACGAAATCTCGAGAAACTTAATCATGGTCAAAACTAATCAACCCTGACTCTAACCTGGGTTACTTAATTAAATTTTTTGTGGCTTTGTGTTTCAGAGTTTTAGCGGTAATGTTTTAGGAGAGAGTGAATGTTGAGACACAAAATCTGGACAACAGTTGACTGGGGTTTACATGGTCTCACTCTTAGCTTTCACCTAAGGTAAGTTTTTAAAATTCTTCGCGACTTCGCACATCGGGGTTTGTAAACCTTGTGACTTGTAACTCACGAAGAATGATATTCCGAGGTATAAAAAGAAACAACCTCCGTTTAATGATAAAAACTGGTAACTTAAAAAACATCACATCCCCCGCTATTTCGCATGACGAGACTACTGAGATTTTTAGTAGGTGAATGTCACGAAGCGAAAAATAACTTAAGAACCGACATTTGACTTTTAAAAAAAGATTTGAACCAAATGAGAAAGGTGGCTCCAACACAAAGCAACAAAGATATAATTCTAGACATTTATTCACAATCTTAGTTTTTCCATTGGATTAAGGATGGTAAGATGAGCTGTGAGCCAACTGAGTATCCAAACAAGAAAATAATTGAATCCAATTTCCAGTGAAGATTGGATCTCTATCACTTACAATAATCTTGGGGACTCCATATAGATTTTTGAACTATCTCCATGTAGCAACGATGCAACCTTTTCCTATCTGAAGCGCCCTTTCGTCGGTGATTTCCTTGCTTGCCTTCCTTTTGTTTGTTACTTGGTGTGTGAATTTCGAATTTTTCCAAACGGTGGGAAAATTTGGTTTTCTTTAGTATGTCGTAACCATGCCTCCCTGACGAAAAAATGTCCGGGTAACGTCCTTGTTTCTTCATAACTTAAGTTTTCAACGGATTAAAATTTAAAATTGAGTGAAATTTTAAGTGTAAAAAAAAATTTCATTGCTTAGTAACTATTTGGACTCAGTGAAACTGATATAGACATGTGAGAGGTGAATGTATAGACTTATTTGTGAGTTGCACAATACTATATTTTGTTGTTATATGTTTGTGATGATGATGATTATGTGATTTGGCTAAACATGTAAATTTAAATGTGGAATTTTGGTACATGGATACCAGTTTAAGTTATTTTGTGAATGCATAAGATATGCAAGGCATGATAAAAATAAACATACATTTCTTAATTGAACGTCAATACAGATATGGATTCTTATATGAAATTATGACATATATACATGGATATGAGTATTGGTGAACTAAGCTGCAGGTTGACAAGTTATGTAATGACCAAATGACTGTAGTGTTGACGCAATTTGGATGTCGTAGATATCCAAAAGATAGTGTATGCTATAAGTTGTACTTATGATTTAATTTATGGTTTCAAATATTGCTATGATCTGTGGTAAGTGTGGTTTTGATAGGACACACAACTTTCCCAGAGTGTTTATTTGATGATGTGACTCTAAGAACAATAGTTTCACAATAGGGCTTGATTTCGGCTGTTGACCCTAGATCTATAAGGAGGGGTGGAGGTATTTCCCACCGTTTATCCTTCGAAACCTAGAGTCATGGGAGGGCTGTGTGAAGTCACGCTCCCCTAGACATGTGATGATGATTGCTAGTTGCCTGTTGGGGAAGCTTGGTTAAGATGTATGACACTTCCGCTTATGGGTTCTATGTGGAGTTAGGTCAATATAATTGATGCTCCAGTTTAGTCCAACAGAGGAAAGGATAGGATGGAAGATGAAAGTAGGTTAGGAAGGAAAGATTCTTTGATGTTAGTTGAGAATATTGATTGAGGATTAGAGGTGCTACTATTGTTTACTCACTTGGTTCCTACCATGTTTAAAACCCTCTTTGATTTCCAATTGATATTTTAAGTGTGATAATGAGTTATAGATGAATTGGTGTAATTTTATTCGTTAAGATTATTAAATGATGCATTACCTGATCTGTTGTCCTACATGTCTTAGTGATCATATAAGAACTATGCACTAGAGGCAATGATTGTTTATTGTTAGTACATACATGAGATATGTGTCCGCTAGCTACACACACATACCCTACCCATGTACACTAGTACAATTAATTAAAGTAAATTATTAACTATTTAATCGAATGTTTATTGAATATGTAAATTATATTGCATACAAAATATCTAGAAGCATTAAATACCTTCTTGGCTTTGATAGATGGTGGGTATGATGAATTAAATAAGCATGGTGGGGTGTTATGTACATTTTGGGGAAAATTGTCAAATTACATTTATTAGCTAGCATGAGTAGAAAGACTTTTCATTTTATTTATTGTTGTTTAATGCAAGTCATTTATATTTTAGTTTTATTTTAATCTTTTCCCAAAAATATAGATAAGGGAGGTTGATGGATAATAATGAGGGTGGTTGAGAAGACTTGGCAGAGCCTGTATGGAAACTTGATAAATAGGGAGAAGAAGAAGTGAGGAAGGGAGGAGGAGAGGTTGGATCATGATGAGAGGTTGTGAAATTCTTGGAAGATATAATTCTTGTGATAGTTTTCTTTGAGCATTTGTGATTTGATGTTCTTGGAGTCACGGGCAAGGAGGGCCAATAAACCGAAAGGTTTCTTGGAGCTAGGAAGTCGGCTAGACTCCTAATTGGCTGGGAGGATTCCGTTGTTTCACTCTGGGAAAGCAGGAAAAGAATGCTTGGAAGCACCCAGGACTACGTTACAATGATGAGCTTCGACAAACTAAGGAGGAGGTATTTTTCGGTGGTATTTTTATATACTTTTGTTTTAAGTTCTAAATCTTATACTTAACCTATTACATATTTCATCATATTATTTAGATTTATCATTGAGAAAATGTAGAAGAGCTGTGGAAATGAAAATAAATGAAATTATGTATTAAATGAGTGACAAATTGCCTAACATCCTAGTTGGGTGAAAAAATGCGGGATACGTTTGAAGCACTCGGCTCACATCACCTAGGGTGCGACCTATAAATTTACAGGGCATACCACAAAACTTGTTACCTTTATCGGTGGTGCGTTGGTAAACATAAATGCACCGGTGCGTCCGTTTAATGACACACCAAAGAAACATATATAATTGGTAGGGTTGTGAATCAAAGTACATATAATGCACCGGGTTGTTAAAGTACATGGGGCACCACCCTTATTAGATATATTTTTACATAGTGCATTGGTAAATGTGCACATTGGGGCGTTCACGTTTACCAAACACACCACTGAGAAATGTAACATTGTGTTGCGGTGCACCTTGTAAATGTTTTGGTGGCACCATATGCGGTGTGATAGTAACGATTGGAAAGCACCGCAGAAAGTTCTGTACTCAAAAATTTGGAAAATTTTATGTGACAGTGTGTCAACATTCATTACATGCACTAGTGCATGTAGTGAACGTATACACACTATGTTTTTGCTAATTTCTAAAAAATTGTTTACATGCGTTAAGATTTGTATTTTTTTTTTGGTTCAAGCGGTGCATAGGATAAATGTAACACACCAGTGTGTATGTGGTTTAGTGTAGCTCCCCAGCCCAACGCACCACATAACATAGTAAAACATATTTTGTTTGGTGCATTACTTTACACTGACGCATCATGAACTATGCACACACTATATATGCACTGCCTATGCTACGTGACTATTTTTTGGGTGCACTGGTAATGCAATTAACTTATTTTTTGAAGGAAGTTATTTTTCCGTATTTATACATAAATTTTCCATTCAATAGATTTTTTTTATGTTTTATGTATGAGTGGGGTTGATGTATTTCATATATTAATCATGCAGAGACATGAGTGGAGAGAGAAACAATAACAACAGGAGCAAAGGGTGGACCTGTACAATGTTGTATGGGAATGGGAGGCAAGGGAGAGGGAGAAGGATTTGTACCCTCGCCCTATTACTGCAACGCCTCATGTTCTCTTGAGGAATGTAGGACTCCTTAAGTACTATGTGGAGGATACATCCCTTAAGGGGCACTTCGGGTTGTTGGTGCATCTAATCCATCGATGGGATGTCCATCGACAGGCTTTCCATGTGGGTCTCTATTAGTGGTACCATACCACTATGGAGGATATTTACTTTATCACTGGGCTATCCAAGAGAGGGGAGGATTTTCCCCTGTTCCCAGATGTCCTAGTAGGTGTTTCAACTGAGATTCATCTCATGTACTCTCAATGATATATTGGGGTTGATGTACTATCCCCAACTAATTTTCAGGTGTCTGGTGGACAACTAAAAATCACCTCTTTTGACGTAGAGGAGGTTAGGTTCCTCTCACTCTTAGTCACAAACATAACCCACTTTATAAGTGATGGGCAGTGCATTATCTACCCTTTTTTGTATTATGTTGATTCGTTGGTACAGAGGCCACGGTGTATTAGATGGTCTGTCATTTTTTTGCAGTAGTTTTATATAGCATTGGACAGATGTCATGCTATGATAGGTGGTAGGTTGAACTTCCCTTTATCCTCAGAGTTGTTTTGCTTATTTTTTGAGAGGTTTCTAGAGACGAGTTGACTTTTTTCCGTCAGCCTGGTAGGCTGAGGAAATGTGCATATACACATTTGGGGGGTTATGATGCCCAAGAGGGGCCAGTTGGAGTTTCTGGCCAAGATTTCCCCAGACGCACTAGGGATACTAGAAAGTGCGATATATCACATGTTTGTCATGGTGTCGTGTCCTTATGTGGGTTTTGATTGGTGAGGATGTGTGAGCATCCTCTTCACACCAGATGAGCCACTAGATGATAGTGTTGGATTACTGAGAGGGGGGGTGAATCAATAATAGATCAATTTAATCCTTTTTAACCATATAATCCAAGTGTTATATCAATGTATCATTATCATCCAATAACTACAGAGTAAATAAACAATGAACTGAACAAATCATACACATACAAAGTACACCAGTGTTTTACGTGGAAACCCAAAGCGGGAGAAAATCACATAATGCTTTATTTTATATGTCTTGAAGAATTACATTCATTGGAAGCACCAACTTCCTTTGTTTTCTAGATGCAACTGGAAGGCTGCAACTGGAAGGAGGCTCCAACCCCCTAGTTTCTCAGGCTACAACCCGAGGGAAGCTCCAACTCCCCAATTATCTGGCTACAACTAGAAGGAGGATACAACCCCCTATGTTCTCCGACGACAACCACCTGTCCTTTCACCATCCAACTGCCCTAGTTTATAAGTAGAATGATGGAACCATTGTCACACTATCACTGTGAGATATACTGCTATAAACTTGTACCAATCAACCTGCACCAAATAACATGTACCAATAACTTGAACCATGCATCAATCTGTACTAATAACCTGAACCATGCATCAACCTGTACTAATAACCTGAACCATGCATCAACCATGCATCAACCTGTACCTCAACTTGTAATCAACATGTACCATAAACAAGTGCATCAACCATGCACCAACTTGTACCAAACAACCTGTAATCAACTTGTACCATAAACAAGTGCATCAACCATGCACCAACCCATACCTCAACCTGTACCATGAACAAGTGCATCAACCATGCACCAAACCTGTACAAATAGCCTATCACAACAACTTGTCCAAACAACCTATCACAACAACATGTCTCATCAATGTTATCAACCAAATCATATCTACTCACCAAGATCAATCACCAAGACAAACTCTCAAATATGTGCATCGACCAAGTATAACACAACAACTCATAATCATCACCAAGATCAATATGTGCTTCTAATAATACAAGTATGCTACATCATCTGTAAACCATGTGTCAAAAATACTACTAACAAGTGCCTCCAAACATGTACCAATCATGTATCAACTACTCATAAATTATGAATCATCAATATGTACCAACATCATCAACTATACACCTCATGTATATGCCAACTCATCAACTACTTGTCTCAACCATGTACCCAACATGTACCTCAACCAAATGCCCTCATCAATTTCATCATCTAAATATGATTTTTAACTTTGTAATAGACCTGGTTTACATGATCACATACATGCAAACCTTCCTTAACTTTAACAACAAGAGACTAGCATTTTCTTCAAACGTTTCTTTCGTCTCACATGCCTAGTTTTGGATTAGTCAACAACCCTAACTTGAAATAATCATAACTATGTACCTGTAATGAATAAAGATATGAAAATGATACAAAATGTTCTTCAATGTGTTTTATACAATTTCTCCAGGTGTCACTACTTAGAACCTCTCAGAAAAGGAGTTATAGCAAAAATGACATACCTTGCTGAATTCTGGCTTATTCTAGAGAGCGACCTTGTAGAGCGTGCCCCACAAAAATATTTGTTGAATGGATCTTAAAATGTTACAAAGAATACTATAGAATGTAATCTAACCAACACATTTGGTATTACTTAATTTGGATCGGTTATGAAGACATTATGACGTTTTTACCCGAAACACTTGTTTTAGACTAGTTTAAGGACTAGCCACGAACCCTATTTTCCACGGAGTGTAAATCCAAAATTACAACGACCCACAAGCTGAATGTTTTACCACAGATACTTGGATATGTTTCCTCAATGGCATAGAAATTTCACGGTCTGAATCATTCTAGAACAAAAGTTATTGCGAAAATGGTGAGATGACTTGTAAATAACATACCTTAGAAAGCATCATCAAAAGAATTTATCCTCCCTTGAATTCCATCCTTGTTTTCTTCACCTTCCTTCTAGAATTCAAATTAGATATCCTTTGGTTTCATCAGACACCTATAGATATTCAATATTCTCAAGTGTGATCTAAAATGAGAGAGCATTGCCTCTTATTTATACTCTCCAAGTAGCTTCCTTAAAAACATCTTCTAGGTCACTTTGCCCACTTTCCTTATTTTAAGGTTAACCCACTTCTAAATTATCCATTAAATTTATTATTGAAATAATTTATTTTGTATTCACTTTGAATTATAGTACACTCATCACTTCACTTTATTATTTACCTTTTAAAATCTTTTAAACCACTTTGTTTACTTTGACCTTTTGGGGCTTCTAGATGACATATGAGGGTCCTCCAACTTCGTAAGGCCATAATTCTCAAACCATGAGGAGTTATGTGACATTCCACATACCAGAAGAAATGGAATGACATGTAATATCCATATAGAATAGTATTACCTTAAAATATATCAAAATGCATACCATTATCCATCAAACAAACTTGGGTCCATTACCCAAACCTGGGTTCTCCAACTTCTCATGGCCATAACTCTCTAACCGTGAGAAGTTATGTGACGTTCCACATACCACCGAAAATGGCATGAAAAGAAATATCCATATAAGATAGTTTCATTGACAAATTCACTGACCTTCATTTCATTATTCCACAAATAAGCATGGGTTCTCTAACCATACTTCTAGGATAACTCAATCCGCAAAGCATCTTCCCATGAGGGATTTCACCATAAGGGGGCCACTTTGGAGTTCATCCATTTGTACTTATTATCAACCATGAAAAGACAATAATGAGTCATATTTACATTAAACAAACTTGGGTCCATTTTTCAAACCTTTGTGTTACCGGATTTCGCTACCGGACTTTCTCCAAGGGTTGACATCAATCACTAAGGGTTGATATCAATCTACAATATCACTCTCCAATAGTTGACATCAGTGACAACCAACAATTCATACCAAATATCCATCAACCTAAGCCAACTGTCTGACAATCTCCCCCTTTGGCATCGATGGAAACACTTAGTCATGATAAAATTCATTCTTATACTCTTTATCAATGTTTCTATCTCTCCCCCTTTGACATCAATGGCAAATGGTATCTCCCTTTGGGGATGCTCCCACTGACTGAACTCTCCTTGGAGATGCTCCCCCTATCTACGTGCCTTTGATTTTTCTTTGTGTTTATAATCCCCTGATTACTCTATTTTCCTTCATATGAATAATAACTCCCCCTTTGACAAAGGGTATCACTCTGAAGTCATATTGCTCATTCTTCCCTTGTGACAATCAATCCCCTTCGAATCATGCCTCTATGCTCTCTCTCCAAGAATTTACCTTTTCATCTGATAAATATCTCACCCTTTGTATTATTTATGGTGCTTCCTCATGTACATCTAAGACATATAAGACACGAATTCAAAAGTATTCATTTTGGAGTATAAATTACTCCTAGTCTTTGGTGAAGATACTCAAGGGATTCCCATGGAAGCAGTTTTGTAAAGATGTATGCCACTTGTTCTTTTGTTACGACATATTCAACTCGGATGTTCTTCTCTGGAACCCGTTCCCGTAGAAAGTGATACTTGATTGGAATGTTCTTCATCTTGGAGTGCATCATCGGGTTTTTTGAGATACTGATGGTGCTTGTATTATCACAATAGATTGGAATGGGCTCATCATACTCAATCTGTATATCTGTGAAAGTTTGTTTCATATAAATAACCCGTGTACAACATGTTGTTGTTGCAATATACTCTGCCTCGACTGTAGATAGAGATATTGATGATTGTTTCTTGCTTAGCCATGATACTAAACACTCACCCAAGTAGAACATTTCTCCACTGGTGCTTCATCGGTCATCAATGTAACCTGCCCAATATGAATCTGTGTAGGAAATAAGTGATAGATCCTTTCCTTTTGAATACCATAATCCAAACTCTTCTGTTCCTTTGAGATATATGAAAATCCTCTTCACTACTAATACATGTGATTCCTTTGGTGCTGCTTGAAATCGTGCCACCTATCCAACTATCTGCATTACATCTAGTCTAGATGTTGTCACATATAGTAAGATACCAATCATTGACCTTTATTACCTCTAGTCTATAGACTTTGAATCATCATATTTGCTCAACTTACAACTGGTTTTCAATCTTCCATTCCAAACCTCTTTATCATTTCTCTGATATACTTAGTTTGAGAAATAAAAATTCCTTGGTTTCTTTGACATATATGAAGACCCCACAAAAAAGGATAGTCCTCCAAGTAATGACATTTCAAATTCATTCTGCATATCCTTTGCAAATTTCTGGCTTACCTTGTCATTAGTACTTCCAAAAAAAATCATCAACATAAATTTCAATTAATAAAATATTACCTTGAGTTACCTTGATGCAGAGGTTGTTGTCTGCACTTCCTTTCCATAGTTTTTAGGGAGTTTTGTCATTGTTGTTTCTGAGCATTACTCTATTTTGAATGTGAACTGATGTATGCACTGCATGTATCCAAAAAATATATGTCAATTTGGAATCCATTAGCATTGTTCGAGCCATTTCCTGTGTAATTATCATACATTATGATAATGTTCCTTTTTCTTTGAACCACCCTCTGAACCAATATAGGAATCCATGCTCTCGTCCACTATCATATATCTGTCCAAACCTGATAAGTGTTCTTATGAATCCATTTCTGTCCATACTGTCCAAGACTCTACTTTCACAACTGTCCATAATGCTCACCCATTTATCACTATACTATCATGAAGTCTTGATTAATCTATCAAACTGAACTTCTGCTAACTGATTGCTCTGAATCTGTCTTCTCAAACTCTGCAAGTTGCTCGAAGGATGGTTCTTTGTTATGTCACAGCTATCGCATAGAATCCCCCTGTCTAATATTCATATTACTTGGGAGACTCTAAGCCGGATGGATCAGAACAATTCATTCTTTGATGTGTATTCATCATCCTCTTCATTGGTAGATTCATCATCATCTTCATTGGTAGATTCATTATCTCTCTGAACTCTGACTTCTTTCTTTATGTTTGTGGATTCAACTTTCATTATAATGCCTGAAAGTACAATCTCTTGAACCTGTTCCTTATTTACATGTCCTTCCTTTCTTTCAGTTATTTTCCAAACCTTCTTGTATCTGACATCTTTCTTTTTCTTTATAGAATTTTCTTCATCTCGTTTTATTGCAAATCTTGCGATATCTGGTACATGGTCTTTGTTCACCTGTTCTTCCTGTTTTCTTATCCATACTTTCTTATATCTGATATCAATATTCTCTTTCATGGAAGTATCGATCATTCTTCTACAATCACTGAAAATGTGTCCATAGTTATGACATTTGTAACACTCAATGTTACGTGCAACCACATAGGCACTTCTTGCTTGAACATTTCTTTTATAATCCCTGCAATGTGCAACCTTATGTCCAAAGTTTGTACAATAAAAACAATTACCATAAAATAAATTTGCATACGTGGGAGTGAATGATCATCTTTGTGGCGTAGTCCTTCTAAATTTTTGCCTTGATTGATCATGATCATGATTGAAGCTTCTTTGTGGCTTGAACATGGATGGTCTTCTTGAAGATGTATCTTCAATAGTTTTATTAGATTCTGGTTGACCATGATTCCTTCCTTTGAGTACTTCTCTATAACTCTTTCTATTTTTTTCATTCTTCTTTTCTAGAAACCTAGAGTGCTTCTCTTCATTCTCTATAACTGATGTGGATGTTTTTGTATCTTCAAGGTTCTTGTTGAGCTTGACGATTTTACTTCTCAATGTGACAACTTCTTCTTCAAGCTTCTCAACCTCTTCTTCTTTCTTCATTATCTGAGACTTCATGACTTCTTCTGTTCTTTTCGCTTCTTCAAGCTGAATTTTTAATGTGATTATTTATTCTTCAAGTCCTTTCTCTTCTTAACCAAACTATGCCTCAAGCTAGTTTAGATCGTTAGTTCTTTCCTTAAGATGATATGTCAATATCTTCTCTCTCATTTTTGCTTCTTCTTTTTGTGCTCCTATGTTGGTTTCCAAACACTGCTTTTGATATTCAAGATTTTCTTTGATCTTTCTGGCTTCTTCTAGCTGAGTTCGTAAGTTCTCGATGACCTATTGGGCTTCTTCAAAAATGTGAACACTTTCCTTTTGTTTCATCAATTCTTTCTTGAGCGAATTGTTTTCTTCTCTTAGTTCATCTAAAGAACTAATCAATTCTTCTTTATAATTGTCTTTCTTTTCAATTAGTTTTTCTGTCTCATTTCCTTCATGGCATTCTATTTCAAGATGTCCACGTTTTTCACAATTAAAACAAAACAACATACCTCTGGTGATTATGTACTCTTCATCTTCTGAATCTTCTTGACATGGTGAACATAATTCTTCTTGATTTGTATCTGCATCTTCTTTGACATTTTCTGAATCTATGACGGCTGAAGAATATATGTCATGTAACTTATCCCAAAGTTCTTTTGCTGATGAACATTTACCAACCTTTTCTCTTATCGGATTAGGTAATCCTTACCAGATGAAATCCATTGCTATTTTTTTATTTTTCCTCAATTCCTTCTTGGCTGAAGTCTTTTCCCGTTTTGAACAATCATATCCTGTAACAACTGATAGCCAAATATATTGTACTTGTGCCTGTAAAAATACTTTTATCCTTATGCTCCACATCTCATACTTAATACCATTCTGACCATTGAACATTGGTACTCCATTCTCAGAACAATCCATGATCTTCTTCCAGTGGTTAAAATGTTTCCTGAAAGAACCCACTCTAATACCAATTGTTGGATTATTGAGAGGGGGGGTGAATCAGTAATAGAGAAATTTAATCCTTTTTAACCATATAATCCAAGTGTTATATCAATGTATCATTAACATCCAATAAATGCAGAGTGGATAAGAAATGAACAAATGAACAATTATACACATTATAATGCTTTGTCTTATATGTCTTGAAGAATTATAATCATTGGAAGCACCAAATTCCTTTGTTTTCTAGCTGCAACTCGAAGGAGGCTCCAATCCCCTAGTTTCTCAGGCTACAACCCGAGGGAAACTCCAACTCCCCAATTCTCTGGCTACAACCAGAAGGAGGCTACAACCCCCTATGTTCTCTGAATACAACCGGAAGGTGGCTACAACCACCTATCCTTGCCCCGTCTAACCTCCCTGGTTTATAAGTAGAATTATGGAACCACTCTCACACTATCAATGTGAGATATACTTCTATAAACATGTACCAATCAACCTGTACCAAATAACCTATACCAATAATCTGAACCATGCATCAACCATGCATCAACCTGTAATCAACATGTACCATAAACAAGTGCATTAACCATGCACCAACCTGTACCAAACAACCTGTAATCAACTTGTACCATAAACAAGTGCATCAACCATGCACCAAACTGTACCTCAACCTGTACCATGAACAAGTGCATCAACCATGCACCAAACTTGTACAAATAACGTGTCACAACAACCTGTCACAACAAATTGTCCAAACAACCTATCACAACAACCTGTCTCATCAATGTTATCAACCAAATCAGATCTACTCACCAATATCAATCACCAAGACAAACTCTCAAAGATGTGCATCAACCAAGTATAACACAACAACTCATAATCATCACCAAGATCAATATGTGCTTATAATAATACAAGTATGCTACATCATCCGTAAACCATGTGTCAACAATACTACTAACAAGTGCTTCCAACCATGTACCAAGTATGTACCAATCATGTATCAACTACTCATTAATATGTACCAACATCATCAACTATACACCTCATGTATGTGCCAACTCATCAAGAACTTGTCTCAACCATGTACCCGACATGTACCTCAACCAAATTCCCTCACCAATTTTGTCATCAAAATCTGATTTGTAACTCTGTAATAGCCCTGGTGTATATGATCACATACCTACAAACCTTCCTTAACTTTAACAACAAGAGACTAGCATTTTCATCAAAATTTTCTTTAGTCTCACATGCCTAGTTTTTCATTAGTCAACAACCCTAACTTGAAATAATCATAACTATGTACCTGTAATGAATAAAGATCTGAAAATGATACACAATGTTCTTCAGATTTTTTTTTTTATGAAATTCCTCTAGGTGTCACTACTTGGAACCTCTCAGAAAAGGCGTTATAGAAAAAATGGCATACCTTGTTGAATTCTAGATTATTCTAGAGATCGACCTTGTAGAGCATTCCCCGCATGGAATATTTGTTGAATGGATATGAAAATGTTACACATAATACTATATACTGTAATATAACCAACACATTTTGTCTTACTGAATTTGGAGCTGTTATGATGTTTTTACCCGAAACACCTGTTTTAGACTAGTTTCAGGACTAGCCACAAACCCTATTTTCCATGGATTGTAACTCCAAAAATACTATGACCCACAATATGATTTGTTTACCACAGATACTTGGATATGTTTCCTCAATGTGATATCCTGAATCATTCTAGAAAAAACGTTATTGCAAAAATGGTGTGATGGCCTGCAAATAACATACCTTAGAAAGCATCATCAAAAGAATTTATCCTCCCTTGAATTCTGGCCTTCTTTTCTTCACCTTCCCTTTGACATTCAGATTATATATCCTTTGGAAACATCAAACACCTATAGGTATTCAATATTCTCAAGTTTGATCTAAAATGAGAGAGTCTTGACTCTTATTTATACTCTCCAAGTAGCTTCCTTAAAAACATCTTCTAGGTCACTTTGCCCACTTTCCTTATTTTAGGGTTAACCCACTTCTAATTTCTCCATTAAATTTATTATTGAAATCATTTATTTTGTAGTCACTTTGAATTATAATACACTCATCATTTCACTTTATTATTTACCTTTTAAAATATCTTAAACCACTTTAATTAATTTGACCTTTTGGGGCTTCTAGATGACATATGAGGGTCCTCCAACTTTGTAAGGCCATAACTCTCAAACCGTGAGGAGTTATGTGGAGTTCCACATACAACAGAAATGGAATGACATGTAATATCCATATAGAATAATATTACCTGCAAATATATCAAAACTCATACCATTATCCATCAAACAAACTTGCGTCCATTACCCAAACCTGGGTTCTCCAACGTCTCATGGCCATAACTCTATAACTGTGAGGATTTATGTGACGTTCTACATACCACCAGAAATGGCATGACAAGAACTATCCATATAGGATAGTTTCACTGAAAAATTCATCGACCTTCATCTCATTATTCCACAAATAAGCATGGGTTCTCTAACCATACTTCTAGGATAACTCAATCCACAAAGCATCTTCCCATGAGGGCTTTCACCATAACGGGAACACTTTGGAGTTCATCCATTTGTACTTATTATCAACCATGACAAGACAATAATGAGTCATCTTTACATCAAACAAACTTGGGTCCATTACCCAAACCTTTGTGCTACCAGATTTCGCTACCGGACTTTCTCCAAGGGTTGACATCAATCACTAAGGGTTGACACCAATCTACAATATCACTCTCCAATAGTTGACATCAATGACAACCAACAATCCATACCAACTATCCATCAACCTAAGCCAAGTTTATGACATATAGAGGTAATATTAGTGTTTTTTTTTAAATTAATGTAGTTTCATTTTATTGTCTTACTTAATTAGAATAAAATTAATTCTAACACGTTCTTTAACTTGTTTTATTAATTTTTTTAATGAATTAACTATGTAATTATTGTTCTATACTATATATTTTGTAGATATTGGCACTTTCATTGGGGACATGCCTCCTCCCCTAGCATATGACGATGAGGAGGTGATGCCTGAGGCCGCGACGGGTCAGGGTCCTCGGGTGTAGATACTCGGTGGCATATGCCGTAGGTCCGATACCATATTCAAGTTGGATATGGGCGATCAACACTTTGCACTTTCGACTCAGGTGGGAGTCTGCCCTACCCTAATGCGAGACCTTAGGGAAAATCCTATGCTCTTGGAGCTTTGGAGGGAGATTTCGCGTGATTTGATGCCTCTTATGCATCATATCATTGGATATTCTGGGCTACTAGCAGCGAGGAGGGCTCCTGATAATAAGCACAAATCTTCTTCCAGTGTGTCTTGTTCATCCAATACCCCATCGCTTGATGAGGGTGGATGCGATCATCCTTCTCCACATCCTCCTCCTTCACCTCACCTATATCATGAGGAGGAAACAAATATTCCTCCTCCTTTCTGTCACTTCAACTAGATGAGCATGTTGCACCTATTCCTCATCCTCCTCTTTCACCTCACGTAGATGAGTAAGTGAGACCTATTCATCATCCATCATCTTCCACTTCATACAAGGTCTCCACTACTGTTGTAGATATGCATATTATCCCACCGGCTGGACCAGATGTGTTATACCAATTAGTTGAATTGTCCATGATAT
>ML787849.1:226779-239523 GCA_009831015.1 Picea engelmannii | reverse complement strand
CATCAAGGTAGTAAAAACATCCTGTCATATAACTTAACGCATCAATATGAAAAAAAGTTTTATCATCATAAAAATCCAGATCACTTGCGAGCAAGTGTCCTCAAAGAATAAGTTTTGTAAGCGCGTCAGAGTGGGATGTCACAGCGAAAGAAATATCAACTTTATTCAATATCCATGGGACATCACCTTCTTTTAAATTCCAAGAGGGACCAACCTCTCCTCTACTTTCTTTTCTTGGCCAATGTTTCTTTTTACTTTTTGAAGAAGTAAGATCTCTCCTAACAACCAATGTGTCACTTTCGTTTGATGATATATGCCTCCATAAAGAAGATGAAACATTTTTAAATATATGCATGGGATCTAGTAAGTGGGAAATATTAAGATGCTCCCAATATGGGAGCTCATAAAATACATATTTGTTTTTCATCCCAATGGGCAATTTTTCAAAATAGGTGTCAAAGAATTCTGGATCATCGAACATAGGCCCCCTATTTGAATCAAATATTTCTATAATCTGCTTCTCCTTCTCTCTCTCGTATTCTCTAATTCATTATGCTAGTGTCATTATTGTAGGCCTTTGGGTTCTCTCTGATTTACCATTGAAAGAAAATGTTTCTCTTCTATAAGGGTGTTGTTCTGGGAGGAATACCCTGGAGTAGTCATACACTAGATTTTATAGGTAGTTAGACCACCTAGCCTTCAGATAAGGTCCACAACATTTACATCCATGATAGCCTTTTGTTACAAGACCTATGAAATTATTAATGTATACAGTAGAGCATGTTAGCGTTGAAGTCCATAACAATCACAATGAATTAAATATGCCAAAAACATTATTATGTATATAAACAAATCAATAAACATGTAATTTACTATAGCAAAATCCTAAGCCTGGATAATCATGTGTGGTGTAAGCACATATGCTATACAATGTAAAATTCCTCTCTGTTGCGATGGGTCTTGATGCATCGTATACATGTATCCCTTCCCATAATTCCTTCAATTCATCTACCAATGGTTGTAGGTAGAAATCCATATTCTTCACTTTTCTTCTACTAGGGACTATAAGAGCCAACATAAGATGTTCATTCTTCACTAACGACCATGGGGGGATATTTTTATTGATCACTACTACAAGCCAATAGAAAAGTTGGTGTTTTGGAGGGAATATGGGTTGACGCCATCCATGGCTATGTTGAGTCACAAACTTTGTACTTCATCGTTGAATTTTTTGGGCCATGTATCCTCTATATGCTTCATTGCTATTGAATCTATTAGGATTCACATAACTCTCGACTCATTTTTGTGCAAGGCATTCCATTCCTACATCATAGCTAATTCTTTGCAACAATAGGGTCTTTGAATCCTTTGGATTATAGGCATGTTCCTCAATATCTTATGAGGAGGACCATGTGATTTACCCTTTTATTTGATTTATGATATTTTTCATGCCCACATTTCAAGCATATCTCTTTGTCTGCATATTCTCCTCTATATCGAATACAATCATTCACACATGCATGATATGATATGTACTCAACACCCAATATTTCAACATTTTATTTGCCTCTTCTCAACTACCGGGAAAGACATTATCACTCGAAAGAACCTTATCTTTGAATAACCTATAATTAGTGGGAAATAGAAATGTACAATGTTATTTAACAGTCATAAAATCGATTGTTTTTAATGTTGATTGTGTGACAATATTTCTCAAATTATAAGGGACTTAATAATGATCAATTACCTCAATATTGCCAAGAAACATGTGTTTGAAATGCCAAACTTTACTTTCAAGTTGTACAGTATCATTGTTGTCCCTAGTTGGGTAGAATTTGACAGGATAGGTCCAAAGAGAGGGGTGGTGGAAGCAAATTTCATACTTTCGAATAAGGTATCATTGATATGAGCATCATCCCCTCGCTCATCATTCTAGGATGCATATAACAACATTGTCTCCATAGAAGTTGTATCCTGTAAATAATCATCCATACCAACCTCTATTTCATTGACTCCATTTCCAACTTGTGAAGAACTACTATTGTTATAGTCATTCCTAATTGGTAAATCTGGATGTAGTGGGAATTGAATAGGTGGTTGATTCAACCATTCTTGGTATGATTTCTCTCTGAGTTGTGCTCTTATTGCAACCTTCTCTCGATTTGACATTGTAGTGGGGTGCAACGAAAGATGATAGGTAGGTCACTCATCATCACTAGAATCCTAATTTTAGAAATATTGAATATTAGTACATTAATGTATTAGTAAGAACAATGTAATTGGTTTGTTCAAATCACATTATACAAAATAATTATTACCATCGCTGTCCCAGGAAGTTAATGAAAGGGGGAAAATTTTACAAAACTATGAGGGATATAGTGGAACGAACGTATAGATGTACTTTCCACTTACAATACATAAATCAATCCGATGATTTGAAGAACCGGGTTATATATAAACTACATGAATAGTTTCCAGAGAAATGGCCAATGAGACCTATCAAACTTGCAATAGAAAAAACATACAACAACAAAAAAACATCATTCAAAAAGTAATATTCCTAAAAATGCTTTTCTAGAATATGTATATATTACTACAAATCAATCATAATTTATTAATATCAATATTATTATATTTAGTTTTCATCAAGGATGATTTTAAGGATGGAAATTTATTTTAAAATGTAGAAACCTTGGTGAATATTACTAATCCTTTATATGCCAACTATAATGATTGGCGATATTTTTGTAAAATTTTTCAAATTTCTAAGGATTTTATATAGTTTTTATAAAATTTTGGCGATTTTAGAGGTAAAATAATTTTATCCTATAGAATTTGGGCAAATCATTTTTAAAATAGCGAATCTCGTTTTTGGAAAAACCATGGAAACTTAGCCCATGAGCGAAATTTAGCCCCTAAAATCATCACTGGTTTTCATATATTAATATATCGATATGTAATTGTCATGCTACTTTTTTCAGGAGGATTATGAATATCCCAAAGGATCAATGAGCTAATATCGAATTATGCCAGTAAGATTGTTAGAAAAAGTGTACAAGGAGATGGTAAAAGAAATGGACATAATTGCATCACAGGAGGAGCCATATCAACAACAACGTGCTTCAAATGTATGAAATCATTGAATTTTTCTATTAGGTACATACAAATAAATAATTTAGCATTAATTATTAATTTTCAAGTATTTTTTTGCAGAAAACAAAACAAAATGGAACTCATTCAACACATAAAACATGACGACAAGGAAGAAAAGGGTTGATAGCAAAGTTTGTGAGTAATTGTTATTTCCTTATAACATTAACTTAAGATTTCATTTTTCATTTTTTTATTATTTTAAGTTGTTTTACAACAACCATCCTTGAATGTCTTCAAATAGGTGCTAACATACAAAGAAGAGCCATTGTAAGACTTTATTGACATTGGACTAAGTAAGGGTTGTGAGTATATGTTGGCAGATAAAAAAAATAATTGTGAAATTTTTAAGTATCTATGTTGTTTTAGTTCTCCCATTTTATATAATTAATGGAACAAAAAAAATATTTTATATTAAATCTATAATTTATTATGGGGTATATTAAAACTATAAGAAACAAAGTAAATGGAAATGTGCCAACATAAGAGTTGTTGATAGAATGCATGAGATTTGGTTTTGAAAAAATGTGTATCATTCAGGATTCGATTCTTGATATGGTATGTTGTTTTTCAATTTACATTCATGTATATTTGTTATAGCCATAAAATTCCCTACCTATGCATCCATGGCATTGACCTTTCTACTTGCACAATTTTCCAAGTTACTACTGAGGATCTCTCTTTAAAAAACCATTTTTTGGAGCATGTACGCATCCTGCTGCACTACTTCTCACGTACATATGCTAGCTACATACTAGAAATCCAGTGTACATACACTAGCTGCATACTAAACAACTCGCGTTTACCTCCAAAAGTTGCAAAAAATAAAAAGTTGCAAGGAATTCGACGGAGTCTACAGGCTATTGAGGGTTTCCCAACCAATTCACTTATTGTAGCCCATCCCCAAACCAAATAACTATCCTTTTTCCATATAAAATAAGGTATTGGGGTCCCATTCCACATTTTAGAATTATAATAGAGAAACTCGGCCAAAATCCGTTTCCCTTTGTTATCAAGCTTTGCAACCCCTTGTGAGATTTGGCCTCAACATTCCCCCTCGATCCCTCTCCCTATACAATCCCTTCCCCATTTCCCAAGGATATCAGTTGACTGTGAGAGGTATTACGAGAATGATGCACTTGGAGAAGCAGTAATAGGAGCCCAGACCAGGTTCATGAAGCGTCGTCCGACAAGAAGGTTGTAACTATTTGTAATCTTCACATATGAATAAAAGACTTATGTTTTTGTCACAAATATTGTGTTTATGTGATTAATTTATTAAAGCATTTACATTTATATATGAACCCTAACATTGATAAGTAGAGATAGAGTATATTGTATATTTCTTGTCTAAATTGTTTGAAGGTCAGCTTTGGGAGTAGACCAGCAGACCAAGAAACTACAAAGGAGAAGGAGGACAACACCAACTGAAAGGACATAAGGTACATCCTTTTTTCCTTCCCTTACCGGTTAAGTTCACATTTTTTTGGGTAGTTTATAAGTATAACCATATTTCAAGGGAGATCATTGCTCTGCCTATACTTTGACCCTAGTATAGTAATAGGGGGATTTTCCCCGCTAGCAGAATTGGAGACTCCACTGGGGAGTCTCTATAGGGTCCTAGTGGGAGATCTTGGCTTAGTTTGATTTTTAGTTGTTTCTGAGTATCCTAAGTGTACTGAGTCAGGTTGGGTCTCTCGTCACCTTTCAGGTTCCTACCAGCTTCCCTTGCTCAGGTTGTCTATCTAGAATTTTTCTTTTTTTGAAAATTTGCAGAGGTGTACGCATCTTGTTCTCTATAGATCACGCGTACATATGTGTCCTGCATTATATACAGACTGCGTACATACACAAGCTACATGTTCACAACACACGTTTCTGTGATTTTGGAAATTTTATTTCAAAAGATTGTCCTTTTCTTTCTGGAAACTTTTGGTTCTTAGGCCTTCATGAGTTCCATAAGCCTTTTTTTTGGGGGTTTAGACAATTTGCAGGCTCAGATTGTTTATGAAATAACATAAAAGAAATCCTCTTGTCTCTCTGTGTTTCCTATATTTTTTGGATTATTTTTTTTGGGGGCCATGAATTGTGTATTCTACAGTTTCTTTTAGCATCTTTTGCTAGTTCTGCTTTGATTGGAGGAAAATATTAAAAAAAAAAACTAGTTTTTATGCTAGTTAGGTCTCTTTATTTATTTTCATTTCTTGGCATTGCTATTTGAAAAATAAAAAGGAATTATCATAGGGTTGTGTTTGCTTATCATCTTGAAATCATTTCAAAATAAAAAATAAGAAATAAAATCCTTTCATTTTCTCTTTTGTTTCACTCGAAAGTTGCATTGTGCATTTTGCATGGAAAGGAGAAAATATTGCATTTTTAAGTTTGAAGGATTGCTCATGCTTTTTGCTGGAAACTCTTTTTCATTTGTAGAATTAGTGTAAAGTTTTGTTTGCTAGTGTTCTTATAAGTTTCATTTTTGCAAGAGTCTCAAAAAACATCAGTTGCACTTCCGTTACTTGAGTAAGAAAATCCCCTAAAACGAACGCACTAATCTAAAATATATTAGTAACACTTTTTCTAGGGTTCACCAATAGCTCAGGATAGGGCCTTGAATTAGGTGTGGAGAGGTAAACTCTCCATGCCAACCAAAACTTAACTAAGGTGTCTATTCTAGGGTGTGAAAAATCCACTTTGTAAGTACTCAATCCGGGAAGCTACTCTCACCTAGGAGTCAAACACGAGGTCGTGTGGAGGACGGTGATAGAGATATACACTCATGATCCAAACAAAGTGTTTGGGAGAGTGTGTATTGGGGGTGAACCCTGTAGCGTTACTGGCCCAACTTGTGTTAGACCTTTGAGACACTTGGATCCATCCAAGGTACTCTAAGAGTGATTATGACCCTGTTGTGTTTTAGGCCTTAGGAGGATCTTTGGGATTAGTTACCCTACCCATACACTCACCCGATTGTTGAATGTACCCCCCTAGTTGTTGTTTACAATTTGGTGGCATTTTTTCCATTATATAGGTTGACACATAGGTGACTGCGAGGGGTGTATCGCAGTACCTGAGGCAGACTTTGTACTCTTTGGGAGAAACCCAAAGGGACTATCGGTCAAAGGTTTGGGTAACTGTTTCTACTGGCTAGTTTTTTTCCTTTGTGAATTCTTTGGATAATCAGGACTTCATCTCCCTCGGTCAGAAACATTCATAATGGTAATTTTTTTCGTTTGTATCTTTTTAGGCTTTTATTCGTAGTGGCGTGATCTGTGCTACCTAGTTTTCCATAGCGAGTTAGTCAGTCATTGATTTAGGTCTTTGAACTAAGGTGGTATACCACCCACTCTATTGGTCATGAGGAATTTTCGGTCTTTCGCTTAGAAACGTGGAGCCACCTCTTTATAGGCGTCTTTTTTATACCAATGGTTCACTAGAATCAGTGTGTGAGACTTTTACGAACTTGAATGATCCCGCAAGGGAAGAAATTGTGCATAAGATAATCATGGAAAAAGTTCCTGATGATACCAACCAAGGAATCCCTTTGCAAGGGGATTGTTTTGCTTTTCCTTCCTTCGAAAAAATTGGTGCCCCTTTGATGGCCACTTTGTACATTCCTAGGTTGAATGTGGAACTACCAGTTTGGTTGGGTACCATTCCACTTGTCCTAAATGCTCTTGATGCTTCTCAATTAAGCACATTATGTCATGGGAATCATGTTGATGTTACTTCATCATCAAAGTATTCTCCTCCTCCTTCTGCCTTCTTTGGTGAAAGTATAGCTACTAGTAACCAGAAGTCTAAATGAAATAGAAAAAGGAAGAATAGGAAGAAGATATCACCAACCTCTGCTAATCATGTTGGAGATAGGTTGTTAACCTCTGCAAGTCATGCTGAGGACCAACACCCAACCTCTGCAAGTCATGCTGGGGGTAAGCACCCAACCTCTACAAGTCATGCTGGGGGGGAATTTTTAGTCACTGCTAGTCATACTATTGATAGGTCTGTAGCCTCTGCAAGTCATGTTATCAACCCATCACCAACCTCCGCTAATCATGTTGGGGATGTGAAACCAACCACTGCAATTCATGCTGGGGGAAATAATCTAGTCCCTATGAGTCATACTGGAGTTCAAAAACCAACCTCTACTATTCATGTTGGAGAGTTATTAATGACCTCTGTGAGTCATGTTGAGGACAAGCAACTAGCCACTGCTAGTAATGATGGGGGCATTGATTCTTTTGAGAAACCTAGACAGATAGGATGTAAACCTAAGTTCCCTTGTAAGATTTGCAAGGGATATCACCTTACTCATCTATGCCCTGACATTCCAGAGGCACGAATATTGTGGTCCATGTCTGCAAGCTCTTTTGATTATGAGTCTTCTGAGGTTTCCTCAAAACCTATTCAGCCATTGGTTGGTGAAGTGGTTGTGCTGATGAAATCTTCATCCAATCCCACTCCTCTTTTAGGGGGTGATGTGCCTTTAGAAAATGTTGTCTCACAGCCTATTCATCCAGTGGTTGAGGAAGTGGTCTAAATTGTTTGCATGTCTTCTTGGGGAGGATACTTGATGCTCCGTGAACCTGGTATAGGCTCCTCTTACTGATTCTCCAAGTGCATCATTCTCGTAATAACTCTCACAATCAATTGATATCCTTGGGAAATGGGGAATGGATTGTATAGGAAGAGGGATGGAGGGGGAATGTTGAGGCCAAATCTCAGAAGGGGCTGTAGATGTTGGGAACAAAAGGAAACTTGGGATTTTGGCAGAGTTTCTCTGTTCTAATGCTTGAATGTGGAATGGGACCCCAATACCTCCTTTTATATGGAAAAAGGATAGTTATTCAGTTTGGGGATAGACTACAATAGGTGAAACCCTCAATAGCCCGTAAACTTCGCCGAATTCCTTGCAACTTTTTATTTTTTGCAACTTTTGGAGGTAAATGTGGGTTGTTTAGTATGCAGCTAGTGTATGTACGTGGGATGTCTAGTATGCAACTAGTGTATGCACGTGGGAAGTAGTGCAACAAGACGCAAACATACTCCAAAAAATGGGTTTTTAAAGAGAGATGTTCAACACTAACTTGAAAAATTATGCAAGTAGAAAGGCCAATGCCATGGATGCATAGGTAGGGAATGTTAGGGCTATAACAATATTATTTATTTCAATTTTCATTATTCTGACCAATCCAGATACACTCATTAAACTTTCTTTTTATTTTTGTAGATGGAATCATTTGAAGAAGAGGAAAACAACTGAGCCAATCAACAAAAAAATTGACCAAACAACCCAAGTCATGGAAGTAGCTCGAACACGTCTGACAATAGTTCCAACGAAGAATGATGATCAATATATTTGGATATCAATGCAAGCTATTGTATTTTTTGAAATAATTGTCTGTGAAAATCAGACATTTTGTTTAATGTGATGGACATAGTATTGTCCCAATTGAAAGACAAGGGGTTACCAATAAGGGTCCCATTTTGTATGACAAAGATCCTCTTATTCATATATAATAAAATATTTTTTGTTTTATTCTTTTGTGTTGTCCAATGTTCCCGTGAAATGTTACATCACTGAATAAATATATGGATGATTAAATATTATAATGAAGATATGTGAACATTGATGATATAACAAGATAATCCAAATATCATATCCAAATGCACTAATCAAAATATAATTTATATGAATACTATTATAAGATATATGTAAATTTTTTGATAAACAATGGAATTAAAAAATAACAATAATTCTGCACTGTCACAGGTCGATGCTTCTGAAAAGAGAAAATGAAAACCAGTGCATTCAATGATAAAAAGCACCAGTTCCTTTAATTATAACAGACATCGGTGCTATAACGTAATACACACCGGTGTTGACATATATTGAAAAAGCACTGATATTAATAATATTTTAACAAAAAAGTATAATAATAATGTGACTTATCAGTGCGTTCAATTTATAAGCGCACCAATGCTTCTCTTTCTTGAGTCCACATTAGAGCCTTCTTGACATCATGCACTGGTCCTATTTTTTTTTTAATGCACCGATGCATGTTATTATTGATTTTCCTGGTGCTTTATTCCTATTAAGGCACCACTGCATTTATATTTATAAGAGCACTGGTGCCCCATATTTATTGGACAACTCTGGTGCTTTGGTTGACATGTGAGCACCTAGGATTTAATTTCAAGAACACATCAATGCTCAATATCATAGATTCGACCAGTTCATTGTAGTTATTAAAGCACCGGGATGTAGTTTGTATAAACACACCGGGGCTGGAATGTAGGAACATGTGTGTTATTGTTTTAAGAGAATTGATGTGTATGGCCCATAAAGCACACCGCATGGAAAAAATTCCACTACAACCTCCTCTTGCCCAATATTTTTTAGTTATAATGAAGTTCCATTATAATCTCCATAAAACCATCCACTACCAAAAAAGAATGTTTTTGCGGAGGTTTTTTTGACAATTTTTTAACACTACAAGCCTTTGATATAACCTCCATTGGAGGGTCTTTTCCTTGTAGGGTCATGCCTCATTCTGATTTGGTGATATCTCTATTGAAGATCCAACTAAGTAAAGATTTTTGATCCATGCAATTCATCTAATAATTTATCAATGGCAAGAATAGGAAACTTATCTTTGATGGTCATATTTTTTAGATTTCTATAATCTGGAAACATACACCATAAACCATCCTTTTTTGTAACCATCACCTCTGGTGAAGGGAAAGAACTTTGGCTAAGTTTAATGATTTTGGCCTCTAAAATTTCTTGGATCAAACGTTCAATATCACTCTTTTGTGAATATGGATACCTGTAAGGCCTAATATTAGGTGGTACAGTTTCTAGTTGCAAATAAATAACACGGTCATGACCTCAAATAGGTGGAATACCTTTAGGAATTTCCCCAAATTCCTTGGAGTGATTGTTGATAACTATTTGGAGATATAATGGAGTAAAAGATATAGATGTTCCAACATCAAGTGAGCACAAATGTGAAATTACACCATAGTGTCCCTTTCTGAGTAATTGTTTCATGCTATTAGAGCTCATCACCATTGAGGGTTTACCTTGGATACCTATAAGCTCAATTTCCTTTCCATCTGATGAAAATATCATGAAAAGATCTTGGAAATTAAGGGTCACTATTCCCAATTATTGTAACCATTGGACCCATAATACAACATCAACACCACCCATTTGGATGGAAATTATGGGATTATCTAAAAACTACTCCCCCATATTGATCTTAATACTATGGCACTTCCAATTTTTTTTTATAGTGCCTCCATCTACAATCATTAATTGAAACTATGGTGTTGGATATACAGAGAAATTTAGATATTTTGCTAATTTGCAATTGATGAAATTATGGGTAGTACTAGAATCAATCAATATTGTTACCTTTTTTTATGTATCCTTGTATCTTGAGGGCTAGTGGAGCACTGATGTCGGCCAATGCATGACAAGATATAGTTTAAGTAGTCTCTTATATATATGAATCTTGTGTTGGTTTCAATTCTCTATCTTCATCCTCTGCATAGTCTATGTAGAATAATTTCTTCTAACCACATTTATGCCCCTTACTACACTTATTGTCACAATTGAAACACAATCCCTTTTTCTCTTCTTTCATCCATTTGTTGAGGTTTCACACTTCTTGATTGAGGTACGGTTCTCTTATGAACCCCAACATGATCTTTTTTTCTTGTGTATGATCCAATGGTAGACTTGTGTGTAGCCTTATTCTTGGATATAATATGACGGAAAAATTGCATAACTTCCATAATATTTGCAGGATTTATCAAGAAAATCTCATGTTTAAAGTGTTTTTTTAATTCACCCATGTAAGCTTCCAAAAAATGTTCATCACGTATTCCATCCACCCTTCTGGACTATACCTAAAATTCTGAATAATAATCTTCAATATCTCATAAGTGTTTGATTCTTCTTAATTGACTAAAGTAGTCATGTTCCCAAACTTTCCCATATTGTTCTTCTACGTCTCTTATAAATAAACCCCAAGTATAATGATAAAAATGGGGCTTTCTTTTATCTACCCATTGATATCATTGATATGGTTTTATAACAAAGTTCAAAGTTGCTATGCAAATAATTTTCTTATCATCCATAATATTGTGTAGTTCAAAATATTGTTCTATTTGGTTCACCTAGGTAAAAACCTATGTTTCATCAAACTTCTTTAATTCAAACTTGAGATTGAATTTAAGACCCCCACCATAGTTAACTCTACTGTTAGAGTTAAATCCACTTGAAAATTTCTTCCTATTGACAGGTTGTTGAACATGGATACTACCTTTATTTTAATGAGTCCCTTTCATTTTGATATCTCCTTTAGGGAGTCTCTCATCTAGAGCATGAGAGATCATGGAAGACATGGAATTTTGCAATTCCTTAATGAAAATTTGTATTTATTCTTTATTTTCATCCATATTTTTTTTCATGTCATTCTTATTTTCATACATCCTCTCATCCATATTCTTATCCATCTTATTTTCCATTTTATTCATATTTATTTTCATCTCTTCCTTATTTTCAATGATCTTTTTTTTCATCTCGTGATAAATCTCTTGGATTTCATCTTGAGTAATGGTCGAGCTCTCTGGAGGTTTATTTGGTGAAGCAAATTTTGGAGGATCCTTTGGAGCCATGTGAGAAAATACTAATTCTACTCTTTTTCCTATTTATAAAAATTTTGAATCACCAAAAATAGATATTCCAATAAAAAGTTATGCAATTGTAAGTTGCGTACCTTTCAAACCCTTAATTTGCAGTCTTCCCTCCTAGCTGACCTTCTAATATTTTTCTAAAATTTCAGTCCTTCCGACTCTAAAATTTTGACTTGTAGTACTTTGATATTTCTTCTCTACAATGTTATAGATCTGACCAAAATTTGATGTTACAAGTGAAAGTTATGGTAACTTTCCCAAACCTTGTTGATTTTTGGAATTTTCTGGAGAGTGAACTTGTACAAAATTCCATGTATCCCATATTTAATACCTGATTTTGAAAATTGTACCCAAAATACTATGGAATTTCCTCTTGTAAATGCAACTTGTCTCACAAAATTTGGATTCTTGATGAATAATATATGATTGTTTTACCCAAAACACCTTTTTGAAGCTTGTGATAGGACTAGTTGAAAACCTATCTTCCACAGAGTATAAATCCAAAAGTATAATGACCTAGAAGAAGAAATTTGTACCAAATATACCTTGATATGTCTCCTAAATAACCTCTGAGTGTTTTTTTTTGAATCGTCCCCAAAAAAAGTTAATAAAAAATACTAATATGACTTGATTGGAGAAGAAAAACCCTAAGATCGATGCTCTAGTACCAAATGTTATGATCCAATGCCTTAAAAAATAACAAAAAGTCAATTAATACAATCCATTTCGATGGGAAAACCGTTGTTTACAATATATTGAATTCAAAATACAATATGATATGAGATAAGATGATCCTACAACCGTGTCTCCTTGATATATATATATATATATATATATATATATATATATATATATATATATATATATATATATATATATATATATATATAT
>ML787849.1:196909-219694 GCA_009831015.1 Picea engelmannii | reverse complement strand
AAAGCTACTTATAGTGATTCACTTTTATGCTTGAAGTGAAATACACTTTACAATTTTAGCATGAACTTTTTCAAAAAAGGTAACAAAAGAGAGACTTGAACTCAAGACCTCTTACTTAATAAGGAAACTTTTAACCAAATGGTCTAGAAAAACATATTGTAATGTTCAAAAGGAGGATTGGGGTTGTTGTTTTTGAAGACAACCTTGGAGAGCGTGCTAAAAAAAACTCTTTTCACACAAGAAAAAAATTTCGCTTTTGGATGACAACAAGGGTTAGATCTTGGTTAGCTTACCTGGAAGATGCACCTTTTCCTATCTGTTTTTGATTTTCTGAGATCGCACAGGGCACAGGGAAAAGAGTATATACATATCTAAAAGAGTAGCAACCCGGAAATAAATAATACAAAACCGAAATAAAACCAAAATACTACTCTGCAAAGTTTTAAAAAATGTGTATTCAAGCTTTATAACTCCAGATCTAACTATAATGGCCGTATCTTGGGCAACTAGAAACCTTTTCGAGTGAAACGAAAAGTGTTCTTGAATGAAACGAGTGCTTCGAACACAATGGAATAGTCCTCGTATCCCATAAATGTACATAAATGACATAAAATGGAGATGAGGAAACTTGGCTTCACGATCTCGATGTACAACAGGAGTGGGTCTTCAAACAGGCTCTGATACCATGTTCGAAAACATATGTATTCCAACAGAGGAAAAACACCTAAAGTATCCACTCACATAACCAGATAAAATATCAACACACCAATGTTTTCACGTGGTAAAGCCCCTACGGGGAAACATCCATGGCCCCAACCAACGCAGCCACTTGGAGCAGTTTATTAATGCAAAAGAAAAAGATTACAAAGAGATTTTACAATAGAGTTTATCACAATCGATCATCGGCAAATGACCCTCCATTCTCTTTAAATAGATAAAGTGGACCAATCGGGTGTTAAGCCATGGATCAATGGGCGTTAAGATCGAGAAGAGTATGAACCTTCAGATCACTCTATGTCAGGAACATATCATGACCATCAGATGTCCTAACTACAAATGCATACTAATGCATACTAAAGAAACACACTAAGGAACACACTTTTATCTAACGACACATTAGACCAAGTAGTTCTTAACTAACTCCTAAGTGTCTAAATATCCTAACAATCGTAGAAATCACATCTGTCTTGGTGTGCTACCCCTCATCAGTGGACTTAAAGTGTTTCATGTTATATGTGTCACTCCAAAGCACCTACGAAACAAATATTAAGTTATGGTCATTGTAGAAACCTAGTGCATGTGCCCTTTTGGGTCCCTTTTGAGTAATACATCACATAAATCACTCTTGTTTCAAGGAGATACCCCTCATAAGTGGTTATTCAGTGTTGTATGTTCTATGTGTCACTGCAAAGGTCCTAACAAAAAAATATTAATTTACGACTATTGTAGCCACCCAAGCAAGTACCCTTTCAAGATCCCTTTTGAATAATACATCACAAAACTCACACATGTTTCAGGGATCTACCCGTTATCAATGGCCAGACAATGTTATAGTTTTTGTGTGTCACTACAAAGGGACTAAGAAAAACATTTGAAGTTATGGTTGTTGTAGCCACCTAGTGCAGGTACCCTTTCGGGTCCCCTTTTGAATAATACATCACATAACTCACATCATTTTTTGGGGTGCTACCCATCATCAATGGCCAACAAATATTGTATTAATAGTAATGGTTCTATGAATATGAGAAGTATGAGGGAGGATATGTATTCTTGGGAGAAAATTAAACAACCAATATTGTTGGATGAGGTAGAATCCAACTGATGTTAAAGGATGCGAGGAGTAGAATCCTTCTAGGTGTCCTACATATTCCAAGTTTGTAAAGGAATCTAATATCTATCTGAAAAATGAGTGATGTAGATGAGCACACTATATTTGAGAAGGATTAATGAAAAATGGTCTCATGATCAATGGTATTATGAGAGGAGATCAGATTGGATCCATGTACAAGTTGTTGGGGAGTTCCTAGTCAACTAGATGCAATAGTACAATTTTTCCTAAGATCGACTCTATTTTTCCTCATATAATAGACTATACAATGTTATGGCACTAGAGGATGGGACATGTTAGGGAAAAAGGCATTTTGTATACACATAAAAAAGGTATGATCAAAATTTTCCATGATTTTTCTATGGAATTCAATTTCAGTGAACATTACATCTATGGAAAAAAAATCTTGTGATATTCCCATATGGAGCTACAAAGGAAAAACGTATTATGGAATCAATAAATAGGGATGTGTTTGGTCATGTATGTCACTAGGAAGATATATTTTCTTAGTTTCCTTCATAGATTATGTCTCTAGAAATACATGGTTGTGTTTCCTAGGAAATAAATCTAAAGTTTGCAGTAATTTAAAAGAGTTTAAATCTCTTGTGGAAAACTACATAGATAAGAAGATCAAGGTGTTGAGAACTGACAATGGAGGTGCATTCTGTGGTAAGGATTTTGAGCAGTTCTATGTATTATAGAAAAAAACAATATCACTCCATATACCCCTTAGTAGAATGGATTTTATGAAAGAATGAACTAGACATTGATGGAAAAGGAAAGGAACATGCTCAGTGGTGTTGGGCTAGATCAAGAATTTTGGGTAAAGGTAGTCGACACTGCCCATTATCTAGTAAATAGATATCCTCCATAAATGATAGTCGACATGAATCCACATGAGGCATGTTTTTTTAAGAAGGATTCTCTCTCACATATCATAGTTTTTGGATCTAATGTATTCATGCATGTTTCTAAGGAAAAGAGGAACATGTTGGAAAAAAAAGAACTCAAGTGTATTTTCATCAGTTACAAGGATGGAATGAAAGGATATAAGTTGTGGGATTTGTTGATGAGGAAAACAATTTATAGTCAGGATGTGATCCTTAAGGAAGTTGAAAGTATTTCTAGGAATGAAGAGGCTCAAATGGAGAAAGAACCATAGAAATGAGTGTTTAAGTTGAGGAACGAGGAACATGATCAAGATGATTCGACTAAATAAGATGAAGAGGTGGAACTACAAACTCTAGTTGTAATGAGGTTTAAATGAGTAATGAAACAAGATGAAACATATACTTCACCTAATTTCCATTATGAAATTGTGTTATGTACCATTCATTATGAGCCTAGGTCATTCAGGGAGGTAGTTGAATCAATAGAGAGTAGACTCTAGAAGGATGACATGGTTGAAGAAATGGAATATTTTCATAAGAATGAGACATGGGATTAGGTAGAGCTACCTATTGGAAAGAAACCCATCAGTAGAAAGTGAGTGATCAAGAAGAAGTTGAATGCAACAGGTCAAGTCGATAAGTACAAAGTCTGGCTGGTAGAGAAAGGGTATTCCCAAGTCAAGGGAGTTGACGTTGGTGATATTTTATCTCTCATTGAAAAATTTACTTTCATTAGAGTATTGATGTCTCTACCTGACAACTTTGATCTTGAGATAGAGTAAATGGATGTGAAGACAAAATTCCTACATGGGGACTTGGAAGAAGAAATATACATGAAACAACTTGAAGTACTTGTAGTAAACAGAATGAAAGAGATGGTGTGTGATGCAGGAGCATCGTAAGCAAGCCAACAAAGCAAGCGCGAAGGAAAGGACAACTGGAATTGCACCAACACATATTTTGTACATTTTGAATTTGAATGAAGGAACATTAATGTAATAGTTAGGAGAACGTATTTGCATTTATGTTTTGGAGATTGTAAACAGATCTTGAGCGTTGCTCTCATCTGTCGATTATGGAGGCATTTAATTGTAATGAATGTAAAGTAGGTATCTTTAATTTGCGATTAGATAGCTTAGAGCTGCAAGAGGGAAAAAATCGTAAAAGACACCCTTGTTTGTATCATTCTGTAAGCTGTAGAGAAAGAGAGCGAGAGCACATAAGAACATAGATTTTAGGATTATATAAGAAAATATATTCTTCTATTGAACCCATGTACAGGAGCATTAGGATTAATATAAAATTTCTTTAATTCCATTTCATGGTGTTGTGGTGATTGTCGTTTACATCTATTTTTAATGGTATGTTTACAGTCTTGTTTATGTTCTTTGTTACACATTTGTTTCAATGCTATGTGTGTGTATGCTCTTGATTTCATGTTGAATGTATGAAGTCTGTGAGAAGAGAAGTATGAGTTTCAATTGTTTCTCTTCTTGAGAAATCCTGCAAGGAGTGCAGTGAGAGTCCACAAGAGTGCGTTGATGAAGTTCTGAGTTTTATCTCAGAAAAGCTCAGGAGGGATACTGTTGTTCTTATACCAGTGTGAGTGTAAGTATCGCACATAGCCATGCAAGGAGTGCACAGACAAGTGGAAGTCTTAGAATTTTCCAACCAAGGAGAAAGGTTGAAGAATTGTTGTTGCAGAGAAGTGCGCAGAGTTGAAGAGTGAAATAAGCAAGGGTTATTGTGAGTGCCACAAGGTGTGCATGTAAGGATTCCTTAAATTCTAGGAGTTATAGTGAGAGTCCAAATTAATAAGGGTTATAACCTTTGAAGTGTTCAAAGGAAGAATGAGGTATGGAGTCACCTTACAAAACTTAATATCAGAAGGAAAGACGCAAAGGTAATTGGG
The DNA here is from genome assembly GCA_009831015.1 of Picea engelmannii. Classification (NCBI taxonomy): domain Eukaryota; kingdom Viridiplantae; phylum Streptophyta; class Pinopsida; order Pinales; family Pinaceae; genus Picea; species Picea engelmannii. The sequence goes on along the minus strand of ML787849.1, from coordinate 215,064 downwards.
CATAATTCTTCGGGGAATTCGAACGGACGGTTGAATTTCTCAGAGGGAGAATCACTGAAGTTCTATGGGTTGTTGGATCTTGCAGACCAGTGGGGAGATTAAGGCTAAGTGTCTTTCATCACTCATAAGCTTAGGAGGAATAGTGGCCATTGGATCCGGATCAACGAGAGTCATTGATCTCTCATTCAAAATTCGTCATTTCAAAATTCAGAGCATGGAAGAAGTTGTGACTTGGAGTCGAGAGTTGCAAATTCATGATCCGTGAAGTCCTGATAGAAGAAGGACAGTCATATTACAAGAAGCTCAGAGCCATTGATCATGACAAGGAGTCATCACAATTTCAGTTATCGACAGAGGGTGTTGTTGCACTACAAATAGCCGATAGGCGAAATTCTGAAGTGCTGAAATATTTGGATCCCAGGTTTTAGACAGAGGTCACATCAGGAAAAGTCAAGGGAGAAGTCAAAGAACCATTAGCCTTTCAGGGTTTCAGAGATTGAGGGAGTTAGAAGAACTCACATCAGTGATCGCGAAGTCGTGAAACCCGAAGTACTTTTTGGGAGAAGATTGTAGTCACATTAGCTGGTCACGTGGGTAAGAGTTGGTGCTTAGTGCTCCCTTGCACAGGCATAGCTCCAAAGAAGGACCTGAGGATAGACACTTGTGTGTGAAGGATTCCCACGGGGAATCAAAGAGTCAATCAGACTCAAAGGGAGGATTAAGAATGATACTAGACTGGGAGGTTGTGCAAAACCTCCTGGGGTAGGTGTGTCTGCGTCACGTGGTATCAAAGCCCAAATTTTAAATTCTGCAAGGAACAGATTTGAAATAATGTTGCCCAGAGGATGTCAAGATAGACCAATACCCGATCCAACTATGGAAAGGGAAATGAGAGAACTCCGTGCTCGATTAGATGTTATGGAGATAGCACAAAGATGAACAATTGATGCTGGAGACATCAGTGAAGCCGAAAGAGAAAATGAGGCTAGAATCGAAGAACAAATTGTAGCCGAAGATGCTGTAGAAGAACGTCTATTCAGAGCTATTGTGAGAATAGGTGCTAGGGAAAAAATGGATATTCCAATGTACGAAGCCAACTTAGACATTGAGAAACTTCTAGATTGGTTTAGATATCTAGACAAATACTTTGACTATGAGGATGTTGAGGAAGATAAGAAAGTTAAACATGTCGTTACTAGACTTAAAGGGCATGTAGCACTGTGATGGGATGAACTGCAGGCTGACAGGTGTTGAAAAGGCAAGAAAAGAATTAAAAGCTGGGATAGAATGGTTGTAAAGATGAAAGGCAAGTTTATACCCAGAGACTACCAAATTAATCTGTTTCAAAGAATGCAGAATTTGAGGCAGAAAGGAATGACAGTGAAGGAATACACTGAGGAATTTTACAGGCTCAACATTAGAGTAGGTCATCATGAGAGTATTGATAAAAAGGTCTCTAGATACCTGAATGGCTTGAGATACAAGCTTTAGGACGAAATAAGCATGCTGACCATTATGAATGTGGAATATGCCTATCAAATAGATTTGAAGGCTGAAGAAAAATTGGCCTGAAAGCAAGGTCAGAGAGGGCAAGGTAGAAGTCAGATCAGAGGCAAATAAATTTCCCAAGACAGGGTACAGAAGCCCATGGATGAAGAAAAGAAACCTCATACTCACCTAGAAAAAGGAGGAAGTTCACAGGGAAGACAATATGCTGACATAAATACTTTTCCGTGAGCCAGAGGAAGAGGAAGAGGCAGAGGAGGTGAGATAAAATGTTTTTTCTGTGGAAAGATCAGACATAAGTCTTATGAATGTCCTGAAAAAAAAAGAGATGGAGGAGGTGAAGCTCACATTTCAGAAGCATAGAGGCGAAATGTTGAGGCAGAATATGCATAAGGTGGAAGATCCTTAATGGTGCAGAAAATTCTCTTGAAGCCAGAGAAGGAGATAGAGAATCCAATCCAGAGAAACAAATTGTTCATAACTTCTTGCAAGACCAAGTATAGGGTATGCAAGGTAATAGTGGACAGTGGAAGCACAGATAACCTAGTGTCCACATAAATGGTGGAAAAGATGGAATTGGAGACAATTGCACATCCGAGCCCATACAGAGTCTCATGGTTGCAAAAAGGACACCAGGTAACTGTCACTAAACAATGTTTAGTTGAATTTAAGATAGGGGGTTATAGAGATGAAATATTATGTGATGTTATTCCCATGGATGTCTGTCATCTTTTGTTGGGTAGACCATGGAAATATGACATAAATGTTGTTCATGATGGGAGAAAGAACACATACACCTTAGAGAAGAATGGTAGGACGCATATGTTGCTGCCAATTGAATATAAAAAGGTAAAAACATAGGTGAGCAATACTATGCTTCTCATGAGTGGGAAGGAACTTCTTAATGAAGTCAAGAAGGAAGAAGACATGCAGTTTGCTGTAGTGAGAAAACCCAGAGTCATTCTGACAAGTACCAAGATAGATGATCTACCAGAGGAAATTCAAGAACTGTTGGAAGGGTTCACTAATATAGTGGTGGATGATTTACCTTGTTCGTTGCCACCTATTAGAAGTATAAGCCATCATATTGATCTTATATTTGGAGAAAGTTTACCAAACAAAAAAATGTATAGATTGACACCGCAGGAGAATGAAGAAGTCAAGAAGCAAGTCCAGGATTTGATGGACAAAGGATTGGTTAGAGAAAGATTGAGTCCATGCGCTGTTCCAACAGTGTTAAGTCCAAAGAAGGATGGTCGATGGAGAATGTGTACAGACTCAAGGGCTATAAACAAAATCACCATCATGTAGAGATTTCCTTTACCGAGGATGGATGACATGATGGATTGCTTGAGTGGAGCAATTTATTTTTCAAAAATTGATTTGAAGAGCAGGTATCATCAAATTCGAATGAGAGAAGGTGATGAATGGAAGACAACATTCAGGACAAATGAAGGATTGTATGAATGGCTTGTCATGCCATTTGGGTTGACGAACGCACCGAGTACTTTCATGAGGCTGATGAACGAAGTCTTGAAAGATTTCATTGGAAAGTTTGTGATTGTGTATCTTGATGATATACTGATTTTCAATAAGATTGAGGAAGAACATTTGAAGCATTTAGCTGCAGTAATGAGGGGGTTACAGCAAGAGAAATTGCTGATCAACTTGAAGAAGTCATCTTTCATGAAGAAAGAACTCATTTATTTGGGGTTTTTGATCTCTTCGAATGAGATGAAGATGGATCCTGAAAAGGTAATAGTAATCAAAGATTGGCCATCGCCAAAGAGTATCTTTGAAGTTCAAAGCTTCCATGGATTGGCTAGTTTGTACCGAAATTTCATCAGAAATTTTAGCGGGATATGTGCACCAATGATGGACACAATCAAGAAAAGACATAAATCTTTTCATTGGACAAAAGAAGCGGAGAAAAGTTTCAAGTTGCTGAAAGATAAGATAACTGAACAACTAGTTTTGGTTCTGCCAGATTTCAATAAAACATTTTAGGTCATATGCGAAGCAAGTGGATTCATGATTGGAGCAGTCTTGAGTCAAGACAATAGACCGGTTGCATACTTTGGTGAGTTTTATGCGGTCATACAAGCGTTGAAAAAATGGAGACATTACTTGATTCCAAAAGAGTTTGTCTTGTATAGCGACAACCATGCTTTACAATTCATAACTTGACAGGAACAACTGAACCAGAAACATGCAAAATGGGTTGAATATATGCAAAACTTCACTTTTGTTATAAAGCACATTTTTGGAATTGCTAACAAAGTTGTTGATGCTTTGAGTAGGAAATGTTTGATTCTGCAAGAGTTTTGTGTGAAGACCTTAGGTTTTGATAACCTTAAGGATATGTATAAGGATGATTCAGATTTTAAAGAGGCTTATGAAGCATGTGAGAATCCAGTTCTCAGAGATAGAAGCCAATGGATCGAATATTTGATTCAATATGGATTGTTATTCAAGGGAAATCAATTATGTATTCCGAAGAGTTTTATGACAGAGAATCTTCTGAAAGAAAAACATAGTGTGGGATTGGATGGACATTTCGGCCATGACAAAACATTTGCACAGATGAACAATTTATATTGTTGGCCAGGGATGAGGACGGAAGTCAAGAAATTCATGAAAAGATGCAAAATTTTCCAGCATGCAAATGGGAAAAGACAAAATACAGGATTGTATCGACCATTACCAGTACCAGAGAGGCCGTGGGATGCGGTAAGCATGGATTTTGTGTTAGGTCTGCCAAGGACACAGAGGGGTTGTGATTCCATATTCATGGTAGTCGACAGATTTTCTAAAATGGCACATTTCATTCCATGTCAGAAAACCAGTGATGCAACTCACATTGCAAACCTGTTTTTCAAAGAAGTTGTTAGACTTCATGACTTACCCAGGAGTATTGTTTCGGATAGAGATACCAAATTTGTTGGTCATTTCTGGAGGACACTATGGAAGAAGCTGGGAACATAATTGTCTTTTAGCTCAACATATCACCCTTAGACAGATGGACAGACTGAGGTAGTGAAATGAAGTCTGGGAGATTTATTGAGGAGTTTAGTAGCTGAACATCACATTCAGTGGGATCAGATTCTGCCACAAGAATAATTTGCATATAACAATTCACCTAATTGGAGCACAAGACATAGCCCATTTCAAATTATGTATGGGATGCAGCCGAGAGGAGTATCTGAATTGAGAGACTTAGGGCAGAGCAAATTTAGAAGTGTTGGAGTAGAGGATTTTGCAGCAGAGATGCAAGAGCTCCACAACAAAATCAAAGAGTGGTTAAAGAATTCTAACCAGGAATACAAGCGCGGAGTAGATCAACACAGGGGAAAGCTTCATTTTGAAGTAGGTGATATGGTTTTGGCGCATCTCAAAAAAGAAAGGTTCCCAAGGGGAACATACAATAAACTGAAGATGAAGAAGATAGGGTTGTGTAAGATTTTGAGGAAATTTGAGGCCAATTATTATAAACTTGAATTGTCGGATGGGGTAGGAATATCACCCATATTCAACATAGCAGATTTGTACCCTTACAAAGTTGATGAAGCAGGAACAAAGGATGATCAGACATAAATTCAATGGGTCAAACAGATGCCTGTAGTTGAAAATCCACAAATGGAAAAAATAATTAACCAGAGAGTTGGAAAGAAGACCTGAAGGAAGACATACTTTGAATATTTGGTCAAATGGAAAGGACACCCGATTGAGGATGCCAGTTGGGAAAGTGAAGCAGATATCCAAAGACATGGACAAACGGTGCAAGAGCTCATGAACAGGAGTTCACGAATTTTTTCAGACAAGGTAGTATGATGCAGGAGCATCGTAAGCAAGCCAAAAAAGCAAGCGCAAAGGCAAGGACAGTTGGAATTGCACCAACGCATATTTTGAGACATTTTGAATTTGAATGAAGGAAAATTAATGTAATAGTTAGGAGAACGTATTTGCATTTATGTTTTGGAGATTGTAAACAGATCTTGAGCGCTTCTCTCATCTGTCGGTTATGGAGGCATTTAATTGTAATGAATGTAAAGTAGGTAGCTTTAATTTTCGATTAGATAGCTTAGAGCCACAAGAGGGAAAAACTCATAAAAGACACCCTCGTTTGTATCATTGTATCATTCTGTAAGCTGTAGAGAACGAGAGCGAGAGCACAAAAGAACAGATATTTTAGGATTGTATATGCAGATAACTTTTTCTATTGAACCCATGTACAGGAGCACTAGGATTAATATAAAATTTCTTTAATTCCATTTCATGGTGTTGTGGTGGTTTCTGTTTACATCTATTTTTAATGGTATGTTTATAGTCTTGCTTATGTTCTCTGTTACACATTTGTTTCAATGCTATGTGTGTGTATTATATTGATTTCATGTTGAATGTATGAAGTCTGTGAGAAGAGAAGTATGAGTTTCAATTGTTTCTCTTCCTGAGAAATCCTGCAAGGAGTGCAGTGCGAGTCCGCAAGAGTGCATTGACGAAGTTTTGAGTTTTATCTCAGAAAAAATTAGGAGGGATATCATTGTTCTTATACTAGTGTGAGTGTAAGTATCGCACAGATCCATGCAAGGAGTGCGTAGGCGAGTGGAAGTTTTATACTTTTCCAACCAAGGAGAAAGGTTGAAGAATTGTTGTTGCAGAGAAGTGCGCAGAGTTGAAGAGTGAAATAACCCAGGGTTATTGTGAGTGCCGCAAGGTGTGCGTGCATGGATTCCTTAGATTCCATGAGTTATAGTGAGAGTCAAAATTCAGAAGGGTTAGAGCCTTTGAAGTTTTCAAAGGAAGAACGAGGTCTGGAGTCACCTCACAAAACTTAAGATCGAAAGGAAAGACGCCAAGTTAATTGGGCAGAAGTCTTCAGGGAATTCAAACGGACGATTGAATTTCTCAGAGGGAGAATTACCTAAGTTCCGTGGGCCATTGGATCTTCTAGACTAGTGGGGAGATTAAGGCTAAGTGTCTTTCAACACTCATAAAATCAGGAGGATTAGTGGCCATTGGATCCGGATCAACGAGAGTCATTGATCTTGCATTCAAAATTCGTCGTTTCAGAATTCGGGCGTGGAAGAAGTTCTGACTTGGAATAGAGAGTTGTGAATTCTCGATCCACAAAGTCCAAATAGAAGCAGGACCACCAGATCGCGATAAGCTCATAGTCATTGATCGTGACGAGGAGTCATCATGATTTTAGTTATCGGTGGAGGGTGTTGTTGCACTACAAATCGTCGATAGGTGAAATTTTGAAGTGCCAAAATATTTGGGTCCCAAGTTTTAGACAGAGGTCATATCAAGAAAAGTCAAGGGAGAAGTCAAAGAACCATTAGCCTTTTGGGGTTTCAGATATTGAGGGAGTCAGAGGAACTCACATTAGTGATCGTGAAGTCGCGAAACCCGAAGTACTTTTCGGGCGAAGATTGTAGTCACGTTAGCTGGTCACGTGGGTAAGAGTTTGCGCTTAGTGCTCGCTCGCACAGGAATAGCTCCAAAGAAGTACCTGTGGATAGACAATTGTGTGCGAAGGATTCCTGCGGGGAATAAAAGAGTCAATTAGACTCAAAGGGGGGATTAAGAATGATCCTAGATTGGGAGGTCGTGCAGAACCTACTGGGGTAGGAATGTCTGTATCAGTGTGTAAGATGAAGAGATTATTTTATGGTCTAAATAAATCACCAAGGATGTAAAACCAAAATTTCAACACTTACATCCTCGCATTTGGATTTGTGAGAAGCAAGTCTAATCACTTTGTTTATTACAAGAAAGAAGGTGGTTGTTTCATCCATGTAGTATTGTATGCCAATGAAATGTTGTTAGTTGGAAACAAAATGGATGTTATAAAGGAGGTGAATATGCAGTTATCCTCCATGTTCAACATGAAGGATGTTGATGTTACTAACTTCATTTTGGGAATGGAGGTTAAGATAGATTGTGTAGTTATAAAAACTTGGTTAAATCCGAGGAAGCACGACAAAACAATGTTAAACTTTTTCAGCATGCAAGAGTGAAAAATGGTCAAGGTACCTATTCTTGTAGGGTAATACTAATTGTTAAACAATGTCCAAAGACACAAGAAGAAAAAGTGGAAATAGAATATGTTCCCTATGATAGTGTTGTTGCTATTCTAATGTATGAAATGGTATACATTTGACCAGATATTTCCCATGCAGTGGGAGTATTAAGTAGGTACACGTTGACACCTAGGAAAGATCACTTGAATGTTGTCAAGAGATTTTTCAGGTACTTCTATGGCACAACAACATATGCAATATGTTACCAAGGGAAACATGAAACTTACAGGGAAGTGAATGTACATGACTTTTTCGATGTTGACTGGGATGGAGATATTGATTCAAAGAAGGGAAACCAATGGATATGTGTTTAGGTTATTCAATGGAGAAATCAGTTGGATGATTAAGAGATGAATGGAAGTAGCTTTTTTGACAACAAAATATAAATACATGATAACCACCCATGAAAATAAGGAATCCTTTTGGTTTCATATATTGTGTTCAAGGATTGGGTTTTAAAAAAAATATGAGGATAAATTGCGAAACTTAGAGTACAATTTTCTCGGCAAAGAACCCAACTTACCACTCTAGGACGAAGCATATTGATGTACAATACCATTTCATGATATTCATAGTGGAAAAAAAGAAGGTGTTTCTAGAGAAGGTTGACACTCTGAAAAACATTCAAACTCTTTAACCAAGTATGTGAGTGTTGAGAAGTTCTTTTGGTGTAGAGAGGAAATGGAAATTGTTTCCTTGGGTGAATGATTTTTTTTTTTAGTTTCTCAAGTTGTTTCTACAAAGACTCCAACAAGTGGGAGAATGTTAGGATGTTATATTCTTTGCAATGGAAACTCAATCCACCAACTGGTCAATCGAGGCCGATTGACTGAATGGTTAATTCAAGTTCTTGGTCAACATGTTATTTGATTGGAGGTCATCATGTTGGCTAATTGGAGGTCAAAAATTTAGTTGAATGGAGGTCGACAGGTTATCCAACTAGATGTCAACAGGTTATTTGACTATATGGTTGACAATTTAGATGACTGGAGGTCAAAAGTTGGTCGACTAGATGGTCAATTGGTAGCGAGTTTGTATTCGACTAGTGTTTGAAATTAGAGATAGAATCCCAAGAATTACGAGATCATATATTATCATATTCATGGATCTGTAACATTTTTGGGTTCCACAAGTTAGGGTTTTACATATATAAGATGCCTTTAAGTATAAAATTATATAATATTGTATGTAAGAGTCAAAGATAGGGTTCATTGGTATTGAATATGAATTCAAATGGTTGTAGGGTTGTCCTTGTAATAAAGAAATGGAGTAGGATGATAAATTGGTCTTAGGTGTGGACCAAGTTTATTTGTATAACTATTTATTTAGTGAATGATTAAGACAACATAATAGTGGGAGTTTCTCAAGAATTTCTTATTTTCTTGGTTAAGGTTTTCCAAGGTAAATATCTTTGTACTATATGTGATTTCCATTATTTTCTTTTTTAATTTTGTCTTTTCTTTCTTGTTGGGTTTATTTTCTTTACAAAACACTTTTATGATTTCTCTAGGTTACTAGAGGGATACACGTTCCATTATTAAAGAACAATACATGCCCTAAACGAGAATTCGTCTCAATCCCACACAAGGAATCATTCTCAAAGGAATGGTTGAGGTTCTCTATCATCTAAGTGGATACATGTGCCATGGGTAGGTTTTATGCAATAGAAATGGTGTTTGAGGTCTATACATGGTCAAGGGGGAACAAGGGGTCCAAGCCATAGATTAATGTCTTCCAAAGCTATAAAACTATGGTTAGGGGAGGAAAACACTTAGGATTTATTCTCTAAATGTCAGTTCTTTAGCTCAACCACCATGAAAAACACCAACAAACCACAATCCAAGCCCTCTCTTGGGGGTATTTGGAATGAATGTTGGATATGGATTCCATTGGTAGATTTTTCACACCAAGGATGTGTCATAGGGAATTAAACATTGTCAATGAAGGGAAAAAAGTGCCTCGGTATATTGTTGAATCTTGTTAGGCTTAATATCCTTGAACAACCCCTCATACCAACACATTATGCCTCCATGTAGGATATAATATATGGATTCCATTAATTGGTTTTGGGCACTAGTGATAGGTCTATAGGCCTAGAAAATGGTTGAAAAGAAAAACAAGGGCCTTGTGTTGAAAAATGAACCTTATAGACCTTGATGATTGTGAGAAATGCCTCCAATCATGGAAAATTCCCTCTCTATGGGGTCTTTGACCCTCAAGTGGTATTACATGTTCCATTAGGTGGTTTTGCATGAAGAGGATGTGATTAATAGGACTATGTTTAGGAGAGGAAAATAGGTTTTGATGTTAAATATTTCCTTATGAATTATAGATCCCAATGCTAAAGGTTATGAAAGTTTTGAAAATTTATGAATAATTTAATAAGAACACATGCAAGTTTTTATTGGGTGTGCATTCTTGTAAATTAAAAAAAAAGGCCGGGACTACCTCTTTTCCTCTACCTTTTGGACGAGTTAGTTTCTTTGGAATGACAAACATAGTATCTTGGGTTGCATTAAAAAAACATATCCATTTTCCCATCTCTCTATTCTTAACTTCATTTTCAGCTACACTTTTAAATATGATCCACATATTTATTGTTGATGTCACTGCTCACACTTATAGAGATTTGTGTGCAAATTTTAAATATATGTTTTTTAACAAAAGAATATTGATTTCTATTTTTATTGATGTTTATTTTTACATACATCATAATTATAAAATACATAGGAATTTATTTTTTGCATAACGTTTGATTTCCTCACCCCATTTGAAAACAAATTGTATTTGAGTTTGCAGGTTTTCACAGTTAGTCATGATGCTAGAGAGTCTTTTGGATCAAAACTGCACACAAATTTTTGATCCAGAAGACTCTCTAGCAACAAATTTTATGTTGCACAAACAAACCGGGTAATATAAAGTGAATAGATCAAAAGGAGAAAACAATTATATAAGTGGAATTCAGAGAGATGAGCAAAAGAAAGAGTTACACATTGAAAGGAAAATATTGACTAATTATGTTAAGACCCTGAAACATAGTCTTTTACTACTTTACCACATAATTTCAAGGCTTCACTAACCTTATTAATTTTAAAAATATATAAAATTAACATTTAAAAATATGGAAAAATAGTGGCCCACAAGAATCGATTATTATCTACAACCATAAAAATTTGTTTCAATATTTTTTTTTTCATTTTGTTACAAAAATAACATCTTAATGAAAAACTATTGTTGACTTGGTGGTTAGCGCCTCCTTCAGGACTCATGGCATGGTTTAACGACTTGTCATGGATTCATTAACTCTGGAGGTTGTATCAGAAACTAAAACACCATCCTTATGGTTTAACAACAAATGCGGACCAACAATTGGTAATAGAGAAAAAGGTCGTGGGTTTGAGTCCTATCGCTTGGTGTCGAGTACATTAATTGGTGTTGAGGGAGATATTGTTGAATTTTTGGTCAACACCTCCTTCAATACATGTGACACAGTTTAACAACCTCCCAGGTATCCATTAACTCAGGCTATTGTATCGGAAACTAAAAGGTCAACCTTTTGGTTTAGCGACAAAAGTGGATCAACAAATATGAATTATATTTTTTAGGAAAAGTAACATGTTGACTCATAAAATTGCTAACTAAGCCCAAAGCCTGCAAATGATTGCAATGCACTATTTTAAAAAAAATTCATTATTTATTTATTTATAAATACTTCAGTATAGGTGGGACCCCCCAGCAAACGAAAGAAAATTGACAATCCCCTTGTTATAAGAGTTAATGATAGCACTTGATTTTACTATAGTTATTGTAGGTATCTTGTTGCATAATGATTATTCATTTGGGTTTCTCCAATATATGGTGGTTGAAAACATATAATTGTTTTCCTTGCTATCGAAAAACAATGCATGGTTATCCTATCAAAATGTGTGTTAATAATCGATGTTCAAATGAGTACCATACTAAAGTTCACATAGTTTATGCAAGTTCAAATTGATATGATGGTTTTTACCTTTGAAACATTGGTTGATATATCACAAAAATCCAACATGAAGTGCTACTTAAACACCATAATACGATCTTACATGTTGTATGGTAGTATCAGACCCTCATATATATTATTCCTTGATATATACAAAGGTGATATGATGAAATCTTTTAAAGTGGGGATTTCTTTCAAACGCAATGCATGTGGCATATTATATTCTTTATTATTGATTGAATATGTCTTGATGGTGTCTATTAGTCCCTAAAGTTGCACTTGACTATGAGAGGGAAAGCTAGGGCATCATCAAGTTATTGCAATGGTTTTTTGGATAAAGATTTGTATTGGGTTTTGAAATGGTTTGAAGGTTGGGTCAAAGATAATGTAAAAGAATCAATATCAAATATGAAATAGAAAATTCATATCTCAAAGGCTTAGTAAATGGAAGTTAATCCAATAAATCAGATGGAAAAAGTAATATGAAAGACAAAGAAGTATGTAAGATTTCAATTTTTCCACTCACATATGAAACTCTTGATCCCAAATATCATTCAAGAAGCAAGAGAAATGTACTTGAAAACAAATCTGATTATGAACAAGCAAACAATAAAGTTTTCACTGGCTTACTCACAAACAAGATACATCATATGCTTAGCAAAATATTAACATGCATTCAAGTAAGAAAAACATAGAAATATAGACATGAACAAAAATATAACCATTTGATATCCTTTTCCATTTAGTACCAAAATGAAATAGTTCTTTCTCTTACAAAGTTTTAAAAAAATGGCCAATGGTTCCCAACCAATCAACCTTTAATTTTTTCAATCAGATCCCTTTTTATACACAAAAATTAGTTTCTAAAGATCCTACTTTCTAGATACAGTTTATATAAGATCTTATCTTCTAGCTATAACTTAGGAGGCATATCCTCTCATACAGATAATTCAAATCTCTACAACCTATTCTTTATATAATTAAATTGAATGTAGACTAGTTTCGATTTGATGAGATATTCAGAATTCACAAAATAAGGAGCGAATCTGATGCTGAGATGGTCCTCCAAGATGGCCTAAATAATAGACACTCTGCTGTGATGAGAAAAATATTTACATATTTAGAAATACTCTACCTTTGTGTAACTTTTAATAACATTTTTCAAAACCTTAGCATAGGTATTCCTTGTATTCATCAAAAGTCAAAATTGTATGATGCCTCAAATTTTGAAACCTTTACTGTATGATAGAGGAAGAACCTTTGTTATTTCTTTGTTTCAACTTGGTTTTCAAAAACACATTATTCCAATAAACTTTTATGTTTGTCTCCCTTACCTCTTTGAGCAATGTTTGTTGATCTTTATTCTTCTTCTTAAGTTTCTGCAACTTTTATTGTTGCTTGGAATTCCACTGTTCTATCATCCAATTTTCCTGCTTCAACTTCATGATCATGGTTTGAAATTATTTTACCCTATATTTTTCATCCCTCTTTTCTACTCTGAATTCAGTATGGTATTCATTTGGAGCAGGTTGATTTAGGCCAATCAAAAATCTGGGATTTTTTACTCTGAATTCATACTTATGATCCTTTGATGATGATCCTATGACAATGAACAATTCCAGCCCCATACCCTTCTTTGGAATAGGAAACATCAAAGAACATCTTCCATACTAAATTTTCTGTATTTCTCTCTTCTGCAGGTGTAACTTTCCTCATTGATGCTTCAACTGTCTTATCACTAATGTGAAAAATTGAAGAACCAAGTTCATTTTCAACTACATATATGGGATGATTACTGGGATTTTCAAGATCACTAACCAGGTAAGCCAATCTCACTTCCCTGTACAGTCTTATATTTTCTCCACCAAATACATGTATGGTGGTAACCGAGATCCATTTGTAGTGTTCCTCTACTTTCTTATTCCATGACCTTGATAATAACATCCCAAACTTAGGAGGTATATCAACCACTATCACATCCAAAACCACACTTTTCATAGGTAACTGAGATAAAGTGACAACCATGTATTTAATGACTCCTAAAAATTTAACCTTTATGGATTCAAAAGAATACAAGTCTAGATAAATATTAGTGATATCCAACCCTAGCTCATCCATTACTACCTTTGGCATGACATTATGCAATGCTCCTGAATCCAGTAGAAAATTGTGCAATATTTTTTCATGAATATTCATGGATATGTAGAAAGGAGGAGAGGCATCAGACCTATATTCAATATGTGGCCCAATAGTTATGGAAGGATTTTCATCTTCAAGATTTATGGTATCAGAAAAAGTAACATGAGCAGGGGATTGTAGGGATTTCAAAACCGATTTTCTAAAAGTATTAGTTTTCATCAATTCTACCAGAGTTATAGGGATTTTGATCTTATTGATCTCATTCTCCAGACTAAAAGAAGGAACATGCTTCTCAGATTCCTTTACCTATGTAGTACTAAACTTGACAGGTTGTTGTTGTTGCTGATCAATTTTAGCCCCTATTCATTTATTGGATCTTGACTTTGCTGGATCATTTGTATTTTTTTCTTGAATAGGTGTGTATACCTTTGATTCACTTGCTCTGAATCTAAGATCATACTTTTTCCTTTTGGGTTCACTTTGAGAAATATCTTTAGCATCTTATTCCTCAAACTGATTCAATATAAGGGCATATTAGTATTCTTGGTTTGTCACATGAGTGGGAGGTAATTTTGTATCATGTAAATGGATTGTGGAATCCTCCTCAGTAACATCAATTTATTTAACTTCTTCCACTACATTGTTTTGAAAAGGAGGCAAAACCCTTTGATCTTGTTGATTTCTTCTTTCTCTTGGCAAAGTTTGAGGAACATTGTTAGGCCTTCTGAACTGATTGGAATTTTTGTATCCACCCTTCTGTGTAGGTCTGTGAGGTTTCTTTGTTTCCATATTAATTCTATCCATTTCAGATGTTAAGGTTTTCAACATTTTGGCCATTTCATCAATCTTTGAATTAGATGCTGTATAACAAAAAGAAGGAAGTTCTTCTCTCTGTTTTTTCTTGTCTCTATCATTCTTTGATTTCAATCTCTCTACTGCCAATATATTGTATTCTACTTCAATGGCCACTTCCTGCATTAAAATCAAAGTGACATTCCTTCTTTCTCTCAACAAAAGAGAAAACTCATCATCAAAAGCATTGGTAAAAGTAATTTTGGCAGATGTTTCTGTGGGTTTAATTTTGTCTGGAATCTTACTATACATTTTATTGAATATTTTAGTGAAGTTTGATACAAATTCTCCTTGTTTTCTTTTCAAAGAACTAAATTCAGTATATAATATAAGTAATCTTTTTTATCTCCTTAGTGTCTCAAAAAGGTATCATCTAGTGCATCAATATCATAAATAAAATTAGGAGGGAGACTTATGAACCATTTCCTTACTTCTCCATCTAAAATCTACACAAAAAGTCTCGTCTAAACATATGCATGCTCCACATTAAAGTTATCTGAAAAATTGTAGAAATAATTCAAGTGATCTTCAACAATGACCTCTCCCTCTCCATTAAATCTTAGCAAATACTTCATATAATCATTTGGTGGAAAATAATACAATACTTATGGTAGAATCAATGGTGGATATCTTGCTGCAAAAATTGCATCCATTCTGTTTACAAGCATATTTGTCACAACTGGTGTTTGAATTTTAGGAAGAGACAAAATTTGAGATGTAGAAAGGAAAACAATCCCTTGGGTATAATATTTTGGTTGATCTGATGTAGATTTATGATATTCAACTGATGATATCATAGGTTTGTTTTCTGAATTAAGTTGAGAGGAAGGTTCCAGAAACAAAGGATTCTCAAAGGATTGAAATTTTGTTTTATCTTCTTTAGAAGAAATGGACCAGGCTCACTTTTAATATCTCTGGTAAAATATCTCAAAGCTCCAGCTATAGATAAGGTTTAATTTTCTTTTCTTCTTCA
The DNA here is from genome assembly GCA_009831015.1 of Picea engelmannii. Taxonomy (NCBI): domain Eukaryota; kingdom Viridiplantae; phylum Streptophyta; class Pinopsida; order Pinales; family Pinaceae; genus Picea; species Picea engelmannii. The sequence goes on along the minus strand of ML787849.1, from coordinate 199,532 downwards.
ATAAGCTCAGAGAATAATTTCCATTGTTCTAAATTCAATTCAGAAATAGTTGAAGGAAAAGATACAACTAAAGTTTGAACAATAGGTTTTGTTTCAATTTCAGGTACAACTTCTATAACTGGAGACTTATCTTTAGAAGAATAAGACTGTCCTTGAGTACCTTTAGATTTTCTTAATAAATTTTAAGGATTAGAGACTGTTGGAATAGGTTTTGGATCTGTGTTTCTTCTGGTCACCTGTTTCTTTATAGATGATGATTAGGTTATAGGAGGTTTAAGTCCTTTACCTTCTATTTTAGGATCCATAACTACTATAGAGGAGTCGCTAGGTTAATAATATACAATCACACATGAATTTCTAAACTCTAGTCCACCATCAAGATTTAGATTTGATCTTTGTCATTTTCCCAAGGAAAAATACTTTGTGTTTCCATCCCCAACAACAACGCCAAAATATGTTAGTCCCTAAAGTTGCACTTGACTGTGAGAGGGAAAGCTAGGGCATAATCGAGTTATTTCAATGGTTTTATGGATAAATATTTGTATTGGGTTTTGAAATGGTTTGAAGGTTGAGTCAAAGATAATGTAAAAGTATCAATCTCAAATATGCAAGAGCAAATTCATATCTCAAAGGCTTAGTAAATGGCAGTCAATCTAATAAATCAGATGGAAAAAGTAATATGAAAGAAATATAAGTATGTAAGATTTCAATTTTTCCACTCACATATGAAACTCTTGATCCCAAATATCATTCAAGAATCAAGAGAAATGTACTTGAAAAAAAATATGATTATGAACAAGAAAACAATAAAGTTTTCACTAGCTTACTCACAAACAAGATACATCATATGCTTAGAAAAATATTAACACGCATTCAAGTAAGAAAAAGATAGAAATATAGACAAGAATATAAATCTAGCCATTAGATAGCCTTTTTCATTTAGTACCAAAATGAAATAATTCTTTGTCTTATAGAGTTTTCTAAAAAATGGCCAATGGTTCCCAACCAATCCACCTTTAATTATGTCAATCAGATCCCTTTTAATACACAACAATTAGTTTCTAAAGATCCTACTTTACAGATACAGTTTAGATAAGATCATATCTTCTATCTAGAACTTAGGAGACATATCCTCTCATATAGATAATTCAAATCTCTACAACCTAGTCTTTAGATAATTAACTTGAATGTAGACTAGTTCTGATCTGATGAGATATTCAAGTCTCACAAAATAAGGAGTGAATATAATGTTGAGTTGGTCCTCCAAGATGGCCTTAAGAATAGACGGTCCTACTATGATGAGAAAAATCTTTACATATTCGGAAATACTCTGCATCTGTGTAGATTTTAATAACATTTTTCAAAACCTTAGCATAGGTATTCCTTGCATTCATTAAAAAGTCAAAACTATATGATGCCTCAAATTTTGAAACCTTCATTGTATGATAGAGGTAGAACCTTTGGTATTTCTTAGTTTCATCTTGGTTTTCAAAACCACATTATGCCAATAAAGTTTGATGTTTGTCTCCCTTACCTCTTTGAGCAATGTTTGCTAATCTTTATTCTTCTTCTTAAGTTTATCCAACTTTTCTTGTAGCTTGGAATTCCACTGTTCTATCATCCACTTTTCCTTTTTCAACTTCATGATCATGGTTTGCAATTATTTTACCCTGTCTTTTTCATCCCTCTTTTTTACTCTGAATTCGATATGGTCTTCATCTAGAGTAGGTCTATTTAGGTCAATGGAAAACCTGAGTTTTTTTACTCTGAATTCATAATTATGATCCTTTAAAGATGAACCACCAACAATATATTTTTCTTCAACACTTTTTGATATTTTCATCTCCTATAACTCTTGTAGCTCCTCTGTCTTTGGAAAATAATCAAGTTCTTGTTTAATATCGACATTCACAAGATTATCTTCAAGATTAGTCGAATGGCCTCTTTTCAAAGAGGACATGGGTAAAACTTTAGAGTTTATACTTATATTTTTTTTTTTCTCTAGTTACATTACTCATTGGGTGCTCTGCAATTTGTTTTCCCTTCTCATCCTTTCTCTATTTCTCCACAGGTTCATTATAATATTCATCTTCAGGCTCCAATTTAACTTTTTTCAACTTGTGTGAAGAAGTTATTCGTGACTGTCCCTTTTCCTCCTTTGTACTTTCCATTGTATCATCATCAATGATAATCAAATTTTCTTTCTTAATAGAAGGATGTAATAGGTACTTTGAATTCAACCTCATCTTATTTGTTGCCCTAGATTTAGATCTGGTATGATAATTCACCACTAGTTTACTCTTTCCTTTAGTGCTCCATTTCTTACCTTTAACTCTTAAAACATGTTCATTTTGTTTTTGTATGGATTGTTTAAGCTTCTAGTTAGTCAATCCTATGATATGGAATCCTTTGCAATATTTAAGATTGTAACGACCCCTCGTTATGTCTATGAATAGCGAAGTACAATAGGAATTTTTTTCTTTTTCTTTTAACAAATAAGAAATTAACAACATCACCTAATTCATATCAATGCAAAAACACATGACATCATAACTAAAGTGACACATGATCAGAATATAAACAAACTCTACAATATCATTGCGGAACGAAATTTCAAACTATA
>ML787849.1:148118-178611 GCA_009831015.1 Picea engelmannii | reverse complement strand
TAAGTGGTGGTAGAGGAAACACAGGAAGAGGAAGAAGGCCTCATGATATTTTGGGTAATAAAAGACTCTACTTTTCAATCCATATCGATGCTGACTCTAAGGAGTTTAAGCATCTCCTATAAATTGGTTTCTTGATCTTAGTAGGAAAACGGGCCTTTCAACCCAGTCCTCCACTTGAAATACAACCCCATCAACCTCATCCAAGTATTTTTGGAATCCATGTACTATGACATGTTTCATTACCTCATGATATCCCAGCCAATGATGGTTGGAACGATATTGTTAAGCCTCCTCAAAATCAAGCCCAAGGATGGTCCACAACTTCACTTCCATTACCTCCACCTCCTCCAAAGATATATTCCATCCATATTACATCATAAGCTTCTCATGCCCATTTTTCTCAGCCATTAAAGAAGCTTAAATATAAAAATTAGGATCCCAATCCTAGGAAAGGAAAAGAACCTACCCAGTCTATAAATTTTGATCAGTCAATAACTTATTCACATTCAGTCACCTCTCATGCCAACCATCCAAAAAATGAAAGAAACCATATTTTTTTTGAGGACATGCATCTGGAAGCATGAGTAGCAAGAGTTAAAGCACTAGTTGATGAAGTTTTGGAAGTCATAAAGCCACAGTAAAGTAAATAGAGGAAAGTTGCCTCACATAAAAAAATATGACTTCTGATTTTATAGTGTTATTGTGATGGTTTTGTTGTTGAGGACAATTTTGGTTATGTAAAATACCAACTATAAGTTATTACTTACTCAAATTTACGACATATTTTTTTTAATAGTATCATAATAACAACTTCGTCATTATATTTTATGCATGAAAATAAGTCACAATTGTACACTTTTTAGTACTCACAAGATAAAGATTTAATCATTGTCCAGAAAGAAAGTATTATCCAACTCTTGGTCTACATTTGAATTGCTATGTTCATCAACAATTATTGTTATCGTCCCTCTTGGATTCAAAGAGTTTATTATTTATTTAAATCAAATTCTAAACTCTATAGCATCATTATATGCATATTCTTAGTATAGTCACTATAAGTTAAAGTTATTTTTCCATTGCTTGTGTAATCTAGTTGGTTTCTTAACTCCTACACCAATTCAACTTTCATTTACGTATATGTGTATTAACTTATGTCTAGACCAATCGTTATATATATAGTTTAGATTCTATAATGTATTTCACTCATAATATTAAGCTACAAATATATATAATGACATTCACCTTAGATGATGAACCATTACATGTTCACCTACTCTGACCATTATTCAAAACTTACTCACCTACCCTAACATCTAGCCTTATCGCATTAAATAACTGGCACTGCAAAAATATTGTATTCATGAGTTAAGTTTCAACACATCATTTCCCTAACAGACTCTACATTACAGCCTTGTCCTTACCCCAATATGCATTCTCCACGTGTTCTCCATCACATGATAAGGTACACTCATCCTTAAGTTTTGTACTGCTATGATAGTAGTATTGGGTCTAGCGAAACTCTTAGGCTTCAAACTGGTTTCCACTTTACTATGGTCTCATAATGTGCTACGCTATGCTTCTACTTATGAGGGGAGTTCTTGTTTTGACCTATATGTTTTTCCTTCTTCCGGGTCTATAACTTGTTCCCTTCTAGTATAAAGACGAGTGAACAGTTTTAATTGTGTTCTCTATTTTGTAAGATCATGGGTTATTCATATAAGAATAAAAAAGGTTTTAATAAGAGGCTATAGGTAGTTATGTTCATCATACATAGGGCTCTTCTCAATCTCAGGGTTGTTACACAACTGCCCAAGTTGTCGACAGAGGTAAGCACTAACGTATCTTCATTGATTGGAGTAATAAAACTGGGTTTTCCTTCAAGTTTTAATATCGTTTCTAGACACCCCTTTGAAGCAGGGGAAGAAATAAATTTGAGTGCATCAATATCATAAATCTCACCCAAAACATAGGATTTTCATTGAGTAATAATCCCTTGACTCATTATTGTCATTTTAACTCTCATTTTACATAATGTGTATGTACTAGAAATGAATCGAATCCTAACTTCCATAATATTTGTTGGTTTTACAAATCCCCTATCCTTAATCAATCTCAGGTTTTACTAAAATTCATATCTGAACATAATCTATGGTTTTTACAAAAACCTACATACAAACATAATCTCTGTTTTTTTTTTATAAAGACCCATATCCATAGTTAATATCTGATTCAACAAAACCATTTCCATCCATTATCATTGATTTAACAAAAATCAAATGTATTTATATCAAAGTTTATTTATGAAAAATACCCATCGATTTTATATTGATTTCATAGTTATTTATTTTTGAAATAATGTGAGATGTTTGCTTTGGATAATCTAAAACACAGGGTTTGAGTCCAAGTTTTTTTCATCAAATAATATTTTTTTCGCTCTGCGCAAACCCTAGCCAACCCCTCTATTTCCCCTAATTCTGCCTCCCTCTCATGGATTCAGCCTCGGGTGGGGATGGCCCTTCACCTGCTCCTCCTTCTCCTGACATTGCAACCTTCTCCACCCTCATATCCACTCTCCTAAAAGCCCTTAAGAAACAAAAAAAGTCAAAGTTTGTAAAAAAACTCGACGCAATCCTAACAGTCCCAGTTCAGCCTGCTTCCAGGGCCCATGCACTGAAACTATTGGAAAATGGACTTATTGGAAAGTTTACAGGTTGATGGCCTTCTCCAAAAACAATGGCCCTCTAGTTAGAGAGAAACTGGAAGTCATTCATGAAAGGACGTCTCACCCATGCGTTTAGTGGAAACGGATTTTACACTTTTTATTTCAAAGAAAAAAATTATAAGGATCTTATATTCAGGAGCGGCCCATACTTCACATGCCTAAGAGGTATGTTCCTAAATTGTTGGATGTCTGATTTATGTCTAGAAAATGACATCCCAAAGAATTTCATGTCTGGGTTCGTCTCCCTTATGTGCCCCTCCACTGTTGGAAGGATGAAACTATCCAGAATATTGGAAACACACTGGGAAAATACATAGACAGAGATGAACCCAAGGATGGTCTGCAAGCCTATGCATAGATATTTGTGGAAGTGGATCTCGAGAAAGGTCTTCCAGAAGAAATCAATATCACTTTGGAAAACTGGTCGTACATTTAGAAGGTTGACTACGATAAACTCCCATTCAAATGAAAATAATATTTCCATGAATATGGAAATTTTTCCAAGAACAGTTCGAAGATGGAAAAGGAATCCAACACGATAGACTGGGAGGAACAATGGAAGAGTTCCAAGAAAACGAAACAACTGGGGAAGCAAGGAACCCATCAAAATCAAGTAAAATCTCCTACCCCCCTGAGGGAGTCCCCTCCAGTCCAAAACCCTCCTCTCTTAGTAACCCCCACCCTCTCCCTGAAGCCACCTCTCCAAACCAGTTTGAAGCCCTTTTAGACATGGATTTGGGTGAAGACCCCCTCCACTCTTTGCCTCCCCACCCTGAAGACCCTCCAGTCACTGATGGCCCAACCCCCCCTCCCCCCCAAAGTAGGAGAAGTCTATATTGATATTTCAGAAGAAGAATCAGAACATTCAATGGCTACACCCCATGTAAAGTACCCTAAATTTCACAAAAAATTAAAAATTTAGGGAATCTTAAAGTCCCTTGAACCTCTAACATTGTTTGCAACACAAAGATAATCCATGATATCTAACTTATTCCTTTATTGTATATGCATAGTAGTTTTACTTCTCTGTCATTATCCCTCTTAAAATTCGAAGGGGATTTAAATTCTACTTGTCTCTTACTATTATATTTCATCATGGCGTCATTATTGGATTAGAATCATACACTTATTTGCATTGAATAATTTTGTGACCATGTCTGTCATAGCCCTTAGAATAACCACTAGGTCTATGTCAAGACATGCTATCCATATTAAATCACATAATAGACTACGCCATACAAGATATGAGCACTCTAAATCATGGACACAAGATCAACCCATTGCAAATATAGTGTTGAGCTAGGAGACATAAGTCCTAAGTGCTAGGATTCAATTTTACCCATAACAACATATTAAATTATCATAGTGCAACAAAAATGTTTAAACAAGAGGAGAGAACCATGTACCTATACTTAAACATTGATAACCTCACTCAATTGTTAACATGGTCTTCTCGATCTAGGGTTAGCTCTAGGATTAAACGTAACCCAATATTTAAGTGATTCAAAAATTGTTTTGTGGTGGATGACAGGTCGGGTCTGAGCCTACTTCGTTATACCCTGTAGACATTTACTTCTTTCCGACCCATTAAAGGTGAAGCATTTCTAGTACCCTCCAGAACTGGCAATTTGGTGAAAAATACCAATGTAGGCTCTCCACTTCCCTCGACTTCACATGACAGACGTAAGGGGGCGTACCGGTTGCTTTTACTCCTCTAGCGAGGTCCTCGAGGTAACCTTTTTTCTTTGTAGTTTCCCCTTTAGTCCTGTAACATGATTTTGCCTATCCACTATATTTGACTGGTGATTTTGGTAAAGCTCAGCTCTGGTGAGCGATGGGATGAGGCAACACAAATATGGGGTTCTCTATGTGCAAGGGTGAGTAAACGTTTTGTTGCTTATGTTGTCTATGAGAAGTATTTTGTAAATGTAATCTTTTTCTGGTGCAATGTAAAATAATTTAGAGGTTTCATGTATAGACCTCATGTTTCATTTCTTTGTTTGAGTGTTGGCAACGCATGACAGTTGTGCCTCCGTATGTGTTTTCTTCCCAGGATTCCACCGGGTTTATGGTTCCATTTATAAGTTTGGTGAAACACCTTTATATTTAATGCTAGGGTTTGAGGGTTATTGTGTTTTCTCTCAGTTAGATGTCAGTCTTCATGCCTATAGTCATTTATGGTCCCTTCCTAGTCAGATCGTGGCCCAAATCATTATTATAAGTTAAACCCTTTGATCTTTCTCGTTTTTCTTTTATTCACCGTTCATATCACTGTTATTCTTACACTCTAGACTTCACCCAAAGATCTCAAAGATTACTACATTGGTTGATGTTATTCAGACTTGACTGTTGTTAAAACTCCAAAAGAAAATTTCGTGTTTACATTCTGTACAAATATGGCAACATTAACATGATCTTATTCATTTTGAAACTATCAACAACATTTGTTAATATCCTCTGGTTGTAAAAATTTCTCTGCCGATAAGAATCGTGGTTTGTCCCACGACCACCTCGACAACATCCTTCACTTGATCTCTCGTCTAGTACAGTTATAGAATTAAACCATTTGTGAAAGGGTTTTCCTATGTTGACCACTCTGCACTAAAAAAGGAGAGGGCATCCTTTTTTATTAACCGTAATCCCCTATCCGTTTTACACTTATCCGTAGTACTATTTCTTTCATGTCCAGAATGCATAGAGGTTCCTCTTGGAACTCCCCTCCTGGTTCCACCTGCACCATGTTCCAATAAATGATGTGAGTAGGATCATGAATATACCTTTTTAATAAGGAAACATGAAAAAATTATGAACTTTTAAGTTTGCAGGAAGTGTTAGTTGATACGCCACGGGTATGATTCGACTTAAAATCTCGAAGGGGCCACAAAACCTGGGCACCAACTTTGAACAATTTCGTAGCTTTAGAGAGCTCCTCCTTGCTTTGACTTTCAGATACACATGGTCCCCATATTGAAATTCTTGGTGTCTCCTTTTTAAATCTGCGTAGCTTTTCTGTTGGTTTTGGGCCTCCTTTCAATTCTGTTATACCCCTTTTACGATTTTCTCCATTTCTTGGAGCATTTCCAGTCCCATCATAATCCTGTCAACTAGATTATCCCAGCTAATCGGGGTTGTGCATTTCCTTCCATATAATGCTTTGAAGGGAATCATCTTGGCTGAAGTCTGATATCCATTATTGTAAGAAAATTCAACTAAGTGTAGGTACTCCTCCCACTTAGTTATTTTCGTTCTCATGTACATTCGTAACATGTCTTCCACAATCTGATTTGTTCATTCGGTTTCCCATCCGTTTGTGAATGGTAGCTTGTGCTGAAATTCAGGTTAGTATCCAATCCTGCAAACAATTCCTTCCAAAACTTTGATGTAAATTTGACATGTCTATTGGAGATCACCATCTTACGAATTCCATGCAATCTAAATATTTCTTTCATAAAAATTTCAGCAATATTAATTGCTTTATAAGTAGATTTCACAGGTATAAAATGTGCATATTTGCTAAGTTTATCAATCACTACCATAATCGAGTCATTTTACTTTTGAGTCTTAGGCAAACCTGTGATGAAGTCCAACGAGATAATCTCCCACTTCCATTCTCGTATAGGTAGAGGATGTAGCAGACCGGTTGGATGTTGATGTTCAGCCTTTACCTATTGACAATATAAGCATTTAGATAAATATTCAACTATTTCACTCTTCATGTTAGGACAATAAAACAATTTTCTTAAGGTTGTTACCATTTTATGGTATCCTGGATGACCAAAATACAACCTTTTTTGCAATTCGTCAAGAATTGTTGATTTTAAATCAGTAGAATTAGGTACATACAACCTATTTTTGAACCTTAGCAGTCCATTTTTATCTAAACTCAGATATGTTTTGTTCAATTTTTTGCATTTTCTTGCAATTCTGTTGTTGTTTTGATGTACTTTTCATCATTACTGCTTACAGATTTTATTCTTTGTTCGATGTCATTTTCTTCTTTGCTAACACTTATCTCATAAAGTCTATTAGTCCTCCAACTTAGAGCATCTGCAACTTTGTTTTCTTTACCTTTGATGTGTCGTACTTTGAAATCAAATTCACTTAAAAAGGCCATCCATCTCGCTTGCCTTGCGTTGAGATTAGGTTGAATGAATAAAAACTTTACACCATTGTTTTCGGTTAGTAGAAGAAATCTTCTCCCCATTAAATAATGTCGCCACATTTTAAGAGCATGAATTACGTTTGCTAATTCCAAATCATGTGTAACGTAATTCTGTTCATGTTCTTTTAGTTTACGTGATTCGTAACAGATGACATGTCGATCCTATGTTAGGACACCTCCCAAGCCTTCTTTGCTTGCATCCACGCAATTTGTAAAATCTTTATCGGGATCCGCTACCCTTAGTATAGGTGTGGTAGTTAACAATTTTTTTAATTTATCAAAGTTGTGTGAACAAGTAAATATTGTTCCCTTTTTCTTTAGCGATGTAATTGGATACGTGATATTAGAAAATCCTTCGATAAATGTTTGGTAATAACTGATAATTCCCATGAATTATCTAATGTCTGCTACATCCTTAGGGATAGGCCATTCCATAATGGATTTTATCTTTTCTGGATCAACTGCAATACCATCTTTGGATATCACGTGTCCTAGGTACTGTATCTTTCTTTGGTAAAAGTCGCACTTATCAAACTTCACATACAACTTATGTTTTCTTAAGGTCTGCAATACTATTTCCAGATGTTCTTCATGTTCTTCTTCCGGTTTTGAGTAAACTAAAATATCATCGATAAACACCAACACAAATTTATCCAGATATTGAATGAATATACTAGTCATCAAACACATAAAGGTTGTTGGTGCATTAGTAAGACCGAACATAATTACGATAAAATCATAGTGTCTGTAACATGTTCTAAACATTTTTTTATTTATATCTTCATCTTTTATTCTGAATTGGTGATAACCAGACCTTAAATCTAACTTAGAGAAGATCCTTGCTCCTCCAACTTGGTCAAACATGTCATTAATTCTAAGTAAAGGATACTTATTCTTGATCGTCATCTTATTTAGTTGTCGATAGTCAATGCACAGTCTCAAGGTCCCATCTTTCTTTTTAACAAAGAGAACCGGTGCTCCCCAAGGTGAGACACTTGGTCTGATATATTCTTTATCTAGCAGTTCTTGCAGCTGAATTTTCAGTTCCATTAATTCAGGTAGACTCGTTCTATAATATGCCTTAGATATCGAGGATGATCCAGGTAGTAGATCGATAGAGAAATCTATCTCTCTTCTTGGAGGTACTTTGGGTATTTCATCCACAAATACATCTCTAAACCCATGTAGGACTGCAAAGTCCTCTAAACTGGGTTTTTTTTCCTTTTCTAATAGATTAGTTACCTGAACAACATAAACTTGGCAACCTTTGTTCATACATTTCTTAAACTGCATGGATGATATCTGCCTAACCGAAATTGGTTTTATGATCCCTTGTATCATCCTAACTATGTTGTTTACATTTTTGTAAATAAGTGACTTTTCGTAACAATTTAATATTATTTTATGTTTCTCTAACCAGTGCATTCAAATGATTAAATTGTAAGATCCCAAAGGTAAAATTTTCATATCTAACTTTGTACTTTGACCATCTATGCTGAGTTCACATTCAGAAATAAAATCCGTTACCTTTCTCTTGGTCCTTGTTGCTAACTGTACTAACTAGGACTTAACATTCTTTACTTTCTTGAGCTTGTTTAATTCAACTAAACCAGGAGTAACATAACTCAAACTAGCTCTTGGGTCAACTAATATGGAAATGCAGTTATCATGAATTTTACCTTCAACCTCCATGATAGTGGAATGATGATAAACTTTCCTTCCATCCACAACTGCATTAATTCTGTGCATGTTTCTACCCATATCTCCTACTGTCCAATCTTCTTGTAGGTTATGGACTGAAGTTCTTGTCGTGGAAATTAAGTGTGGACAATTTCTCCTCAAGTGAGGTTCTTCACACTCCCAACACTTCAATGGTTCTTTGGGGTGTTTGAATGATAGTACTTCTTTTGGAAACCTTTTTCCATATTACAGAAAGAGGCTGGTTGGAATCCTTTCTTTCGTTGATTCATTTTGTCTTGTTTCTTGTCCTTCCATTCCTTGGGAATTTCATACCTCTGTTTGTACTAATCATAACACATCCAAGCCTTTCTAAACACTTCATTTAAAGACTTGGGATTCTCAAATTCAATTATGTCTTTGTACGACTATGGTAGACAACTTAAGAATCATTGCATCTTTAATTTGTCTTCTTTGATGTATGGTACAAATCTCAATAGTTCTAGAAATTTATTTATTAGATCGTCCATGGTCATTTTTCCAAGTCTTAGTTCATAAAATTCCGTAGTTTTTATTTAATAATATATTTCTGACAAATATTGCTTCTTGAAATATTTTTTAAAATATGACCATTCCATCTGTTTCTCTTTCAATCCCTTAGCCAATTTCAGGTCTTGCCACTAGATACTTGATTTTCCCTCCAAGTTGTAAATGGCCATTCTGTCTTTCATATTACTAGACTAGTTGTAAATCTGGAAGTATTTCTTTATATCTAGTAGCCATGCTTCAACCTCTTCACCCGTCCTTGATTATCCATCAAAGGTGGACGGTTTTGTTTTCTTGAATTCACCTTCCAGGTGATCTACTTGTTTTCTTTTTCTTCTCGTAGTTGTCTTGTTTCCTGTCATGTGTGTGTCTTTGGAAGAATTATCCTCATTTTTTGTTTCATGACCAGATTTTTTAGAGGACCTTTTGTTGACTTCTTCCTATTTGTCATTGTTCTTTGGGCTCCTCTTGGCTACTATACTGCATAGCATCATTTCATTTATTTTTAACTGGTCTTCCTATGCCTTTTTCAGCTTTTCGTTATCTTTTTTAAACACTTGTAATTCCACGATGAGGTTCTTCATTGTTTCCAAAATCTGGGTGGTTGAACTTCCTTCATTGTTATGCTTTGGTTCTTTATGAAGTCCTTGATTTGGATTCTCCCGAGGTCTAATTTCTTCTTCATTCTGTGCTGACATTATCAGAATAGGCCAACAATTTTTCAATTTGTAACAATAAACATATTTGTTAGTTTTTCTTCGACAAAAATAAAATAATTAAAAAAATAATTGATTTTCCATGAGGTCCAAGTGTTGTAACCTTCAGCTCTGATACCATATGTAATGTACCCCAAATTTCACAAAAATAAAATAAAATTAGAGAACATTAAAGTCCCTTGAATATCCAACATTGTTTGCGACACAAAGATAATCCATGATATATAACTTATTCAATTACTGTATATGCATAATAGTTTTACTTCTCTGTCATTATCCCTCTTAAAGGCTGAAGGAGATTTAAATTCCACTTGTCTCTTACTGTTATATTTCATCATAGCGTCGTTATTGGATTAGAATCATACACTTATTTGTATTGAATAATTTTGTGACCATGACTATTATAGCCCTTAGAATAACCACTAGGAAGCCCTTAAAATAACCACTAGGTCTATGTCAAGACATGCTATCCATATTAAATCATGTAATAGACTAGTTCATACAAGATATGAGCGCTCTAAATCATGGACACAAAATCAACCCATTACAGATATAGTGTTGATCTAGGAGACATAAGTCCTAAGCGCTAGGATTCAATTTTACCCATAACAACATATTACTTTATAATAGTGCATGGAAAATGTTTAAACAAGAGGAGAGAATGATGTACCTATACTTAAACATTGATAACCCTACTCAACTGTTAACATGGTCTTCTCGATATAGGGTTATCTCTAGGATTAAACATTTAAGTGGTTCGAAAACCGTTTTGTGGTGGATGACAAGTCGGGTCTGAGCCTACTCCATGCTAGCCTGTAGATATTTACTCATGGCTGACCCATTACAGGTGAAGCCTATGTAGTACCCTCTAGAACTGACACTTTGGCAAAAACGCCCAATGTAGGCTCGCCACTTCCATCGACTTCACATGGTAGAGGTAAGGGGGCGTATCGACCACTTCTACTCCTCTTGTGAGGGCCTCAAGGTAACCTTTGCTCTTCGTAGTTTCCCCTTTATTCCTGTAACACGATTTTGACTCTGCATTGTATTCAACTGATGATTTTGGTAAAGCTCAACTCTAGTGAGCGATGGGAGGTGGCAACACAAATCCGGGGTTCTCTATGCGCAAGGGTGAGTAAACATTCTATTTCTTATGTTCTCTATGAGAAGTATTCCTTAAATGTAATCTATGTATAGTGCATTGTAAAATAATTAAGAGGTTCCATGTACAGAACCCATGTTTATTTTCTTTGTTTGAGGGTTGACAATGCATGATAGTTGTGCCTCCATATGTGTTTTCTTCCCAGGATTCCACCGATTTTATGGTTCCATTTATAAGTTAGGTGAAACACCTTTAGATTTAATGCTTGGGTTTGAGTGTTTTTGTTTTTTCTCTTGGTTGGATGTCAGTATTCAAGCCTATAGTCGTTTTCGGTCCCTTCCCAGTCAGACCGTGGCCCAAATCGTTATTATAAGTTAAACCCTTCGATCTTTCTCATTTTTATTTTATTCACCATTCATATCACTGTTATTCTTACACTTAGGAATTCTTCCAACGATCTCAAATCTTACTACACTGGTTGATGTTATTCAGACTTGACTATTGTTAAAACTCTGTAGGAAAATTTCGTGTTTACATTATGTACATGTATGGAAACATTAATAGGATCTTATTCATTTTGAAACTAGCAAAAACATTTGTTTGTATCCTCTGGTTGTAAAAATTTATCTGTCGGGAAGGATCATAGTTTGTCCCGCGACCACCTCGGAAACATCGTTTACTTGATCTCTCGTCTAGTACAATTATATAATTAAGCCATTTGTGAAAGGGTTTTCCTATTTCGACCACTCTGCACTAACAAAGGAGAGGGAATCCTTGTTTATTAACTGCTATCCCCTAATCTTGTAATCATTCACTGCCTCATCTGCTGAATGTATGCGGAATGAAAATCGTAGGGTTCGAACACGTTTTACACAGTTAGACTTTAACCTATGAATTGGGTTCTTACTGTAATTTTTTGTGCACTTAGATTTTTTGTATTTTACCTTTTTGTAATGTTGTTTAATTTTAATGATCCCTCTACTGTGAAGATACTCAGGTCACATCTAGTGTGCCCCTATCGATGCTTATTAATTTAAAAATTCCTTCACTGTGATCATTACCTCAAATAAAAAATTTCAACTTTGTGATTAAGGGGAATTAAATGGTAGTTTTGTTTAATCGTTGACCTTGCCACATTTGACTCCTTCCGTTTATTTGGTCCTCTACACAAGGTTTAGATATTCCTATTATGTACTTCATGTTTGATCACTCTATGCATGATCTATTTCGATGATAATTGGTTTCACTTCTTTTCTTACTGTCACTTCCTCTATTTTACAAGTGAATGGTTATATGCAGGGATATATAAAATTAATGATGGGCCCTTTATGTTTTGTGATGGTACCCATCAGTCGGTTTGGGTCCACTCCTCCTCCTCCTAGATCATGGACAGATTATCTCACAAGGAACAAAAGGTGATCTAGTTTTCATCAGGACTCAATCTAATTTTTTTCCTTGATTTATTCTACTGTTTAATTTCCATAGAATTAAAATTCTAGCAAGTTACTAAATCCTCGTTTTACTTCTTTTGCAGGTTATGCAAGTCAGTGTAATCGGATGAAGGAAGCATATTACCTCAAAATCTATTCACGTTCCATGTCCTTCCTTGACCAATATACGTGCATTAATATTTATCTACATACATAATTTTGTAGAGACTTTCCTACGGTTCTGTTTACAACACAGAAGAATGTGGAGTTCTTGATCTATGGTATTCTAACTGTAAAGTTTGAAGAAGATTCATTTGAATACGACGGTTATTTTTGCAAGATGATTGTAGTCTAATGAATCACTATCTTTTTGTGGTAATAGATAAAATAAAGAATATATTCAGACTGTTATTCTTTCTACCTATTCTTTGCATGTTATCAAATTGATAAGAATACCATCTTTGTTTATTCCCTATTCCAATATTTCTCTACAGAGTTTTGTTATGTACAGATTTGAATAAAAATTCAAATGTGAAATATGAAAGGCCAATAGGCATCTAAACATAGATCTAATATGTTTTTGTATGATAACACACACACACACACACACACATATTTAAATATATGTGTACGAACATCATATTTCAAATAAGCAACATTTCCAGTATCATTCAACTATGTGCATCCATAGTATAATATGATTATACAATACCTTAAGAACTAATTTACTTATGTATACACAGTTAACACATTCCTAACAATTAACGTAACCACAAATATACATTGACAACGATATACAAGCTAAGATACATATCTGAAACCTAATGCTGTAATACAAATGGAACAACCATGTTCCACCCAACCATAGAACAAAACAACCAAGTTCACTTGTCCTTCTCACCTCCTAACATGACCATGAGTCCATAAGGGAAAAGTGAATGATCCTCCTTAGCTATAGTCACCATCCACAGATCAGAAAAATCCTTTACCTCACAATAACCGTGTTCATAACAAAAAATAGTTTTCTTTTCCCCAACATACTAAGGAGCGTCTTGCCTCTTCCATATTGTTAGCGATAATTCTTGTCTTGGGATTGAGAGCGTTCGGGTCTGCAAGTTACATGAGAATCGCCCGAGCGTAGCATGGGAAAATCTCATTTTTCGGCTTCCAATCAAGCGAGCAGGCAAAGTATGTCGTCAACGGCCAGGATCCACGTATAGAGCAGATCGACGATCGGTGGGTAACCACGGTTGGCAGAGTTGTGCCAGGATTAGCACAATGGATGGCGCTTATATATCGCCAAAAAATCTCAGCCTTCCATCCAGAGCAGACACGCGACAACAAAGAGAGCCATCTCGGTGCCTCACTCATCGCAGCTCCAACACGGAAAAAATAGCTCCATCATATCCCGATTCACGAAGTGGCGAGAGCATTCAGGACCTAGGGCCCACTACAACGTCGGATGAGTTGGGGACCGTCAGATCTCAGGGATACGTGGTGCGCGATTAGGCTCCTCGCCTTTTCGCCCATCGTGACTTTAAAACTTAAGGACCATCCTCCTCTCAACCGTGAGACGCGAAGCGCCAAAAGCATAGGAGATGGGGCCCGCGCCATCCACAAAGCATTTTGAGCCGTTCATCCAAAGGGGACACCTAGCAACAAGTTGAGCCGTCTCGGCGTTTCGCCCGTCACGACTCCAAGGTGAAAAAGGAAACTCCGTTTTGTTCCGATGCACGAGATGCCGGGAGAGTCCCGGACCCGAGCCCACAAAGGTATTG
Source organism: Picea engelmannii (assembly GCA_009831015.1). Lineage (NCBI taxonomy): Eukaryota > Viridiplantae > Streptophyta > Pinopsida > Pinales > Pinaceae > Picea > Picea engelmannii. The sequence goes on along the minus strand of ML787849.1, from coordinate 164,478 downwards.
GGTAAGTTCTAAGCCGCCAGATCTCAGAGGGATGCGTGGTGCTAGATTAAGCCTTCTCGGCATATCACTTATCGCAATTCCAATCAGCGAAGGTTAGTCCTTGCATATTCACGAACGCCGAAAGCACATGGTCACCGCCCATGGTCACTTGAGGAAAGAAAGGAGCTGCATAAAGAAGGTCGGAGGTGCTGAGTTCAGTTGCAGAAAAGATCATCACAACCTCCAGGTGCCATCGGATCCGATCTCCTTCCTGTTCTCGCCTGGAGTAAATGATGGTAGGCGCAGGTGGTTGAGACTTCCACTCATTCATTAAGTAAGGGAATGGAGGTTTTGGCAGGCCGTCTGCCCGAGGAGGTCCTGTGTATCGTTTTTCCCAGAGAAGCCATGCCGAAGTCTTCGATTCAACAGGAAAGTCTGCGCACGCTAGCTCAACACTTAATGGCTGGGCTACTCTCCTTATAGGAGCCATGCTTAGTTAAGATGGCACTTAAAAGAAGGCATCAGTACGAGTTTGACTGAAGTGAAGTGACACCAAGCCTAGGGTAATTGAGCACGCTTCTGTGAGGTAATTCTCTCTGAGTATATAGACTCAGTTTGTGTATTTTGTAACGATCGATGGTTGAGCAGAGCTCCCGACTATAATGTTTTAATAGCTATTCTAGTTTTCAGCTTATGTATCTGTATATGAGATTTCTTGTTTTATGACAGACAATTCTTCTTACTTCATCTTATTTTTGTCTCATGCTAAGAGAGTTCGTGATTGACTGAGTCATGTGAATTGTTGCATTTTTGTTATGATAAATGATTTATCGTGGCATTATTGTATTCTCTGGTTTTCGGTGTTTAAGTGCAAGACAATCTCATCTTTAGATGCCTTCTTCTACCATCTGTTAGGAACTTGCTGTTTATAACAGATCTCCGCACTCTTCTCATATAAGTCTTCCACCTGTTCACCCTTTACTACAGCTCACTGTCTGAAGTTTATAAAGACCTCATTCACCTATGCATGCCTGGCCTAGTTTGGAGTTGGAATGATATAGTTTTGAGTTGGCTTCCATTCGGTCACCCCATCTATAAACAAACCGTGAAATAAAACTGATGGGCGTCGGGCTCTGCTCCTGCAAGCAATCCAGGAGTGACTTCCGTCACCGTTGCCGGGGACGAAATTGAAGAATTTCTCTGGGTAGAATGACATTGAGCCTTTGAATCCGAAGGTGCATCAGGTTATCGGATCCTTTCAAGATTGCTAATATGCACCTGGCGACTCCATTGTGACGATTCCGCTAGGGAGAACCTGCCCTGTTAATTGTGGCTTTCAGAGGCAGGCATACGCGGTCTCACCCATAGTTGCCTCTAGCTATGCCCGAAACAGATCCAGAGGCGGTGCTCAGAAAAGGAAAGGCCCCTGAAGAAGGAGCTTCTACCGCTAAACCATGTAATCCACTATCTCTTTCTGTGGAAACTCCATTTTCTTCTCCTCGGCTTCCCAGCAGGCCTGTTTCTGCAGTTTCCCGTTTCATAAATTTTGGGAGTGTTCCTGTTGAGTTTTCCTCTCCTGGTCTGGTACCAGAGGGATGAGACCTTGTCACTCCCCTCTCCCCTGAAACCGTACCTTGGTGTTGGGCCGAGACCACTGAAGAGCTTCCCGCTCCTATCTTTACTACTCCTGTGCAAAGAGAAGCACCTGCCAACTTGAGCTCGTTAGCTTTCTCCTTGAACCCACTTTTGTTTTCCACTCCACTTTGGGACTCATTCCCAGTATCCCCTTCGTGAACTCCTTCTCCTCTGAGTTCTCCTCCACCTAATATTCCTATGGCTGGTGCTAATCCCCTTCTGAACAGGATGGACGCCATAGTTGCTGCTAGGTACACTCCCTTGATCTTACCTAATCCCACAAATCCTTTCCCTGCTGGAGATTACTTGAAATATATGCCCAAGTTCACCGGGAAAGGGGACATAACTGCAGAAGAGCACCTGGCTTCTTTCTATAGTTATGCTAATAACCTGAACATTGGAGATGAAGATGTCTGGATGAGGGTTTTTGTCCAGAGCCTAGATGGTGAGGTAAGGAAATGGTTTAGAGGATTAGCTCCCGGATCTATTGCTGGAATTGATGCCCTGGATAATGCTTTCCTGAGGCAATGGGGAGATAAGAAGGATTTCATGTATTACATGACAGAGTTTGGGTCGTTGAAGAGAAAAGAGGGAGAGTCTGTTCCCGACTTCTCCAAGAGATTTAATAAAATGTATAACAGGATCCCTGCTGAGATAAAACCCTTAGAAGCCTCTGCAATGATCTCTTACTCCAGCGCTTTTGATCCCAATTTCTGCTTACTGCTTAGGGAGAGAAGAGTTGTTACGCTGGCCCTCATGCAGGATGCTGCCGTGGAGGTAGAATCTAACATATTGGTTGTCAACCGACTCAGAAGTGCAGGTGATAGAAACACGTCCAAGAACAGGCCTGAAGCCTCATCATCCAGTTTCCCTCCCCTTCCCCAACAGATAGATGATACCGCTAGAGCAATAAAATCGCTTACTGCCAAGATGGAAAGGTGGGAGTTAGAAAGGAAGCCCATGTACAGAAATCCTCAGAACACTGATAATAGAGGTTTCAGGAGACCTAATAAAAATGGACCATAGGCATTCCCAAGAGAACAGAGGGAAAAGGACAGAGAGGATCAAAGGATTCAAACCCCTCTCCAAAATAACCTGGTTACTCATGAGGAAGGAGAGGAGATAGATGAGTTCGACCTTGAAATTCACAGTGTTGAGGAAGCTCCTCCTTTTCCCCATTTGACTCAGTCTACATATGAAAAATCCCTGATGAACATTCAAATCCACGAGCTAGGTAAAGGAGAAAAGGCCGGCCACACCTCTACTAGATACAATCTCAGGTTGAAAGGGAAAGAAGGAAAATTTGACAGCCCAGACCAGCCCCTCATAGCAAAAAGACCTACTAAAGCTGCAGTAGCCGCTACTAAAGACAAAAGAGCTCAGAGTTCTTTGCCATCAATCAAAGAACCCGTCACCGAGGTAAGGGAAGCTCCTAAGCTCATTCCATCCTTTAATTTTGAACATGAAATTCAAAAAATCAGGATCCCCGTCCCCTCTCAGAGCTAGTAAAAAATGAAGATTTTAAAAGATCCCTCTCCAAGCTTCTACAATCTGAGTCTCCCCAGCCTCCCCCTGACTCAGTAAACCTTCAAGATGAGAAGCCAACCATCATCTTAGGCCCCATGGTAGAAGACAGAGATGACTCATCCCCCCCCTTCTACACATCCCTGAACATACATGATAAAGTGCTGCATAACTGCCTCATGGATTCAGGGGCTTCCCATAACCTTATGCCAAAGATAGTCATGGAAGAATTGGGACTGGAGGTGACAAGAACTTATCATTATTTGTATTCCTTCGATTCAAGGAGAGTGTAGTGCCTAGGAGTCATCAAAGACCTGGCGGTCTCCCTGTTTCAGCTGCCCATGAAAAGTGTGGTCATGGATATTGTGGTAGCTGACGTTCCCCCCAAATTCGGCATGCTGTTGTCTAGATCGTGGATCAAAAAACTAGGAGGGACACTACATATGTATCTCACATATGCCACCATTCCGGTCTTCGGAGGGGAACAAAGGAGATTATACAGAGAAGCCCAGCTGGCCTATATTGTCAGCGACGAAGTAGACCCTACCAACCACCCCATCTTTGCACTTGACATCGACTTAGGGTCTAGTTTACTGCAGCTTACCGATGCCCCTGAAATCCCTTTACAAATCAGAAAACACCCCAGACTTGATCACCCGATTTCCCCCCAAAGTTCCTCTGTGTGGAAGATGTTTTTTGACGGAGCTTCTTCTAGCGAAGGAGCTGGCGCTGGAGTGGTTTTCGTATCACCTTGTCAAGAAGCCATATCCCTATCATACAAGCTGGAGTTCGAAGTCACCAATAACGTGGCAGAGTATGAAGCTCTTGTTCTGGGTATCAGAGCCGCAAAGGAAATGGGAATTGAAGAGATAGCAATATTTGGGGATGCTGAGTTGATTATTCAGCAGGTAAAGAAAGCTTATTGGGCCAATAATCCCCGGCTCAGAAATTATCGGAACGAAGTATGGGATCTTATTGATAATTTCTTTCTGGCTTTTAACATTTCTTTCATTCCGAGGGGAGAAAATGCTTTGGCCGATTCTTTAGCTATCTCAGCGAGTTTGATCAAGTTTCCTCTGCCACCTGGGATAAAAAGCGATGTTGAGATAAAATACAGGCTCTCTGTACCGGACAATGTCAAGCATTGGAAGGTGTTCGAAGATGATCCAGAAATTGAAAGGTTTCTACAAGCTGTGGACGAATTTTCTGCATTGCACATTGACCAGGATCCCGACCTGGAAAGTGACCCTTGTCCTGAGGGGTTGTTAAAAAAAATCGCTAATCACCAGATCATTCAACTGCCCAACAATCATATTCCGAGAGGACTTGTCCCTTTAGAAAGATTGTTCAATGGAAATGATGTGCCAGTAAAGGGCAAGGTCTCAAATGAAGATGCTGATACAACCGAATGCAACATTAGCACACAGGAAGAGCCCAAGTTTGTCAGATTATCAAGCAGCCTGAACAGTGAACAGAGGGCCGAGTACACGGAGTTGCTGAGAGAGTTTGCTGATGTGTTTGCATGGACGTATGAAGACCTCAAGACCTATGACCCATCTGTCATTGAGCACAAGATACCACTAAAGGAAGAGACTAAACCATTTAGACAGAAGCTGAGACAGATAAATCCCATGTTGCTACCTGTCATGGAGAAAGAGGTGAAGAAATTGTTAGATGCCCAAATTATTGTCCCCTTGAGATATTCTGAATGGGTGGCCAATTTGGTCCCAGTAAGGAAGAAAAGCGGAGAAATCAGGCTTTGTGTCGATTTCTGGAACCTGAACAAAATCTTAAAGAAAGACAATTACCCCCTACCTAAGATGGAACATATATTGCAGAGGGTAACTGTGCATCCAGGATATCCATGATCGATGGGTTTTCTAGCTATAATCAGGTATCGGTCATGCCTGAAGACAGGGAGAAGACAACCTTCACCACTCCTTGGGGCACGTTCATGTATGCCAAAATGCCATTTGGGTTGATGAATGCAGGAGCAACATTCCAGTGAGCCATGGACATAGCGTTCATCAGGGAGAAGGACCAGTGTGTGGTAATCTATCTGGATGATATCACAGTCTTTTCCAGGTTAGATAAGGAACACTACTGCCACTTAAAAAAGGTTTTCCTGAAGTGTTGGAGGTATGGCTTATCTTTAAACCCCAAGAAATATTTGTTTGCTATGAAGGAGGGGAAGCTATTAGGCCATATAGTATCAGCAAATAGAGTGAGGATTGATCCTAGCAGGGTAGAAGCAATTCAGACCCTTTCACTTCCCAGGTCTAAGAAAGAAGTCCAGGCATTTCTAGGAAAGATTAACTTCCTGAGGAGATTCGTCTCGAATTTTTTCGAGCTAGTGAAACACATCACGGCCATGCTCAGGAAGGGAAGCGAATTGAAATGGACCGCTGAGCCCAGGGCCTATTTTGACCGAATAAAAAAGGCATTGACTGAGGCACCTGTGTTGATCAGCCCTGATTATTCCAAGGATTTCCTGATTTTTTCTTTTGCTTCCTATGATACAATGGCGGTGGTCTTACTGCAGAGAAATGAAGAAGGGCATGAGCAACCCATCGCCTTCTTTAGTAGGGCATTAAGAGACGCAGAGAGCAGGTATGAAATCATGGAGAAATAGGCCTACGCCTTAGTGAAATCTCTTAAAGCCTTCAGAGTCTATGTCTTACATTCAAGAGTAACAGCATACGTTCCTTCATCTTCCGTGAAAGACATCCTTGTACAGCCCGACATAGATGGGAAACGAGGCTGATGGATCGCAAAAATTATGGAATTTGACTTGGAGATAAAACCCACCAAGCTAGCAAAGGGGCAAGGTTTAGCCAAGCTACTGGGTGAATCTAATTGCAAATTCCTAGGGATTATCTTCATCAATGAGCAAGCTGAGTCATCCAACAAGAGTTTTCGGGATGCCTTGTCTCTAGCAACATGCTCCTGGTACAAGGATATCTTGTACTTTCTGCAAGAATTGAAGCCCCCCGATGGAATGGGAAAAAGAAAAGCAAGGTCTCTAAATCTCAAGGCGGTTAGGTATTGCCTCATCGACCAAACCTTGTACTGGAAGGACCCTCTAGGGGTATTTCTGAGATGCCTGGACCCGCATGAGGCCCAGAAGGTTACGTTTGAGTTTCATAGCGGCCTTTGCGAAGGCCGTCATTTTTGGAAGACCACAGCTCACAAGATACTCCGAGCTGGGTATTACTAGCCCACTTTATTCTCCGATGTCTGCAGGGAGATCAGAGCTTGCATCAGGTGCCAGAAGTTCTCAGGAAAGAAACAACTTAAATCGCTGCCATTAAAACCCATAGTAGCTTCGACACCTTTTTAGCAGTGGGGGTTGGACTTCATCGGAGAAATTCATCCTCCCTCAAGTGGCCAGCACAGATGGATCTTGACTGCGACGGATTATTTCACCGAGTGGATAGAAGCTGTCCCCACCAGAAGCGCATCACACAAAGTAGTTATCATCTTCCTGGAGGATATCATAGCTTGATTTGGCTATCCTAGCAGGATCGTCACCGATAATGCTTCTTCTTTCAGATCTGAACCTCTTATTAAGTTCTGTGAGCAGTTCCAGATCTCACTAATTCACTCCACCCCCTACTATCCCCAAGGCAATGGTTTAGCGGAATCCTCAAACAAAAGCCTGATAAAGATCATCAAAAGATTGTTAGAGGATAACAAAAGAGCCTGGGATTCAAAGCTGAAATTTGCTCTGTGGGCCGATCGTGTCACCACGAAGAAGTCTTTGGGCACTTCGCCGTTTCAACTAGTCTATGGAGCAGAGGCGGTTTTCCCTACTCAGCTCGCCTTACCGGTGGCGAAGTTCTTTCAAGAATATGAGGGAGAGCCAGATCATATGATCAGAAGGATTCATCAAATAGTCGAAACGCAGTAGGTCAGAGAACAAGTGAGGGATGCAGCTTACAATCATCAGCAGAGGATCAAGTACGCTTTCGACAGAAAGGTCAAGAAAAGGGAGTTCGAGATCGGGGACTTGGTATTTAAGTGGGATGCACCCAGATAGGATAAAAGCAAGCACAACAAGTTCGACGCCCTCTGGATCGGCCCCTTTAAGATCTCTGAGATTTTCTCCAACAACACATATGGGTTGCAGGATCTGGAGGGTGAAGAGATTTTCAATAGCCCAGTGAATGGGTATTTTCTGAAAAAATGTTTTATTTGAGTCTTAGACGGAGTTTCTGTTTGTAAATATTTTCCTGTTTTCTGTTTTATTTCCTTTTTCATGTTTTCTGGCTTAATAAGTGACTCCATAGCCCAATAGCAAGGCACTGAAGCTGCAAAAAGAGTTCTTAGAGCATCGCAGGGATGACTCTATCCCCCATGGAGCCTAATGTTAGCGATAATTCTTGTCTTGGGATCGAGAGCGTTCGGGTCTGCAAGTTACACGAGAAGCGCCTGAGCGTAGCATGGGAAAATCTCATTTTTCGGCTTCCAATCAAGCGAGCGGGCAATGTATGTCATCAACGCCCAGGATCCACATATAGAGCAGATCGACGATCGGCGGGTAACTGCGGTTGGCAGAGTTGCGCCAGGATTAGCGCAATGGATAACACTTATATATCGCCAAAAAATATCAGCCGTCCATCTAGAGAGGACACGCGGTAGCAAATAGAGCCATCTTGGCACCTCACTCATCGCAGCTCCAACACGCAAAAAACAACTCCATCATATCCCGATTCACGAAGTGGCGAGAGCATTCAGGACCTGGGGCCCACTACAACGTCAGATGAGTTGGGGACCGTCAGATCTCAGGGATACATGGTGCGCGATTAGGCTCCTCTCCTTTTCTCCCATCGCGACTTTAAAACTTAAGGACCATCCTCCTCTCAGCCGCGAGACATGAAGCGCCGAAAGCATAGGAGTTGGGGCCCACGCCATCCACAAAGCATTTTCAGCCGTTCATCCAAAGGGGACACTTGGCAACAAGTTGAGCCGTCTCGACGTTTCACCTGTCACGACTCCAAGGTGAAAAAGGCAACTCCATTGTGTTCCGATGCATGAGATGCCGGGAGAGTCCCAGACCCGAGCCCACAAAGGTATCGGGTAAGTTCTAAGCCGTCAGATCTCAGAGGGACACTTGGTGCCAGATTAAGCCTTCTCGGCATATCGCTCATCGCAATTCCAATCAGCGAAGGTTAGTCCTTGCATATTCACGAACGCCGAAAGCACATGGTCACCGCCCATGGTCACTTGAGGAAAGAAAGGAGCTGCATAAAGAAGGTCGGAGGCGCTGAGTTCAGTTGCAGAAAAGATCATCGCGACCTCCAGGTGCCATCGGATCCGATCTCCTTCCTGTTCTCGCCTGGAGTAAATGATGGTAGGCGCGCTTGGTTGAGACTTCCACTCATTCATTAAGTAAGGGAATGGAGGTTCTGGCAGGCCGTCTGCCCGAGGAGGTCCTGTGTATCATTTTTCCCAGAGAAGCCATGTTGAAGTCTTCAATTCAACAGGAAAGTCTGCGCATGCTAGCTCAACACTTAATGGCTCGGCTACTCTCCTTACAGGAGCGATGCTTAGTTAAGATGGCGCTTAAAAGAAGGCATTAGTACGAGTTTGACTGAAGTGAAGTGACACCAAGCCTAGGGTAATTGAGCACGCCTCTGTGAGGCAATTCTCTCTAAGTATATAGACTCAGTTTGTGTATTTTGTAACGATCGATGGTTGAGCAGAGCTCCCGACTGTAATGTTTTAACAACTATTCTAGTTTTCAGCTTATGTATCTGTATATGAGATTTCTTGTTTTATGACAGACAGTTCTTCTTACTTCATCTTATTTTCGTCTCATGCTAAGAGAGTTCGTGATTGACTGAGTCATGCGAATTGTTGCATTTCTATTATGATAAATGATTTATCGTGGCATTATTGTATTCTCTGGTTTTCAGTGTTTAAGTGCAAGACGATCTCGTGTTTAGATGCCTTCTTCTACCATATGTTAGGAACTTTCTGTTTATAATAGATCTCCGCACTCTTCTCATATAAGTCTTCCACCTGTTCACCCTTTACTACAGCTCACTGTCTGAAGTTTATAAAGACCTCATTCACCTATGCTTGCCTGGCCTAGTTTGGAGTTGGAATGATATCGTTTTGAGTTGGCTTCCATTTGGTCACCCCATCTATAAACAAACCGTGACATAAAACTGATGGGCATCGGGCTCTGCTCCTGCAAGAAATCTAGGAGTGACTTCCGTCGCCAACACATATGTTGTTAAAATATGCATCCTTGTGCCTAGGTCTTTACTTCCCTCCTTGGGGAAATTCACAACTTTACAAATCACTCATTTTTAGGGGATGCTAGTGGTCAGATTTCACTTCTGCCACTTGTAAAAATCATCCTTGAGGTAACTCAAACATGTTCCCCACTCATGGAGTCATGGTCAGATATTTTTAACCTGGTTGTTCCATTTGTCTTCCAACATTTAATTTATTAAAAGTTTGTCTTACACATGTGTCAAAATAAAAGAGGCAAGTTGGGAAAGTCAAATCTTTTCCCAACAATCATGAAATAATTAATTACAACAACCTAAATTCCAAATTCGTATTTTCCATAAATGGAAAATAATTTCCAAATCTGAATTTTTCCAAAAATGGAAGTTTATTTCAAAGTTCACTTAGAATTCAATATTATAAAATTTGAGGATATTACACCCCACCCATGAAAACTAGGTCGTAAACCCAACAACCATAAAAGAGAAGAACTAGTGAATCAAGAAAAATAATTGGGAAAGAAAAAAACTATGGAAGAAATGCTGAAGAAAGAAACCAGATCCCATCGAAATCAAAATGGCCCAGTCGCCTTTAAAGGAGGAAATCCCAAATCACATTCTAAATGATAAAATCCCTATCATGGAAATGTAGAGGGCTGAGCTAGAAATACAAATTATAAATGGTTCGAAATCTCATCAAATTCGAAAAACCTCACCTCCTCCTTCTCCAGGAGACTAAGAAGCAAGAAGAGGAAGTTTTGAAAATCACAGATCTAATGTGGAAAAATAAAAATATCAAAGCCATCAGTGCAATAGGGACGTTGAGAGGCATTTTCAGACTATGGGATCCACAAGTATTTAACATCAATTACGTGAAGGAGTCACCTAACTGGATGTTGCTCAATCTAACACACACCCCCTCAGGTATGTCTATCGAGATTCTCAATATTTACATGCCTTGTACCCCCTAAGAGAAAATATAGTGTTGGAAATCCCTCTTACCACTCTCTGATGAGGTAAGAGGTTTGAATATTATAGCATCGGGGGATTTTAATACCACTTTATGCAAAAAAGAAAAAATAGGAGGAAATTTAGCCTGAGACCCTTGCAGGGAGCTTATGGAATACTTCTCCTCCTCTTGGGATATTTTAGACATTAAGCCCACCAATGGAACATTTACCTGGTCCAATAATAGATCTGGCTCCGCCCATATCGTGCCTAGGTTGGATAGATTTTTCCTTAGTGTCCCTCTCCTCATCTCCCCTCTTATCCCTGCATCCTCCATCCTCTCTTGGGATGGATCCGACCACTAACCTATATCCCTTCTTTTTGACGAGCCTCTTAATCTTGGACCAATCCACTTCTGCTTTAAACCACATTGGATTCTTGACCCCTCTTCCCTTTCCATTGTTGACTCGACGTGGACCCAATGGATTATCGACTCTCCCATATATATATGGGAGCAAAAAATCAGTAAACTTAAATAAGCTCTTAAAATCTGGATCAAATCAAAACCGATCGACTTAGGCCAATCCAAAATGTAGTTGGAAACAAATATGGACAATCTAAGAGAGAAATTGGAAGTGGAGCATGCAGATCCATCTACACTAGAAGAAGAGAGAATCACTTCCAAAACTTATATGTCAACTCTGAAAATTGAAGAAGAGTAGTGGAGACTAAAATAAAGAAGCCTTTGGCTTCAAGTAGGGGACAAAAATACTATTTTTTTCCATAGACAAGATAAGATCAAAATTTGGAGAAACAGAGTATCCAAAATCACCACTGAGGATGATTGCTTGATTACATGTTATAATCAAATAAAAAGAGCAGTCTCTCAACATTTGAATCCATCTACAAGGAGAAACCCACTTATAAACTTGATTCCTTAGAAAAAATGCTTGACACCATTCCCCTTATCCTAAAACCTAAAGAAAATAATCAACTTTGCAAGATCATATCGAAAGAAGAGGTTTGGAATGTCATAAAATCAATGAACCTAGACAAATCTATGGGATGAGATGGGTTTTCGGTCCACTTCTAATAAAAATATCAGGGGACCATTCGTAAAGACTTGATTAGAATGATCAAATAAATCCATAGAAATTCCTTGATAGGAGGGAGAATGAATTCCACCTTCTTGGCCCTTATCCCTAAAGAATCCAACCTCTCATCCTTTATAATATTTAGACCCATCTCCCTCTGCAACATTTCCTACAAAATTTTCTCCAAAATCCTTTCCAACAGAATAAATCCCTTCCTCCCCTTCCTCATCTCCCCAACTCAAGGAGGTTTCGTTGAAAAGAGACAAATTGTTGATAATATTATTCTGGTACAAGAGACTATTCACTCAAGTCAATCTAGAAAAGAGAAAGGCATGGCCATTAAAATTGATATGGAAAATTCCTTTGACAGGGTCAGACACAACTTCCTTCTGGTAGTTCTCTCTAGGTTTGGTTTCAATGGCCTCTTCCTATATTGGATCCACACTTGCATTCATTTCCCTCGGATTTCCCCACTTGTAAATGGGAGGCCCACCCCATCCTTCCAAATTTCTAGAGGACTTCAAAAAGGTTTTCCCCTCTCCCCATCCTTTACATGCTCATGGTCGAAGCCTTCAACAGGAATCTGAACAAAGATAGAGAATCCAAACTCATCCCTGGGATCAAAATCACTCAAGGATTCAAAATAATAAACAACTCCCAATTTGTGGATGATACCATCCTATTGGGAGGGGGATCAACTATTTTAGAATGAATATTCAAAGCATCAATGGACGACTATACAACAACCTTGGGAGGAAAGGTCAATGAACTCAAAATTCAAATTTATGTATGGAATGTTCCTCAGCACGAAATGTAGGCTATCTCTATAATCCTCAATTTCACCGACACCACTACTTGGAATTCTTTCAACTACCTTGACATCCCCATCTCCTCAAAATATCTCCCCCCCCTCCACAGCTTGGAACAATATCCTAGACAAGATAAAATTAAAATTGAATAAGTGGGGCTCCCTTTGGCTAAATCCTGGATGAAGAGTTGTCCTCATTAAATTTGTACTCTTTGCCCTTCTTATTTTCTAGCTCTCTATGTTATTGTCCCCGGGGAAATATAAATCATAAATTTCCCAAGAAATTAGGATATTTCTTTGGCAAGGAGGCTACTCCAACTCCAGATACCATCATCACATAAACTGGAACACTGTCAAAGTACCTAAATCCATAGGGGGACTTGAAATAAGAGACCCATTTCTTCATAATCTTCCTATGGGCGCCAAAATTCTTTGGAGAATGGTCACCAGACAGAATGAATGGTGGAAAAAGTCTATTTTGCATAAATAATTCACTGAAAGCAGACTTCGCTGCCCGAACCATACTCCCCTGGAAAAAAGTGTCTCTCAAATATGGAATCTCCTTAAAGTCTTCGTCCTCCTCATTCAAAACAATCTATCCTGGTCATTGGGTAATGGGAAAAATATTAATTTAGCTACTGACATAATTCATGGATCTGCACCCTTGGAACATGAAGCCTCTCTCCTCCTGATACTATCTTGGCTTTCCAATCAAGGTAGACAATCTCTTTATGAAATCTCCACTTGGAATAGAAATATAAACAAGTGGTTAAGTTGGTACCTTGGAAACCCCCCTGCAAATATTCAACCAATCTCCCACCTCCTCATCTCTAGACTCAAAGGTTGTTCCCCCATCTCTCTTAATACTAAAGACTCCTGCTGCTAGAATGCTCAACATTACTCGGTTAGGAAGGTATTTATTTCCCTTCTAAATGATACCCAACTTCCTCCCAAAGCATCCCATTGGAAGAATATCTAGAACAATGATGGACTACCTAAAACAAACATATTTTGTTGGACCTTTCTCCATCGGAAAATCCTAACAGGTGAAAATATCAGTAAAAGGGGAATCCATGGCCCTTTTAGGTGCGCTCTCTACAATAAAGAATATGACACCATTCAACAAATTTCTCTCGAATGTAGCTATGCTCGCAGGGTTTGGGATATAATTCTTCAAAATCTGTACAATAAATTCAGGTGGCCAAACACCATCAACCATATCCTTCAAAATTGGAAATATAGATACAAAGGATCTTTAAATAACAAAGAAACATTCCAAAGAATCTAGACATCCTTACCCAAATATGTCAGTTGGAAAATCTGGCTAGCCAGAAACAAAGCACTCTTTGCGGGGGATCTCAATCTCTCTACTTCGACCGCCAACAAGGTTTTCAACCTACTCTCAAAGCATCTCTCCCAAAGGAATCTCCCATCCAACTCACTTCAGAATATGGACAACTCAGAATACGCATGGGTGGGAAGCCTAAATATTAATTTTAGCGACACTTCTTTTGCCACCTTCCGTCCAGCCTAACAACTTAAATTCAATAAGATGCAGCTAGAAAAATGGCTGACAAACATAAAGACTCATTCCCTATTTTTTGATGGTTCTTCAAAATGAAATCCTGGGGTAGCATGTGTGGGAGGGTTTATTCTTTTCCCAGGAGGTCAATCTGAAATCACTTATGCTTGGATCTTAGGATAAGCCACCAATAACCAAGCTTAAGCCCATGCTCTTATCAAAGGAATGAATATAGCCAAGGAAAAAGGCATCTCCACCCTCACTTTCCTTAGAGACTCCCATCTCATCCTCTCCTACTTGCTTCTCAATAAAAATTCCAACATCCTCACTCTTAACTCCATTCTCAGTAGAATCAGGAAAGAAATCCCCTTTTTCAAGGAAATTCACTTCTTCCATGTGGCCCACTAGCTCAATTCTCAATCCGATTTCCAAGCTAACCTGGCGGTGAACCTCCCAGAAGGACTACTCCAATCCAATGACCTCACTTATCATTACCCCATCCAATGATTCTATTCCTTCCCTCTTTCTTGTTGGTCAGACATCTTCTCTGGCCCCTAGGTTGGTCCCCTTACTCTCTCCCTCATGTCGACCTCTAGTTTTCTCGCCCCCCTCCCTGATTTCATAATCTAGCACCCATCTTCCCCTTTCCACTCGCCTCCTGCTCTCACTCTATCCTACACCCTACGACACTTTGAATTTCTCTGGGATCAACATACACAATTGTTTCCTTGCTCTTGGGAGTTCTAAAGGATATGATGGAGATATCCCACCACAGACGCCCAACCAAATCAAACTTGCAATGATGCGACCCGATGCTATTGAAGGTGCCACCATTTCGTCTCATTCGAGCTCTGCACTTTATCTTAGAGGAAAAATGGGGATTCGACTTTCTCTTGCTTGTGCCTCCCACACAGTTAATGCAACTAGGTGAAATCGAGAGGTAAACTCTTCGAAAATAAGTGACATCCCTCATATGAAAAAATCCCCCAGCGCCTCCTTTCATTTTCCCATGGATATTTCGGCAAGTAAGTTCGGTGAAAACAGAACCTGGGGTGGCTCTAAATGGCACGTTTCCCCCCTCCATGGTCCCGTTGAGTCCATCAGCTGAAAGAAGTCTTGGGTGAGTCCCTGCATGGCCTCCTGCTACATGCTCATGGGCTCGCTTCAATGGAAAATAACTGGAAATAATCATTCAACCAGTGACAACATCTATTTCAATGGTAATAAGAAGTCACAACCTTCTGAAAACAATTGGAAAATGGTTGGGATTCCCCCTCTAGATCAACATAGATGTACAATACAAAAGAGGTTACATCTTCATCTATAGAACCAACTGAACATGATCCCAACAATCTATCTTAAATATCTCCATGTATTGTTTTTGCATCTACATTCTCGGTATTTACTATAGACTTTATCCCGAGAGATATTAATTTTGAAGGTCCCTCAGCGACCAGATTGACTAAATTTTTTGGACCTTACCAAGGCACTGACGATCTTCCTCTAGTTTCATAATCCCATGTATCCACTTGGAAGTCCTTGAGATTTTCACATTTATCAATATAATTTCTCTCTTATGTTAAAAAAAAAAAATTGTTAGTCAACAATTCATAGTTGATCATCGATTTTATTATTTGTAATCACATTGCTTAAGTGTCAACAATTCATAGTTGATCATCGATTTTATTATTTGTAATCACATTGCTTAAGTGTCAACAATTCATAGTTGATCATCGATTTTATTATTTGTAATCACATTGCTTAAGTGGATCTTAGCCTTAAGATTTGAGTATGTACACACACAAGTATATAATTAAACACATTCATATTTGGAGTGCCTTCCACAATAGTTTTTTTAGGGTGTAATCTACCGAGTCGTACACTGTAATTTCCTACAGAAATCTCATTGGAAAATTCATTAATACCCTATAGTTTATAAGAATATAAATGTATTTTGATTATTTGTAGCATTTGTTTACTACATGTGTGATTTATATATCTCCTAATAAATTTATATAGGAACTACACCTGTCATTACAAATCAGGCATGTTATCAAGTGTATACATAAAAAAAAAAAAAAAAAAGTGATCCCTCGTGATATCTAACTTTGTTTTATTTCAAAAAGAATTTAGAAATATTCTTTATATTTTTATTTGATTCATCTTATCATAATGTATCTTTTTAGATACATTAAAATAATGATGGGTCTCTCTCTTTATGCGAGGAACCCATCAGGTTATACTCGTTCACCTTCAACCTTACACAAAGTGGCAATCCTTAATGTAGATTAACATATTCGTTTGGAACTTTGTTTTGGCGAATACACACAGGTCTAAGTATAATTTAGTTATCTTAATATTTTTATTCCTAATTTATTTAACTTGGTTTAATATAAAGCTAATTTCTTTGTTTAACCATTTTCTCAGATTGTGCTTTTATCGTATGTGTGAACCTGAAGATGGAAGGACTAGGAAAGGTATTCAGGTTCCTTTCCTAAGTTAACAATTGGAAAAGAATAGTGAAGCCATTCACTTTTCCATAGTTTGACATTAGTAAATTTTATGGTATTTAATTTTTGGAATATTATATACCATTTAGTTGTAATTCAAA